>CM059283.1:5284667-5294667 GCA_030347295.1 Setipinna tenuifilis | reverse complement strand
TGCCTTCGCAGAGCGCAATCCCAGTTCAGACTGGGAGTACTGGTGTCAGACAAGTGTCCTAAAGGGTCTCATATTTGGCATAGCAGTGAGAAATGGAACTTGTGAATGAAACATGACAGAAAGATCTACAGTAGGCGAGCTCGATGACCTTTACATGCTGCAGACTGTGACAAACAAAATTCCACAAAAACACAAAAATCTTTCGTGTCATGTGACAGGAAGTTCAAGAAACGGGCCACGTTCAAGAAATTAAAATAGTCCAACTTTGTTCCTCGAAGATGCTGATGTAATGGGAACATCTTCGGTAAAGAATGTTAATACTATTTGACATTAAGAGTCTAAGAATAGCCTTTAGAGAGGGCAATCCCAGTTCAGACTCTTCCCAGTTCATAGATGCCTAAACCATTACATTACATTGCATTTGGCAGACGCTTTTATCCAAAGCAACTTACAAAAAGGAGGACATAAGCTGACAGAGGTGTAAAGGAAACATAGAGTTAACAGGCAACCTTTATACATACAGGGAGGTGCATGTGCCTGAATAAGTTTCCCAGAGCAGGGACACTACAGACACACATACTCCCCACATGGGGACAGAGAAAGAGAGAGTTGGTTTAGTGATTGTTAGTTTCGTAAGTTCCAGTTGGTAAACCGGTAAACCTTTTGCCAGAGCAGAAATGTCAATCTTGATCTTCCCAACAAACTCTTTCAAGAAAAATTCCTATCTCGACAATCTTCTTAGATGCCTAAACAGTGCACTATAGCGCATATTTTTCCTTTTACCAGAGCAGAGACGTCCCTCTTGATCTTCCCAAGACACTCAACAATCTTCGAAAACACGTCTTATCTAAACATCTCTAACATTTTGACCTTCACCTGCTACCTTCTTAACACTCTTGCACACACCCCAAAAAGAAGTGCCAAAAAGTTTTACGCAGACTTGCAAGCTTTGAGTGACATTTGACCTGCTTTAGTCAGTGACAGATGATGGATGGTGTTTTTTATTACTATTGTGTAGTCTTATACACACCCCTCTTTTTCTGCTCGCTGTCGAGTGACGGTTTAGTCCACTGCTCAGACATGAGGCAATCACACACACACACACACACACACACACACACACACACACACACACACACAGATATGGGCCAATCATTTTGGCAGAGAATCAGCCCTGCCATGCTCAAGATATAAAAACTGCAGAGGATTAAGATATTATTACCTCCCTACTCATAAACTCTCTCGCTCTCTCGCTCACACACATACACACACACACAGACACACACACACAGACACACACAGACAAACACACACAGACAAACACACACACACACACAGACAAACACCACACCAACACTCTCTCTCCCACAAGCGTGCACACACACACCACACACAGACACACACACCACTTAAAAAAAATGTTCTGCTCCATTTGCTGAGCATGATTGGCTGTCAGTTCAGCAGTCCAGCAGTGAGCCAATCACAGTGAGTGGAGAGAGTGCACAGGCACTGGCATGCCAGCACAAGGCAGCAGAACCCAGAGGCCACAGGCATCCCGCTGCTTAGTGTGCTCCTCCTGTGTCAGTGATGCCCCCCTCCCCAGCTTAGTGTCAGTGCTCCTCCTGTGTCAGTGGTGCCCCCATCCCCTCCTCACTAGGACATGGCCGCCCCTGTGTGTACACTGATGCTCCGATAGGGAGGGTGAATTTACATACTGTTCTTACCTTTTATTAAATATGTTCTTTATTTACCTTATATTTATTTCATTAATAATAATATACTTCCAGTGGCAGTGATGCCCCCCTCCCCACCTTAGTGGGCTCCTCCTGTGTCAGTACTGCCCCCATCCCCCTATGTCAGTGATTCCCCCCTCCCCAGCTTAGTGGGCTGCTGCTGTGTCAGTACTGCCCCATCCCGCAGCTTACTGGGCTCCTCCTGTGTCAGTGATGACCCCCTCCCCTGCTCACTGTGCTCCTCCTGTCAGCACTGCCCCCCTCCTCAGCTTAGTGTCAGTGCTCCTCCTGTGTCAGTACTGCCCCTATCCCCAGCTTAGTGGGACATGGCCGCCCCTGCACTGCTGCTCTGATACGCAGGGCGCATTCACATACTCTTCTTTGGTTTTATGAAATATATGGATCTTGGAGCCTTTTCCCAAACATTAGCGTGAAGGAAGTTAGAAAGCCTTCTGGAAACTAACAGACTAACTACCAATGCTCACAAACACTCACAAACACTCGCTCTGTGCGCTGATTGGCCCTGCAAGACGCTGCAGGAGACAACCATTTCAATGCAAGCACAACCAGACCCTCTGTGCGAAATGCAGCATAATACGAGGGGCTGGTTGTGACCCGGCTAGGCTTTGAGTGTCCCACTTCAGCCAACATGGTGATTACAGTTTAAGATATGGACATACCAGATGAGGTTAGCAGGACATATTTTCAATCTGTAATATCTTTCGCCATCGCTCTGACTGTGGCTGGAAATAAAAAAAGCTGCTGTAAAAATATGCTGTGCGTGTAATGATACTCTCTGGTAACTCCGCACTAACTCAGACTGTATGCTAGGTGTTTATAGCTGGGCAGACGGTGCGATGTGTGTGTGTGTGTGTGTGTGTGTGTGTGTGTGTGTGTGTGTGTGTGTGCCACTTTAGATAAGCACTGACCAGAGGCAAGTTCACCCCGGGTTCAGAAAGTAAAAGTCCTGCCACATATTTGTTCCAGCCAATTCACTGAAATCTCTGAATCTCCATTCAAAGTCATCCTTTGACTTGAGCTATTTTGGTGTTGTGAGTTTCTTACAAGACTGAATTAGCCTAACAAACTTCATTTAGATCTTTGATGGTGTAGTTAAAAATGGTCATGTTTTGAACTGCAATTGCTTTCAGATATTTTGTAAGTAAGAAAGACATTGTGTGTGTGTGTGTGTGTGTGAGAGAGAGAGAGAGAGAGAGAGAGAGAGAGAGAGAGAGAGAGAGAGAGAGAGAGAGAGAGAGAGAGAGAGAGAGAGAGAGAGAGAGAGAGAGAGAGAGAGAGAGGAAGAGAAAGAGAAAGAGAGAGAGAGAGAAAGAGAGAGAAAGAGAGAGAGCAGAAATGACTGAAAAACTGAATGGTGACATTCGAGTTGGTGTCCTTTAAAAACTCATAGCAGTCTCTTTGAAAACACTTCTTGTCCACATTAATGGGCATTAGAATAGAGAAAAAATACAAAGAAACAAACAAACAACACTTTGAACAGTGAAATAAAATGGTGCAGGAAAAAAACTGAATTTGCATGCTACAGACAGATAGAGTCAGACAGACAGACAGACAGACAGGCAGACAGACAGACAGACAGACAGACAGACAGGCAGGCAGACGCCAGACAGACACAGACAGATGACAGTCAGATAGACAGACGACAGTCAGACAGACCGACAGACAGACAGTCAGATAGACAGATGATAGTCAGGCAGATGTTTTATTCATCCCAAGGGGATAATAAGGGGACTGCAATTTATATGACTGCAGTAGGCACTAACTCAGCAGCCAATGGGTGATGCTACTGTATCATGTATCCGTGGTAAGGGCTACACGTCATTTGCATGAAAATGAGCCCTTAGTGTGTGTGTGTGAGTGTGAGTGTGAGTGTGTGTGTGTGTGAGAGAGTGTATGTGTGTGAGAGTGTGTGTGTGAGAGTGTGTGTGTGTGTGTGTGTGAGAGTGTGTGTGTGAGAGTGTGTGTGTGAGAGAGAGAGAGAGAGAGAGAGAGAGTGAAAATGAGCCCTTATCTAAAGATATGCGACACACCATTAGCAACTTGTGGCAGTTCAGATAGAGGCTGACCCCATTTGAATCCCACAACCTCCTCTGACAAAGAGCTGTATATCTCAGCCCGATTATCTGGTCAATAGCTGAATAGGAGTTAAAGCACCATCACTCATGACTACAAAACAGCTTTACGGTGTAATTAGAGTGCAATACACTGGGCAAAACTGCTCGGTGTAATTCTACCAAGAAAGCATCTGTCTGTCTGTGACAAGCTCTTGGATGGTACAGTGCCTGACAATATCAGAGATGAAGACAAAGTCAGCTGTAGTTTTTTTAAATATGTGCTGGACACACACATGATTAAAACTGTGTTACTTTATATATATGTTTATTTGTGTTTAAAATGTGCTATACAAATAAACTTGCCTTAGTTCACCGTTTCTCTATAAAGTAACCACTCCAGTGAGCTAAGCCAAGGCAAAGTTTATTTGTGTAGCACATTACATACACAAAGGCAGTTCAATGTGCTGGACAAAAACAAAACCGAAGAACAATATGTAAAAGTATAAAAGATAAAATAAGTGTAAAACAAGTAAAAGGTAGGGGCCTTTATGGTCAAAGGCTTTAAGGGCTTAGCCAGGTACAAGAGCTCTGAACGAATCCCTTCGGATACAGACTGATGTGTTTATCTCAGCACCGGTTAAAAAAAAAGAAGAAGAAAATGAGTGTGTGGGTGAGTGGTAGTCGATTACGCAAGAGTGGCCTTGACATGCATTAGAGGCCAGAGAAGGCCAGAGGTAAAAGAGAGGTCTGCACTCCCACAGGAGGACCGTGAGACCTTAAGGACACCGCGCAAAACAAGTGTGGTGTGGGACTACACATTTAACTCTTTGAGGAGTACGGTCACACATGTGTGATTAGAACATCAGCATAACTTAGAACTTAGCTCCCACTGTGATGTAACAATTACTCTGACAGCTATAGAATGTTCTTCTAGAATTCTACATGAACATTCTATAGCTCTATTTCTTAGAATTCTACACGCACAGGGACAAATAATTCAGTCCTCAAAGGGTTAAAGAGTTTCATGTGGTTGCGGGAGGGAAGAAAGATGCAGTTGTGGGAAGCATGGGACCTACAGACAAATCACTGCATTCAGGCACACTATACTTGTTGGAATCTATTTCTCAAAACAGAGACAATGCACGCAGAAACAACAATCTTGTGAAACAAGAGAAGTTGTCTTGGGTCAGGCTGTGGCAGCATTTGCTAAATTCCACCTGCAAACTGCACATGTCCCTTAAATAAAAATTTTAATCTTTAGAGGTAGTACTGTAAAACACATTTAAAAATGCTATTCCAAGCAGATGTTTTGGAGGGAAGGTGATGTGGTCAAAAGAGCTAAGTTGTAAGCAACAGGACTTGTTTTAGTAGCCTAGATGAATGAGAATCTTCACAGACGAAGATGATTTGTCTTTTTTATGTGATGAAATTGAGCAGGTGTGTGGCATCAGGCTGCCAGGTAACACGGTTATCGTCCTGTGTGGTGCTTCAGGACCCTGGCTAGAGACCTTGCCAAACACGCTCAGCCTGTTCCTCTTCAGGCAAATGTAGAACACAAACTCCTGAACTCTGGAAACTCTGACACTTTTCTATCAACAGGTATAAAGTAAGATTGTAACTGAGGGGCTTAAAAAAACAATTGCAAATTTTCTTTTTGTTCCATGTCATTACATAACAAATGTCGCAAAAAGTGGAAAGAGGTCAATAAACAAAATTCTAGGTCATTGTTTAAAAAAAAGAAAGAAAAAAAAAGATACTCTTTTAAAAAGTTGACCTGAATGTCAGCATAAATGTCAGTGAGTAATCCAAGAAGACAATGACATCCTTGTGTTGGCAGCTCCCAGTCCCATTTCCACACTATGGGCTACGCCACTCACAGAGGATGAGTGTCGACTGCACGTTTGTATCCGTCTGCACATGTCTGGCCTTGCCCTCCATTTGGGTTAGCATCAGATAGTAATCACAGAGAGAGAGAGAGAGAGAGAGGGAGAAGGAGAGGGAGAGGGAGAGGGAGAGAGAGAGAGAGAGAGAGAGAGAGAAAGAGAGAGAAAGAGAGAGAGAGAGAGAGAGAGAGCTGCCTGTCTTAATATAGACGTCCTCAAGCCTTTATCCCCTCTTCTCTTCTCTTCCTTCTCTTATGCTCTGCACCAGGGCTGGAAAACACCAGCGTCGGAAAGTAAAAGTCCCCTAACGTTTTACTGGTTCTGGCTTAGTGCTAAATACAGGTGATTTCGCTAATTGGCTTGTCTAACAGGCTGGAGAGTTTTGCCAAATAACAATCAGCTAGTTTAACTTAAACTTATACACTTTTTTGATCCCCTGAGGGAAACTGGTCTCTGCATTTATCCAAATCCGTGAATTACACAGCACACAGTGAACACACAGGCACACAGCGAACACACAGCGATGTAAAGGGCTCAGACTAACCCAGAGCACCTGGGAAGCAGCCATGCTACTATGGTTGGGGATTTCAAGCCCCTAGCCCTACACAGTAGGCCATAACTGCATTGCTTTCAAGCAGCACATACACACAGACACATACAAACAGAAACACAGAAACACACACACACACACACACACAAACAGAAACATGCAAACACACACACAAAAACAGAACACGCAAACACACACACACACAAAAACAGAAACACACAAACACACACACACAAACAGAAACACACACAAAAACAGAAACACACACACACACACAGAAATACACACACAAACAACACACACACACTAAAACCAACCTCTTACATCTCTGGTTGACCATAGACCGCATTTCACCAACACTCACAGACAAACACACTCCATGGCACACAAACACACTCCTCAGCCCACAGATACAGACTTTCAGACTACACAAAATACTCAATGCCTCAATTTCCCCTTGGCAAGACAGCAAGAAAACAAGAAAGAAAAAAAGGGTGTTTTTTGGGGAGAGGGACTGCACTGGTCTGTTCGAGACATGGTAGTGTTTTTCAGAAGAGAGGTTGAGCTGGTCTACTTACTGTAGGCACGTTATAGTGTTTTTGGGGAGAGATTTTGTGTGCTGCTCTATGCATGGTAGTGTGTTTGGGAAAAGATGTTGAGCATTGCTCTTATGGCGGCATAGTGTTTTTGGGGAGAGAAGTTCAGCATTGCTCTAGGGGTGGTTAGTGTTTGTGGGGAGAGAGATTGGGCTGGTCTGCTCTCTGCATGGTAGTGTTTCTGGGAAGAGAGATTGAGCGCTGCTCCCAGAATGATAGTGATTTTGGGGAGAGAGGTTTGGTCTGCTCCAAGGGGGTGGTATAGTGTTTTTGGGAAGAGGGATTGAGCACTGCTCCAGGAATGGTAGAGGCTGGTCTGCTCTCAGCATTGTAGTGTTTTTGGTGAGGAGAGGTTTGGTCTGCTCCAGGAGGGCGGTATAGTGTTTTTGGGGGAGATTTTGAGCCCTTCTCTCACCATGGTAGTGTTTGGGGGAGAGAGTTTCAGCTGGTCTGCTTTAGGGGTGGTGTAGTGTTTTTGAGGAAAGAGGTTGGGCTGGTCTGTTCTAGGCATGGTAGTGTTTTTGAGGAGAGAGGTTGGGCTGGTCTGTTCTAGGCATGGTAGTGTTTTTTGGGGGAGAGGTTTGGTCTGCTCCAGGGGGGCGGTATAGTATTTTTGGGAAGAGAGGTTAAGCCGTGCTCTGGGGGCGGTATATAGTTGTAGTGTTTTTGTGGAGAGAGGCTCAGCTGGTCTGCTCTTAGCATGGTAGTGTTTTTGGGGAGAGAGGTTGAGCACAGTTCTCAGAATGGCAGTGTTTTTGGGGGAGAGAGGTTGAGTGTTGCTCTCAGCATGGTAGTGTTTTTGGGGGAGTGGTTGAGCGCTGCTTTTAGCATGGTAGTGATTTTGGGGAGAGAGGTTGAGCACGGTTCTCAGCATGGTAGTGATTTTGGTGAAGAAAGGTTGAGCACTGCTGCAGCGGGGCAGCATACAGTTTTTGGGGAGAGAGGTTCAGCATTGCTCTCAGCATGGTAGTGTTTTTGGTGAGGAGAGGTTAAGCTGGTCTACTTAGCAGCAGCAGCCGACTTGTTTGTGTCCCAGCTGTGTTATTTGTGGACGAGGCTGCTGGATGCGTGTGCATCTGTGGGCTAACCCAAGGGCTTGGCCCTGGCCACAGGAGCCCAGATTAGAAGGAGACTAACCCAGCAGAGAGGGAGGCGGCCTGGCCACTCTCATGGCTGCTAAATGGAGCTCCTCCTTCAGAGCAGAGAGAGATGGGGAAACACACACACACAGACACACACACACATACACACACACACACACACACACACACACACACACTCCTTCAGAGCAGAGCAGAGATGGGAAAACACAGCTGAGGACCGCTCCACTCCACAACCAACCACACACACACACACACACACACACACACACAAACACACACACACACACACACACACACACACACACACACACACACACACTCCTTCAGAGCAGAGAGCGATGGGGAAAGGCAGCATGAGGACCGCTCCACTCCACAACCAGCCACACACACACACACACACATAACACAGACACACATACACAAACAAACAAACACACACACACACACACTTCATAGAGTAATGGGGAAAGGCAGCATGCCTGGCTACAGAGGTTACAGGCTTTCAATAAAGAAGATGAATACATCAAGTAGCACATCACCAGCCTGAGAGCTTGGCTAATTGAGTGTGTGAGTGTGTGTGTGTGTGTGTGTGTGTGTGTGTGTGTGTGTAAGGAAGCGAAGGAAATGAATCACAGTCAAAGGACACAAAACCCATTAGGAGATACGAGGGACAAGGACACACACACACACACACACACACACACACACACACACACACACACACACACACACACACACACACACACACACAGTGAACAAAAGGCCGAGTGGCCTGTGGCTATGCAGTGTGTGGGTTCAGACAACAGTAGACAACTTAAATAAGCAGCTACCAGGCTAGGCTAATGCAGTCTCAGTAGACATGAGGGACAAGGACACACACACACACACACACACACACACACACGCGCACACACACAACCACACACACAACCACACACACAACCACACACACAACCACACACACAACCACACACACAACCACACACACAACCACACACACAGCTAACAGGCTGGGCTAATGCAGTCTTAATAAAGTTGTGTTTGTCTGCGTCACCTGTGTGTGCAAACAACTATAAAATGAATTTTTTTCTATATGGTCTCGCTACATTGCAGATTTCGTGGGGGGTTCTGGAACAAAACTACCCCATAGCTGAGGCACCACTATAGTGCATTACATAACACAGGAGAGAAGTTTCATATTTGGCCTTCAGTGAGTGTGTGGGGGCAGAGACAGATTGATATGGGCCACATGGACTTAAAATGTAGCCAAAGAGATTAGAAAAACACAAAAGACTGTTGCCTTTGTTGGACTACAAACACAAGCAGCACTCACTCAATGCCACTCTGTGTGTGTGTGTGTGTGTGTGTGTCTGTCTGTCTGTCTGTCTGTCTGTCTGTCTGTCTGTCTGTCTGTCTGTGTCTGAGAAAGAGAAAGAGTGTTCGTGTTTGTGTGTGTGTGTGTGTGTGTGTGTGTGTGTGTGTGTGTGTGTGTCGTTCAATCTGTGTCCTGATTATTAGTCTGCAGATGACACAGGTTAGATAACTTTCACTGAATATCCTTCCGCCTTCCTTCTGTCTGTTTTTATTCATTTCCCTTGCTCTCCTCTCCTCTCTCCTCTACTCCCCTCTCCTCCTCTCTCCTCCACTCCCTTTCCTCCACTCCTCTCTCCTCCTCTCCCTTTCCTCCACTCATCTCTCCACTCCGCTCCTCTCTCCTCCCCCGATCCCTCCATCCCTCCCTCTCTCAGGCCATCTGCATCATCTCCACCACTTTTACTGCTCTCTTTTAATAGAAAGACCACACACACACACACCCAAGACACACACACACACACACACACACCCACCCAAGACACACACACACACACACACTGACACACACGCTCTCTCAGACTCAGACACACACACACACACACACACACACACACACACACACACACACGTACATCTGTTTTAACAGGGGCATTTCCAGCTGAGCTTCCTGTGGTAGGCAAAAAAAGACACCACCTACTAAGACTAACTACAGTAGAGAGCAAACACAACCACACACACACACACAC
>CM059283.1:5274667-5282167 GCA_030347295.1 Setipinna tenuifilis | reverse complement strand
CATGTGAATAACTGACACTGACAGTTTTACAGCAGTCAAATTACAAACTGTTTTTCATCAATTATCACTCAGCATCCTCAGCCATCTGTTGTCCGAAATAAACATCCTAAAAACATCTGACTAATAACGGTAATAATAATAATAATAGTATTGTGTATAGCACAATTGATACAACATGTAGCTTAAAGCAGTTCTTGCTAGTGTCCATAGGGGCGACAGGGGTGAGGAAAAACTCCCTGTTCTGCACTGGATTATTTAAGTCCAGGAATTATTGGATTTTAAGACATGCGATGAGCAATGCCTTCTCTGACATTTCCCTGGGCATTGTGACAAACTTAGAGGCATTTGCCTCCATGTTCACATAGTTACTGCACTTTGCCTTTGTAGGGCAGAACAGGCCCATGGGAAAGACGGCTGTGACATGACAAGCATGTAGCAAGGCTGCAGTGCATTCTGGGAACTCATGAGTCCAGCCAGACGGTGTGCTGTCACACACACACACGCACACACACAGTTATGGCATCACACACCAACACACACACACAGTTACGGCATCACCTTCAGCGCACACACACACACACATATACTAACACATACACACACACACACACATAGTTACGGCATCACCTTCAACACACACACACACGATGAGAACTTACAGCGCAGCAAGGCAACAGAGAGGGACAGAGAGAGGGACAGAGAGGGAAGGGTGTTTTTCTAGTCACAGGAATGTTTGACCATTGACTAAAATAGAGCCAAGAATGGAGGCGGTCTGGACCAGCGCTGCCAGGGAATGTCTGTCTGTCTGCTTGTCTGTCTGCCTGTCAGTGTGTCTGCCTGTCAGGCTATTCTCTGTCTCCCTCTCTCTCTCTGTCTGTGTGTCTGTCTGTCTCTCTCTCTCTCTGTGTCTCTCTCTCCCTCTGTCTATCTCTCTCCCTCTGTCTGTCTGTCTCTCTCTGTCTGTCTGTCTCTCTCTCACTCTGTCTGTCTCTCTCTCACTCTCACTCTGTCTGTCTCTCTCTCTCTCACTCTCACTCTGTCTGTCTCTCTCCCTCTCCGTGTCTCTCTCTCCCTCTCCGTGTCTCTCTCTCTCACTTTCTGTCAGTTTCTCTCTCTCTCTCTGTCTCTCAGGCCAAGACCAAATGAACAAACGAGTGAACGAGAGGCCAGTCAGAGCTGCACCAAGTGGAGATCTGAGAGCACATTTACAACCCAGTGCAGCGATCAAAGCAGGAACACACAGAGCAGAAACACACAGGCACACACACACACACACACACACACACACACACACACACACTATCAAAGCAGGAACACACAGAGCAGAGGAAAAACACTCAGGCTGGCCAGGGCTCCAAAAAAAACTCCAGTTCCCACTCTTTAGGAGTGCCAGAATTCACACACACACACTCACACGCACATGCACACACACACTCACATGCACACACGCACGCACGGATGCACATACATGCATACACACACACATGCACACACACACATGCACGCACTCACTCAGTCACTCTCACACGCACTCAATCTTAATTCTAGACTTAGCTGCCCAGTCTAAAAGAGCTATTTAGATATGCCAAGCATACTCACACACATGCATACACACACACACACACACTAACACACACATATTTAGATATGCCAAGCGAAGAAATGACACTTTTATATCCATTCCGGGCCAGACATTGTTCTCTGAGCAACAGATTTAAGAAGCTGTGGCTGATAGACATACGATAGCAGGAAAGGAAAGGGAGGGCGAGAGAAGGAGGTCAAATTAAAGTGTTGACTTCCTCACTCACATAGATCACCTCCACACCTCCACCTCACCCAACCCGTCAATCCACATGCTTAAACGCTCTTTAAATATTAAGGGTGATGACTGACTAACTGACTGACTGACACACACAGACACATGCACATACAAACACACGCATGCACAAACACAAGCACACACGCACACACACAAACACAGACACACACACAGACACATGCACACACACAAACACATGTACAAACACACACAGACACGTGTACACACAAACACACATGCATAAACACACGCACACACACAGACAAACACACAGACACATGCACACACAAACACATGCATGCACAGACACATGCACACACACAAACACGCACAGACACACACACATACACAAACACACATGTACACGCACACACACACAAACACACACGTACACGCACACACACACAAACACACACGTACACGCACACAAACACAAACACACACGTACACGCACACACGCACACACGTACACGCACACACGTACACGCATACACGCACACACACACGCACACACACACACACACACACACACACACACACAGTGCTACTGCCCTAGTATCAATGTCCATGATGGCCTTAACCTACATTTCACAGTAGCCAAACATGTTTGTTTTGAAGAGCGAGTATGGTTGCAAAAATGTAACTTTCTGCAATGGAGGCCAAAGAGTGTTGCACACAGACACACACGCACAAACACACACATGCACAAACACATGCACAAACACACACGCGCACACACACACACGCGCACACACACCACAGTAGCCAAACGTGTGTGTTTTGAAGAGAGAGTGAGTATGGTTGCAAAAATGTAACTTTCTGCAACAGAGGACAAAGACTGTTGCAACTCATTCAACTTGGCTGATGATGTGAAACAAATTGAACAATTTCTGCCCTTGACCAAAATTAGCCAAGACATTCCAGCAAACCTCCCATCATTACATAACTCATCGTGGACGACCAGACAATAGAACCTCAGATTGTATCAGCTTGCCTAAAATTGCAGTTTGTTTTGTGACCCACAACTGTAGCATTTCAAGAAAAGTAAAAGAAAACAAAATTCTGCTGATTGCAGTTGGAAAGTACTGTGGAGGAAGTGGACACAGTGTAGGCGCAGGGCTGCTGGGTCAGGGTCAAGGTCAAAAAGGTCGCGCAGGAGTCCCATAATGCTAACGGATGCTAATGCTAAGGAAGTGGGAGAGAGCTCAAACTGGTGGGAAGGAAACCTTGGCAACCGTCTGCACCTCCACTCTCAGGCCTGCACTCCACTTCACAGGCACTTTAACAACTGCTTTAAACTTCACCACACTTTGATCAGTTTGGAAATAACCAGCGCAGAGAGAGAGAGAGAGAGAGAGAGAGAGAGAGAGACAGACAGACAGAGACAGAGAAAACAGAGAGAGACAGAGAGAGAGAAAGAGGGAGAGAGAGAGAAAGAAAGAGAGATTTAGAGAGAGAGAGAAACAGAGACTGAGAGAGAAACAAAGACAGAGACAAAGAAAGAGAATCAGAGAGCGAGAAAAAGAGAGAGACAGACAGACAGACAGAGAGAGAGAAACAGAGAGAGAGAGACAGAGAGAGAAATGGAAAACACTTTCCTGAGCCACAGTCCAATTCAGACAACGGAGACAAACAGTTGAAGTAAAAGTGTTTTCTTTGAACTGTCCAATTTGAATATAACTCAATTCTGTGTAAACATTTTAAATAGTTTGGCTGCCTTAAGAGTGACCCATAGCCCATTGCTACTGTATGTTTGCCCAGGCCTCAGAGAACTCATGTTGGCAAACACCTGCACAGAGCACAAGACAAACACAAACATGCTCGCAGACATTAGCAGATTTGAACACACCTCTGTATTCACTTATAGGACACACAGACACACACAAAGACACAGAGACATACACACACACACACACAGACACACACCAACACACACACACACACACATACAGACACACACACACACAGTGACACACATGCAGACATACACACGCACACAGACACACACACACAGACAGACACACACAGACACCCAATAGGCCATATACAACAAAACGAACAGTAATGGAACAAGCTACCAGTGGCTACCAGAGCATGGGTGTCCGTTTCTTTTAAAGCTGTTATTAACCCATCTGTAAGTCCTGAGAGTGGCCATCTTAACCCTAACCCCTAAAGTGCACCTGCTACTTTAACTGCAGCTCTAAGACCCTAAACTACACCTGCTGCCTGGCTCTTCATGCATTCGACTAGTTTATGTATAAGCTGCCTGGCTCTTCCCCATTTGACCTTCGTGCATTCGACTCATTTATGTATTAGCAGCTAGTACTTGCACACAGCAGAGATACTTTTATTCAGTTCCACATATTGCTTTTACTACGACTGGTGTTCTATTTCTACATCTTATTGTGTTTTTTTTTACTACATGTGGCATTTAAGTGGACACCAAAGAAAGAATTTCACTGTGCAGGGAATCACGTTTTCCACCTGTGTGCATATGACAGCAAACTTTGACCCTTGACCTTAAAACTGAACTACACCCACCCACCCACACACACACAAAACTACTCCCCTACTCCGAGAGCTCTTATGGTACAGTAGCGTTAATGTTGTTCCACACGTCTAATCCCCACTGGAGGGAATCTGCTGCTGAATACACAATGTTCTACGCTAGCTCTAAAATGGGCCCCCAGTCGAGGGCCTTATCTGCTCACAGTACATTTGCATAAAAAAGGATTAGCCCAACACAATTACACAATTAAGCAGGAACGGCACAAATTAATCAGATGCAGGAATTACTTTTGGATGCCATCACGCTTTCTCCTCATTCTGTTCTGGTGGTGAATGCACCCGTACACACACACACACACACACACACACACACACACACACACACACACACACACACACACACACACACACACACACACACAAGCCATGACCTACTTTGAAAAAAAGACCCGAGGCCTTTCCTTTCGACAACAGATAGGGCTTACCCATCAGACCTACTCATGCACACAGACACACAGACACACACACACAGACAGACACACACACACACACACACACACACACACACACACACACACACACACAGACAGCCACCAGACAGACAACTAGCAGAGAGCTTCCTGCTGAGTCTAAACACAACAGAAGCTTACATGTGACCCCCTCACTCTTTAATAACAATCTGTACCAAATTCATTTAGTGGAACTAAAACAACAACAGAAAATAAAACACTTGGTACTGAACGTGACTTCATTGTGGGGCATGGGAATATGTCAGTGTAGAACTACTGTAGATGTGTGTGTTGTGTCTTTGTATTGTGTGTGAAAGTAAGTGACAAAGACTAAATGTGAGAGAGAAAGAGGTAGAAAGGGAGAGCGAGCGAAAGAGAGAGAGAGAGAGAGAGAGAGAGAGAGAAAGACAGAGGCAGAGACAGAGAGAGAGAGAGAGAGAGAGACAGAGAGAGAAAGGAAGAAAGAGAGAAAGAGAGAATTAGAAATAGAGGTTTAATGCTCCTTTATTAGAGCATTATCTGCCAATCATACGTCAATAAAACACAGCCGATGTCCAGTAATCAAGCAGCCAAACATTCCCACTAGGCTCAAGTAAACAAAGAGCGACAAAAGCGCCAGACTCATATATTATATTTTAAATCAACTCCCCTTCATTTCCACCATTGCACAACAACACCCCCCAGAGAGACAGACACAGAGACAAAGAAAGAGATAAAGAAAGAACGGGAGGGTGATTTAGTTAGAATGAGAGAGAGAGAGAGAGGGAGAGAGAGAGAGAGAGAGAGAGATTATATTTTGAAAATCAACTCCTCTTCATTTCCAACATCGCACAAGAATCCCCTCCTCACCCCCCAGAGAGACAGAGACAAAGACAGAAAAAAGATAAAAAAAGAAAGAGAGAGAGGGTGATCAAGTTAGAATTAGAGAGAGAGCAAGACAGAAGGAGATAAAGAAAGAGAGAGTCAGAGAGAGAGAAAGAAAGACAGAGAGAAAGAAAGAGAGGGGATCTCAAGTTAGAAAGAGAGTGCAAGAGAAAGAGGTAGAGAGAGAGACAGAGAGAGATGGAGAGCAAGAGAGAGGGGGGGGATCTCAGCTTAGAGAGAGTGCAAGAGAGAAAGACAGAGAGAGAGAGAGCGAGACAGAGAGAGACATGAAGAGAGAGAGAGAGAGAGAGAGAGAGAGAGAGAAAGAGGGGGATTTCAAGTTAGAGAGAAAGTGCGAGAGAGAAAGAGATACAGAGAGAGAGCGAGAGATAGAGAGATATGGACAGAGGGAGAGAGAGAGAGACAAAGAGAAAGAGAGAGTGATTTCAAGTAAGTTATAGAGCGTGCGAGTGAAGAGCGAGGGTGATTTCTGATGGCATGACACAGCGAAAGATAGAGATGGAGAGCGAGAGAGAGAAGGTGATCTCAAGTTATATAGAGAGAGATAGAAAGAGTGAGATAGAGAGAGATGGAGAGGGAGAGAGAGAGTGTGAGAGGGAAAGTGAGGGTGATGTCTGATGGCATGACACAGCAGTGTGTTTCCACAGGATGTGAGGGTCAGAGAACGCTGACATCAGCAGCTCCTCAGCAAAAACATCAAAAACTTCATAAAACTCAAAATTAAGAGCAAAATAAAATAATAAGTATGTGTAGTGAAAGTAAGGCCACACAATTCCTTTGCAAAACAGCCTCACAACAACTAGCATTACACTACACAGACCACACAACCAGGATATTTAGTGTTTTTAGGACAGACTCTGTAGAAATGAGCACTTCCCATATTAATGTTAAGGGTTGACTGTCCTGGGGGTCAAGAGAGAAAAAAAATGCAGGAAATGAGAGCGTGGGACCAAAGGACAGGCAGACAGACACACACATGGACAGGCAGGTAGAGAGCAAGAGAGAGAGAGCAAGAGAGCGAGGGAGAGAGAAAGAAAGACAGAAAAAGACAGGCACAGATGGGAGTGGGAAGACACAGAACAGAAACAAAGTCCGTGACAACAGTGTGTTCCCACAAAAGTTTTCAATTCAATTTCAAAAACTTTTCTCTGCGCACAGTGGTATCGCACACCTGGTTCTTTAACTCTGCTTAACTCTGCTTTTTGGTCCAGCACCCAGACTACTGGAGGTGGCTGTTAAGGTGTGCTTTAGGCCTAAATAATGGGAAGACACCGCACCAACACTCTGAGTTGTTATCTAATCAGAGTATACAACGACAAGAACATCATATGGGTCGGTATGGTGTGGTGTGGTGCGGTGACGTTCAGAAAAGCTTGTCCAAAAATGTCACCATTTCAGGTGCAGAATGTACTGCTTTAAGCCAGCCACTCAGCCAGCCAGTCATTTCAAACGAGCCCAGTGTCTATTTTATGTCAGACCCTGTTGAGTGACACTTGTCATCTGGACCATAAACCGGGCTTAGGCATGCACGTACACACACGCACGCACGTACGCGCACATGCGCACACACACACACACACACACACACACATGCACGAGCGCGTGCGCACACACACACACACACACACACACACACGGACAGGCAAGTAGAGACAGGACTGAAGAGAAACACAAGCACCATATTCTGTCTTGTCGAGTGACACTTGTTGACGGCTAGACTATAAAACGACCTTGGGTGGGTGGGCGCGCGCACACGCACACACACACACACACACACAC
>CM059283.1:5264667-5269667 GCA_030347295.1 Setipinna tenuifilis | reverse complement strand
ACCCTACGACTTAGCAAACAAACCCAAGAATAGCATGATTCATGCAGGACTCAGGAAATTACAGAATAATAATAATAACAGACCTAAAGTTCAAAGTGTTCTCCTTAACAATAGTATGTTAGAATAGGGTTTGTAGTCAGGAAAGCTTAAATGTCTTCTCCCAAAGGTACTTTTCCCAGGTGCACAAATCTCTTGTGTTTCCTCAAAAGTGCATTACATAGAGTGTCAGTTGCATTGGCTGAGCCTCTGCATGTTGTCCTATGTAGGAAACAAGTGAACACTTGGGGTTTGTCTACTGGATAGAGCAGGGATCTCTAACATGTAGCTTGGAAGCTATCAATAGCCTCTAAGCTACATAGCCTTGTATAAGTCTGTGTGTAGGAGTGTATGTGTGTCTGTAGTGTCCCTGCTCCGGTAAAATTACTCCTGTATCTCCTTGTGTGTATGAGGGTAGTCTGTTTACTCTGTGTTCCTCTACACCTCTGTTAGCTTTAGCCTTTTTGTAAGTCGCTTTGGATAAAAGCGATTGCTAAGTGTAATGTAATGTAATAACTCCCCACCTGCTTCAGAGTAGCTCTCCAAAGGGTCATAAGACCTGTATAATAATATTGTAATAGCTGTATAATATATCATCGGCATATACATGTAATACAATCATATGCATACTGCAAGGATCTGGCCATAGATCCCCACGGTTTTCCCCAGAAAGTTCGATATAACTCAGCCGGACACGAAGGAAAAATGCTGTTCTTCGTTTATTACAAGAAGGATACTATGACAAGGCATAGGGTGGACATTTTAACAAATAATAGACTTACGGTCCTTTTCTGGATAGATGGCATTTACACACACATGCTGCAAGCGGTATCAGAAGCACAACACAGGGGGCAACAACCCTTGACGATCAGGAGGTGATCACTACAATACACAGACCTACATACACATGTGGGGACGTAGGGCTGAGGAAACGCAGGACTGTGGGTACATACACATGTGGGAATAAAGGACTGTGCGTAAACAGGACTGTGGGTACACACACATGTGGGAATATAGGGCTGTGGGTACATATAGGTCTGTGGGGACATAGGGCTGGGCGAACATAGGGCTGTGGGTACATACACACGTGGGAATATAGGGCTGTGTGTACATAGGGCTGTGGATACATAGGGCTGTGAGTTGATAGGGCTGGGGGTACATAGGGCTGGGGGTACATAGGACTGTGGGTACATTGGACTATGGGTACATACACATGTATGAATATAGCGCTGTGGGGACATACAGGTGTGTGGGGACATAGTCACACTCCCGTGTGTTCATGCTCCAGGTAGGCCTCAGGTAGGCCTCACGCTGTGTTATTCTGAGCATGCTCAGACACGGTGAGGAACTCTCCAGAAACAGATCTGCACATCGGGATCAGTGACGAAAGCCTCTCTATCTCTACTGCAGCACAAGACAGCTGCTGCGTGTTCAGGCAAGCACAACACACACACACACACACACACACCCACACACAGAACACACACACGTACACACACACGTACACACACACACACACATGTACACACACACACAAGCACAACACACACACACACACACGTACACAAACACATGCACAACACACACACATACACACGTACACAAACACAGGCACAACACACACACACACACACACCAAAAACCACTAAGGTCTGACACAATTTCACAGTTCCCCATGAAAAATGCAGCACACTCTGACGTGATTACCCCCTTATCGTGCGTGTTCAGGTACAGTGCATTCCTTTCTAGTTTGCGGGTATTCGGAATTCTATCTTTAATCTCCAGTTCTACCTTGAAGACTGACTCAACTGAGATTAGGGGTGGTGTGTGTGTGTGTGTGGTGGGGGGCGGTGGGGTGGTGGTTACAGAGTAAATGAACTGCAGGACACATTTGGGCTTTTAAATCATAAACTAGATTTAATTTATTTACATCACTTTATGTCCAAGTCCATGTAGGCAGATACAAACTGACATGTTGTTCTTGCATACTGGGTCACTAACTGCCGAGAGCACAGGCGTAGCCACGGATTGGCTGAGGTGGGCTTGTGCCCACCCACTTGTCAATCAGGCCCATCCAATCAGAAGACTCTATAAGTATGATTGACTGTTTTAGTCATGAAAAATAACCTGTGTGTTTTAGGCTAGCCCCCCCCTGATTTCTTCCTGGGCCCACCCATTTCATGACTTCTGGCTAGGGGCCCTGGCTGAGTGGCACCAGAGATTAGTGGTGGGGATTGAGTGAGTGTGTGTGTGTGTGTGTGTGTGTGTGTGTGTGTGTGTGTGTGAGTGTGGGGAGTGGGGAACTCCAGGCTCTTCCCCTCTGACCCTGCTGAATGTCAAACAGCAGATAGACACATCTTG
Source organism: Setipinna tenuifilis (assembly GCA_030347295.1). Classification (NCBI taxonomy): domain Eukaryota; kingdom Metazoa; phylum Chordata; class Actinopteri; order Clupeiformes; family Engraulidae; genus Setipinna; species Setipinna tenuifilis. Next base: position 5,267,270 of record CM059283.1, on the reverse strand, counting down.
AGACACTACACCAGGCCCCTTTTTGATAAGCAGGGGAAACAACAACAACTAACCCAGCAGCAGGGACTGTACCAGCACAGCACAGCTCAGCACAGCACAGCACAGCTCATCTCTGCTAATCTTATCTGGGGCACCTGTCCTACAACAGTACTGTAAAGGCCTAGGGTAGCCAGTACAATAAAGGGAGGTGAGACAAGCGTGAAGTGTGCAAAGATTTATTGTACCATGTTAAGTTTTCTTGGCTCAAACATGGAAAAAAGGCGAAGATAAGTACCAACATCCCCTCCTAGCTCCAGGGAGGAGGACATGACCACAAGCTTTGTTGTGGCATACTTCACAGAGCCATAAAGGAGAGCTTGGCACACTTCAGCTCCATGATATTTTTTTTCTCCTTTTATTCACGTTTCTCACCCAAGTGGCATTTCGAGTCTACTGCTCTTCAGCAGACCCTGGAGCAGTAGGAGTGAAACGCTTCTCTCTTAAGCTTTTTGTTAAGGGTGTAAGTGTTAGAACACTACATTGGAAAAAGAATGTGTGGTACAACAATGTAAGATTCTAGAATAGACATGTCTATTCTATTCTATGGACCCCAGCATTCTTTAGAACCTTCATCCTGCCAACATTCCCTTTACACTGGGGTGTCAGTACACAGCTTAAGTAATACTGGCGCAACCTCAGTGCTTCTTGGGGTGCGTTGCGCAATCCTCAATGAATAGGTGATGACACATGGTGAGGAAGCGTTTAACATAAAGGTTGGCCCGACACCCTCTACGTTCCAGTAACACAACGTGACTCGCACCCACAGGTCCAGGCCAAGTGTGTGTGTGTGTGTGTGTGTGTGTGTCTCTCTCTCTCTCTCTCTCTCTCCCCGTGTGTGCCGTGTGTGTGTGTACCCATCAGGCTTTTCACCGTGTCCCTTTGTGACAGTGGCCATTCAGAGTGCGGGGCCAAGGGACCTTGTGGCCGGCTCTGTGCTGCCGTCTTTTCTTACAGGCTGTGAGAAAACGTTGCTCAATCTGCATCTCACTCCTGTCCCCTTTCAGACTGGAGTATCGGTCTTTCGCTTGGAGTGGCGTCCAAACCCAATTTGGGAGACTAGAGAAAGAGAAAGAGAATGACAGAGAAAGAGAGAGAGAGAGAGAGAGAGAAAGAGAGAGAAAGAGAGAGAAAGAGAGAAAGAGAGTGTGTGTGTGGGTGTGTGTGTGTTTTGTTTGTGGGGGGGTGGGGGGGGGGGTCTATTGGGTCTTCAGGGGCTGCCTTTCACTGGCGATGGGAACCCTACATTCCTGTCGCTGTTATGAATTAGATCATGGCAGAGGCCCTGGCTACCTCAGACAAAAGATGGATCAGGGCACGGGCAACGTGCCTGCCCTCGCTCCCACACGATGAGCACACTCACTGCCATGGCACCAGATTATGAGACATTTCCGCACCTAATTACACTACAACCTGACAGGCAGGACATCCCCACCTGGCTGTGCCTTGTGTGTGTGTGTGTGTGTGTGGGTGTGTGTGTGTGTGTGTGTGTCTGTGTGTGTGTCAAGGGCAGACCGTAAGAAGAAGTTGTCACTCACTGTTGTGCAGACAATTTGTTGAGAGTTGAGAATACCACAGAAACAACAACACGGGGTTTAAAATTAGCTTCAAGCAAGCTACGTGGCCCACGTTGGCCTACTGTACGCACTTGTGCAAGCTGTTACACTTATGACAGTACACAGCGTCACCCCCGCACCACGCCTAATGTTCATCTAAAGACACGCAAAGACACAGCGCTCAGTCTTTGTGACAGATATAGCGCAGTTTCTTCACATCAACAGGCGAGGTTAGCCTACTTGTTGTTTTTTTCTGAATGGCTGCAAGCAAGAGGGGGTCGGTCAGTCTCGTCTTGCCCCGTCCCGTCCCCGCCTGATGGAATTTTGGACACCCACTGAACTTTTAGCCATCTTTGTCAAAACCTCGGCAGACTATTTGACAGTAAAACTACCAAGTAAACCAGTTTATCTAAACAACTGCTATAATAATATCGTGATTCATGTCGGTTTTGGGGACAAGCCTTCCAAAAACAGAGTCGGGCCACATTTAAGCATGTGTCATCAACCTCAGGGGTGGCCAAACCAACTTCGGGACATTCCTACAGATGGGCCGACTTAGTATAGTAGCCTGGAGTAGCCAACATGACAAGGAAAGTTTCAGTCTCGTCAAGAGAAGCGCGTCGCCATTTAATGAGTGAGAACTTGTCAAAGCAAACGCCAGCGTTGGTGACTAAGCACCAGTAAGTCTACAACTACAGCACACGTTTGAATCCAGCGATGCAGAAGATTGATTTAGAAAGCTATCTGATACTAACGTTAGCGCATACGTTACTCTAAGCACTTCATGATAACTTCACGATAACTGCTGGTACTCATACTTGACCCCTTACCGAGCCATCAATCACATCCGAGTTTCCCCCTCATTAAGTAGCTTACACGGAGTGTGGCGGCGGGGTAGGCTACTTACTACTTGGGAAAATCGAGGGAAAACTTAACGAGAGCATCACATTACATGGGTTATAGCAAACACACATAACCAGACATTCCAGATTTGCAACAGAAAATTCGATC
>CM059283.1:5257167-5259667 GCA_030347295.1 Setipinna tenuifilis | reverse complement strand
AATTATAATCAATTCAGGTCCACGCAGTTCAGTTTCTTGTCATTTATATTCCAATATCATCACAGTTATGGAATGAAAACACTTCAGGCAACACTTGGCAGTGTCCAAAACAACATGCTTTGTGTACAAGAGCCGTCACAGAGGGAGTCTGGGATGATACAGCTTTGCGTTTTAATTTGGAGTCTTTAAAACTAATCCAATAATAGTTAGCAGAGGACCCTTTAAATTAGCTCAGGCTGCCCAGCTGTGTGGCAGTCAAGAGTTCGTGCTAAAGTGGTTAGTGATGCTGGCTGCCAGTACTGTGTGCTGGCCTGGGCTCAAATCTTGAGCGAAGCAAGGTGTCCATACGGTCGAAGTTTGACCAATGCGCCACCTTGTGGCGTAATTGTGTCATTACACGTACTACTGATATTGAAAGCTGCTACTACTACCCACAGCCATGCCGCTATAGGGGGGTAGATGATGATAATTCTGGGGGCCCACAAGTTCACAGGGCCCCACAGAGGACTATGATTTTGTTGGGGTGGGGGGCCACAAAGGGCTATGATATGGTTGAGGTGGGGGCCCACAGGGGACTATGATATGGTTGAGGTAAGAACCCATAGATGACTATGATATGGTAGGGTTGGGGACCACAGAGGACTATGATATGGTTGAGGTGGGGGCCCACAGAGGACTATGATAGGGTTGAGGTAAGGGCCCAAAATCATTTTCTTTCAGGGAGCCCACAGTTTCTAGAGGCACTCCTGACTATCTATGAGCACAAGTGGGGTTACCTCAGCCTTTAGCCTTTAAGGCTGTGGATGTGTATTTTTCCATGTGTGTTGTATGCCTCCACATCTCCTATATTGGAGAATGAATAACATTTCTCACCTAAGCAAGACCAGCAAAGACAGACAGGGGTGGGAGTGGAAATGCTAAAATGAAATGATGAGACTCTTCTTCTCCTACTTCCTCTCCTTCCTCTCCTCTTCCTCTCCTCTTCTTTCAGAGAAGACTAGTAAAGACAGACGTCTTTGTTGGGAGTGCTTGGGAGTGGAAATGCTGAAATAAAATGACGAGACTCTTCCTCCTCTCCTTCCTCTCCCACTTCCTCTTTTCTTCTTTCAGCCTGCGGTATCTCCAACTCCTGTCCCCTGTGTGTGTATATATATGTGCATTGACTGTGTGTGTGTGTGTGTGTGTGTGTGTGTGTGTGTGTGTGTGTGTGTGTGTGTGTGTATGTATGTGCATTGACTGGGCGTAAACACAGCCTGTGGCATCAATACACAGAGTCAATAAAGACAGAAGAGAAAACAAACCTCTCTGGAAGCCAGAGTGTGTGTGTGTGTGTGTGTATGTGTGTGTGTGCGTGTGTGTGCGTGTGTGTGTGTGTGTGTGTGCGTGTGTGTGTGTGTGTGTGTGTGTGTGTGTATGTGTGTGTGCATGCATGTGTGTGTGTGTGTATGTGTGTGTGTGTGTCTGTGTATGAGTGTGTGTGTGTGTGTGTGTGTGTGTGTGTGTGTGTGTGTGTGTGTGTGTGTGTGTAAACAGCCCACTTTAATCACTGCACCATGGGAATTATTCCAATATTGCGTTAGTGTACACGTGTATAACTGATTTGTGTGAGGTGAATAACAATAGTATTGATTTGTTTATATTTGTGCCTACATTAAAAGTTCTTAGTAGAGACTTTAGTTCGTCACAACAGAGTAACTAACTATGTAAGAGTAATCAGAAGTCACCCCCACACACTGGAAGAAGTCACCCCCACACATTGGAGGAGGTTTACTGATATTTAATTAAGTTTAATGTGCTTTACTGTGTACTCAGGTGGGCTCACTCTTTAAGAAGCGCTGTTGTTGTTATTGGGGTGGGTTGTGTAATTGTGTGTGGGAGGGGGGGGGGGTTGTCATGTAGTTGGGGGGAGTTGGTGTTGTTGTTATGTGGCTGGGGTAGGAAGGATTGGTGTGTGTGTGTGTGTGTGTGTGTGTGTGTGTGTGTGTGTTGTGCAGAGGTTGGGGGGGTGGGAGTGGAAGAGAGGAGTGGACTAAGGGCCAGTGGGAAGGGAGGGAGTGTGTGTGTGTGTGTGTGTGTGTGTGTGTGTGTGTGTGTGTGTATAAGTGTGTATGTTGTTGAAGGGAGGGAGTGGTCCTGTCCTCCACAAGGGGCCTGACTCGTCTCTGGTCTCTCCCTAATGTGTGTGTGCGTGTGTGTGTGAGCATGTGTGTGTGTGTGTGTGTGTGTGTGTGTGTGTGTGTTGGTGTCTGACTCGTCTCTGGTCTCTCCCTAATGTGTTTCACAGCAGCCATCACAGAACAAAGCTGAGGAGCACAAAGACCAGCTGAGAGCGCTGAAGGGGGGGGGCACGGGGAGGATGAGAGGGGTGGGGGGGCATTAGAGGTTTGGGGGGGTGGGGGGTGGTGGGGAGGATGAGAGGGGTGGGGGGGCATTAGATGGCTGAGGGGGTGCAAGGGAGGGCTGAGGAGGGGGGGTATGAGAGGGGTGGGGGGGCTGAGGA
>CM059283.1:5234667-5239667 GCA_030347295.1 Setipinna tenuifilis | reverse complement strand
TCCGCTACTAAAAATAGTTCACCTAGGAAATAGAATGTTTAAGTGTTGCATAGCAACGTGTCCACCTGCTAAACAACTCTTGGCAGCTAATATTGTTAATATTCCATTACAATAAGTCAACATACTACTTGAGGAGTGATATAAAAAAAAGCACAAAACCTGTTCCCATTGACAGCGGTCATTACACTTTTCCAGCGGCCATTACACAGAAATATATTGGACCTCAGAACATTGGAGCCAACGGCACGTTTGTCATTATTCTAAGGAGCCGTATAATAAATATTATTATAAATAATGACAGGGCGCTAAATTGTAGTCCTTCATAGGACATAAAACGTCTGGCCGCTCCGCTGACCACACATGGGTAAGCCCTTAAGTAGAGCGGAATGTACTGTGTATAAAACTGTAATAGCACTGACTAACTGACTGGGTGACCACTACTGATTTTAACAGAGGAAAAAGGGTCCTTCGTCAGAGTGCCTGAACAAGACTTTTTATTATAACACACGTATATTAAAAGCATGTAAGTTCACAAAATTCCATTACGTATGCATTCCGAGATTACAACGTAACTGTGTGGTATTACATTGTGGTGCACAGTGTGTTACAGTGTATTCGGTGGGTCAGATACGAGTAGCTAGGACACTGATATACAGATTGTTACCATGTTGTTTTACACAGCTGAGCTAATGCTTGGCTCCCGTGTGTGTGTGTGTGTGTGTGTGTGTGTGTGTGTGTGTGTGTGTGTGTGTGTGTGTGTACGCGTGTGTGTGTGTGTGTGTGTGTGTGTATGGCGCTGTGACTTACAGGGGAAACACACCACTACACACCACTCACTGGCTGTGTGTGAAGGCTGAGGGCCTGCTACTGGTAGACCGTCTTCTTCTGTGGTTGGCCTCTGTTTACTTTTGGTTAGTGAGCACTGACATTCCTGTCAGCCATAATTCATCCAGTGGCCACTGACATTTCCATTTATTCTATTACACTAATGTCTTTAAATGACATTTTTAGAGACAAACTAAAACTTGCCCAATATGTTTTTTTAGGAATGTGGTGTGATGGTTGTCATTTTTACAGTACATTGCTTTGGAAAAAAAAGAGCTGGCTTAAAAAACAAACAAACAAACCCCTAAAAAGATTGAGAGATAATAATGCTCTGTCTTAAATATTTCTGAAGAAAAACGCTTAGAATTCAGAATAAAAGAAAAACATTGACAACCACCAATCATCTCTAGATTAAAAGCACAATTCCTCCACTCTTCCTCCTTCCTTTCTCTGAAAGATTCAAATCTTCTACGACTCTCCCTCTCCCTCTGTCTCAGATAATTCTCTTCTCTTCTCTTCTGTTCTCTTCTCTTCTCTTCTCTTCTCTCCTCCTCTCCTCTCCTCTCTTCTCTTCTCTTCTCTTCTCTTCTCTTCTCTTCTCTTCTCAGAGTATCTTGGCAGCCCCTCTCCTGCTCTCTCCTCTCCTCTCCTCTCTTCTCTTCTCTTCTCTTCTCTTCTCTTCTCTTCTCTTTTCTTCTCTCTTCTCTTCCCTTCTCTTCCCTTCTCTTTCCTTCTCTTCTCTCCTCTCCTCTCCTCTTCTCTTTTCCTCTCTTCTCTTCTCTTCTCTTCTCTTCTCTTCTCTTCTCTTCTCTTCTCTTCTCCTCTTCTCTCTTCTCTTCTCTTCTTTATTCTTCTCTTCTCTCCTCTCTTATCTTCTCTTCTCTTCTCTTCTCTTCTCTTCTCTTCTCTTCTCTCTTCTCCTCTGTTATCTTCTGTTATCTTCTCTTCTCTTCTCTTCTCTTCTCTTCTCTTCTCTCCTCTTCTCTCCTCTCCTCCCCTCCCCTCTCCTTTCCTCTCCTCTCCTCTCTTCTCTTCTCTTCTCTCCTCTCCTCTTCTCTCCTCTCCTCCCCTCCCCTCCCCTCCCCTCTCCTTTCCTCTCCTCTCCTCTCTTCTCTTCTCTTCTCTCCTCTCCTCCCCTCCCCTCTCCTTTCCTCTCCTCTCCTCTCCTCTCCTCTCTCCTCTTCTCTTCTCTGAGTTTCTTGGCAGCCCCACTGCTCTCTCCTGTCTCTTTGGGTCTGTCAGATTACATGACATTTCAGTTGCTGACACAGAGGAAACTCATCTTTTCTTTTCTTATCTTATCTGGAGAGTGTCTTCTATCAGACGTAGACACCATCATGGCACTCTGTTACAATCTTACTTACTGGCAGGTCAGTCCCCCTTAGTAACTGTGCTGTACTGAGTTTTGAAATCAGATTTATGCCATCTATCCTGACATTGAGGAGAAATAGGCAAGAGACACAGAAATCACTGTAAGAGGAAAAACTTTAGTTCAGATTAAGTTAGCCAGTCCAATTTAAGATCATCCTAAAATCTCACAATATTCTCTTGTTTTCTTACCCTATTTCTCCCAGGAAGCCCTCTGGGGAAAGACTTGAGATGTCAATAAGAGATTACCTATTTGTCAGTATGTAATGCATTATGCATATGCATGTCAATAGTGGTATGTTAATAGTGGCAGGGAAGGTGTGTGTGTGTGTGTCTGTGTGTGTCTGTGTCTGTGTATGTGTTTATATGAGTGTCTATGTGTGTGTGTGTGTGTGTGTGTGTGTGTGTGTGTGTGTGTGTGTATGTGTGCACGCGTGTGTGTGGGTGTGTGTATATGAGTGTGTGTGTGTGTGTGTGTGTGTGTGTGGGTGTGTGTATATGAGTGTGTGTGTGTGTGTGTATGTGTGTATATGTGTGTGTGTGCGTGTGTATGTATATGAGTGTATATGTGGAGGTGTGTGTGTGTGTGTGCATGTGTGATAACTAAAGTTACGAGTGAGGGATGCAGATGGAATAGTAAAATGGTGAGATGGCGCCTCATGTGAGATCTTAACACATCTGTGTGTGACTGCAAATAGAACAAGCTTGTTGCCGCTGGTGTAGTGTGATATGCGTGTGTGTGTGTGTGTGTGTGTGTATATGAGAAACACATGGCAAGAGAGACACATGTGTATACACTTGTGCATGTCTGCCAACCAGAATGGGTTTGGTTAAAGTGCAACACAATGATAATAATAATAATGACAATAGTAATAACTATGATAATGATAGCTTTCTTGTCCAAAATTGTGTTTGAAATTGTGTTTTCATACAGGTTAATAGAGAATCCCAGGCCTCAGCAGGTGTTGTCAGGCTATGATTCTCTTTTGCATTTTATAGCAGCCTGCATGTCACACACAGGTGTTGGAGTGTGCGCGTCTGTGTGCATGTGTGTGTGTGTGACAGCGTACGTGCGTGTGATCACGTACATGTGTGTGTGATCTCGTACATGTGTGTGTGTGATCGTGAACACCAGCTGTGAGTCTGGGAGGTGCTGATAGGTCTCTTCCTGTCGCCCTCGGCGATGATAACGTGATCGATTTAAAGACGACCGCGACCGCTTTGATGTCGGCCAGATCAGTCATAACTAAACCAAACGCCCCGACACTCAATCCTGTCCATGCCATAGAGGCTGAGGGGCTGAGAGGAGTCCATATGTGGTGAAGTAAATCACTTTGAGACACATTTTTAAGCCATATTTTGTGTAGCACAACACAACGCTACAAAGGCAAAAGACCTTATCTCACCGGACAGTGTCAAACTAAGAAAATGAGAAAAACTTCTTCTTCTTCTGCTACTTTCAGCAGCGTTAGAAAGAAGAAAAAGAAAATTGATTCAAGACGCCACTGCCCTACAAAGGCAAAATACCTTATCTCACCAGAGTGTCAAACTGAGAAACTGAGAAAATGATTTTAAGAAATCTTCTGCTTACATGTGTTTTCAGCATTACTGCAAACACAGCATCCTAGCCCCTCCCCACCCCCTACCCCCAAAAAAACCACAAGAAAATTGACTCAATATATTTGGTCACATGATAAAACCGATCTTTATTGCTCCAAAAATGACAATAACCTATTTTTCAGCCAAAATTAAAGTTACAGACTTTTGCCCTCGGACACCAGACTAGGCAACCGCAGCTGTTCCTCTCTAGAGTTGACACAGCCTGGAGTGAGGAGCCGGAGGGTGAATGCTAACCTGCTAATAGTGACCACCATTGGCCAAACTTTTCCAACCTCGGCACTCACAAGTTCAAATCTAGAGCACGCTTTCCACAATTTTTACACAGTTTCCATCCGTCCATATTCATGTGCTTGTTGTCGTTTACAAGCTGTGACACTGCGCTAATCTTTGAAGCAGTCATGGATGATGTAGGACCCAGTCAGAAAGAAGAGCATCATGGCCTAGAGGCCAATATGAGGCATGTACTGTATGGAGGTTAGTTGTGAGGTTAGGTGTCAATTGCAGTCAACATGAACAGTGAGGATGGCGTGGCCAGGGTGTCCACTTGGGGGCTTTGGAGACAGAGCAATATGTAGCCATGCCAAACAGCTGATATCATTTCAGCTTCAAATGGAAATGCAGGCAAAGAGACAGAGGGTGGGTGTGTGTGTGTGTGTGTGTGTGTGTGTGTGTGTGTGTGTGTGTGTGTGTGTGTGTGTGTGTGTGTGTGTGTTTCTGTGTAACAGGTTGCTTGTGTTGCAAATTTTAGAGAGAGAGAGAAAGAGAAAGACAGAGAGAGAGAGAGAGAGAATGTGAAAGAAAGCGAGAGAGAGAAAGAAAGAAAGAAAGAGAGAGACAAAGAGAAAAAGAGAGAAGGCGAATGATGGAAGAGCAGAAATGAATCATGGTGGTGGACTTTATAGGGCCAAGCACTCAAAAGAAAATGAAGGAGAGAGGACAAAAGAGAATATGGCAGGAAGGAAGAGCAAAATAAAAAAAAGCTTTTAAGAGTTTTTTTTCTTTTTCATCTTTTTACATCTGTGTGTGACTGCAAATAGAACAGACTTCTTGTCACTGGTGTGGCACAGTGCAGTGTGTGTGTGTGTGTGTTTGTGTGTGTGCGTGCGTGCGTGTGTGTATGTGTGTGTGTGCGTGTGTGTGTGTGTGTGTGTCTGTGTGTGTGTGTGTGTGTGTGTGTGTGTGTGTGT
>CM059283.1:5204667-5212167 GCA_030347295.1 Setipinna tenuifilis | reverse complement strand
ACACACGGGGTGATGTTCAAATTAAAAACCCCTCTGTCTGGCAGGTCTGTCGCCATGGCGATGATGACACGGGCATCGTCCACGCCAGCGTTCCCAGTAGGTGTCTAGAACAGTCTGGAACATTCCGCCTCTTCGGAGGAGCCAAGGAAAGCGGTGTGAGGAGATTTGAGGCCGTGGGAGATGTGTGTGTGTGTGTGAGTGTGTGTGTTTGTGTGTGCCTGTGTGTGTGTGTTCGTGTGTTTGTGTGTGTGTGTGTGTGTGTCTGTTTGTGTGTGTGTGTGTCGTGCAGCAGTAATGTTGCGTAAGACGCTCCAACACGCAGACATGGGCATCACTGGCCGTGCGGAGCCCAAACAACACATGTAGGCACCATTTATACAAAAATAACACTTATGAATGTCTAAATTGAGTTAATACACCACCAAGAATAGCAGTGGTGGTGGGTCTGGACTGGTTTACAAGGCTATTGCAGAGTACAAACAACACATGTAGGCACCATTAATACAAAAAAAGCACTTACGAATAATACAAAAACAAGACAAGCATCACTGGTCTTGTAGATGGACACTCTACCTCACATTACATCCACATGGGCTGTTGGGAGTAGCCTGGTAAGCCAGCCCCTTGTACTTCACTTCACTTTGTACAAAGGGTCTGGTGCTGGTATCATTCAAAGTGCTGGTTGTAGGCAGAATCCTGCCTAGCCAAATCAGCACACAAAGCAAGTGTTTGTGAGCGTTCGTGAGTGTTAGTTAGTATGGAAAGCTTTGTAACTTCCTTCACGTTAATGTTTGGGTGAAGGCAGATCCAATCTTTTTCCACCAGTTTGAGCCCTAGCCTATCTATCCGCCTGGGGGTGATTCCGATCCCTGCTAGGCAGGATCTGCCAGATCCATCGATACAGGACCCAGGCTGATGACTGGACCAACGCCAAAGAATATCTACTTCCTGCTGAACCATTTGTTAAATTCTGTTTATATTAAATCACCTAAATTGTACTCCTCTCTCTGAGTCTTTCTGGCTGAACTACTGTAGACATTGATAATCATCACCAGCTAGCTTATCCTTCTGCCTGAAGTGAATCAGATGGACTTGAGGATGCCAGGAACAAATCTGTGGTGTGGCCAGAGTTTAAACTGGGCCTGAGCCTTGGCAGCACTGCCAGCCAGAGCTGAGCTCCCTCACACACACACACACACACACACACACACACACACACACACACACACCACCTCAGTAATACAGCCAGCCATAGCTGAGCTCCCTCACACACACACACACACACACCACCTCAGTAATACAGCCAGCCAGAGCTGAGCTCCCTCTGCTACAGTATTTATAGCACTATAATAAAGTGTGATGTTGACAACTGTGAGTAAAGAAGGGCTCCCCTCTCTTTACAAAAGCCAATTTAACCACTGGGTATGGCAGCCAGGGGGATGGAAATTTGCACCAGCCACCAGCCACCAGCCACCAGCCAAATGCTCGCAAGATATGAAAGTGGCTGGTAGATTTTGGGACACAAACTAATAATTTACTGTTACTGTTACTGTTGGTTGGTGATTTTTACCATTTATTTGTCAGTTTCTGATAAACATTCCCAGTTTGCAAAGTTAATTTCCTACCCCTACTATTCCCTATTTCTGGGCAGATCCCTGCACCTGCCTCTGCGGCCATCTTGGTGACGTCTAAGATCTACCTGGACGATGTTGTGTTGTATTGTATTGTGCTAGTTAGATTCAGGTTTTATGGATGCCTTCTGCAAATATGAGGTTTGTTTTTTTTTTTCAACTCTGAAGCCAGATTACTAACCTCACTCAACATGGCGTCACACTGATACACCACTGACCACTAATACACCAACCACCATCACTGTCAACACAGTTTTCGAAGCATGTTGTTGTTTGTTGTTATTGTAAAATACATGTTATGTAATTCGCACCTTCAAAACCTTAAACACTTTAAAAATGCACCTGTCTAATTAGTTTCGGTAACACTTTACTTGATGTGTGAGTTCATAACACATTCATAGCAGCTGTCATAAACTGCACATAAACCTTTCATGAATGTGGAAGACAGAATGATGACAACTTCTAAGTAGTTTCTCATTATGGTTTTAATCTACAATTTGTGTTATCACTGGTATTAGCCCTAGAGGTAAAAATAGTAGTTTTATGACTGTTTATATTGGCACTGAAATGTTATCGTCCAACGTTGCTACTGACTTTAGATACAAGACGTTACCAAATACCACAACCTGACCAAGAACATAAAACCAACCATAAGTAGTACCCTATCCCCACATGAGAGGAAAGAATATTTCTGAGGAACACCACCCACCACCTCCACCCCCCAAACCCCTTTGGTTAAGTGCAGTAGTTGAATGCACTTGTATGCTGCACGACACACACACACACACACACACACACACACACCTCACCCCCAAAGCCCTACCCTCTTACTTTTTCCTACCCTTTGGTTAAGTGCAGTAGTTGAATGCACTTGTATGGGTTAAGCGCTGCTTATAATCAGTTGGGACGGAGGGCTGTTAGGAATATATCCGCAAAGCCGGGCGTTCCTATGGTGCCACAGGCTAAAGAGCACCTTTGTGGATGTCGTCTGTCAAGCACAAGTTGAGTGTGTGTGTGTGTGTGTGTGTGTGGGGGGGCGCACGAGCTGAGTGAGGAGCAGCTAAAGTCATATTTTGTGTGTGTGTGTGTGTGTGTGTGTGTGTGTGTGTGTGTGTGTGTGTGTGTGAGCTGAGTGAGGAGCAGCTAAAGTCATATTTTAAGCCTCGGCAAAGTACATAAACAGATCTCTAGTGATGTCGATCGGGAGGTAATGAAGCTGTGTGTGTGTGTGTGTGTGTGTGTGTGTGTGAGAGAGAGTGTGTGTGAGAGTGTGTGGTGTGTGTGTGTGTGTGTGTGTGTTAGTGCATGTGTGTGTGTGCGTACGTGTGTTATGTGCATGTGTGTTGTGTGCATGTGTGTGTGTGCGTGTGTTATGTGCATGTGTGTGTGCGTGTGTGTGTGTGTGTGTGTGTGTGTGTGTGTAAGTGAGAGAGCAGGTGATTTGCATTTGAAACAGCCCTTTTTACCTCCCAGCCTGAGGGCTAATGTTCCCTTTCCGTCTGGAACAGGCCTGTGCACCTGTGGATCGGAAACGCACGCACACACACACACACACACATAGAAAGACACATACACAGACAAATTTACAGGCATGCACATATGGAATACAAAGACGCTCATGCACACACACACACACACACACACACACACACACACACACACATACAGCTGCAGGCCCAGTGTACCACTCCCCTCATGCAAAACTCTGTGGGTTTAATGATCCAAGACTGGACATCTGTGAACCTCAGTGTTTATGTGTGTGTTCTGTGTGTGTGTGTGTTTCTGTGTGTGTGTGTGTGTGTGTGTGTGTGTGTGTGTGTGTGTGTGTGTGTGTGTGTGTGTGTGCACGTGCAGAACAGGATTTCAATGAGGACCACATCACAGGAAGACTGGGTTACACATGCATACGTGCACACACACTCACACACACACTCACACACCCCCACACACACGCCTGCACGGCCACACGCAGGCACACATACAGTATGTCACAGAAGTGAGTACACCCCTGACATTTTTTCCTTTTTTTATTATATCTTTCCATGTGAGAAATCTAAAGATATAATATTTTTCTACAATGTAAAGTAGGCAGTGTACAGCTTATATAACAGTGCACATTTGCTGTTCCCTCAAAATAACTCAACACACAACCATTAATGTCTAAACCACTGGCAACAAAAGTGAGTACACCCCTAAGTGAAAATGTCCAAATTGTGCCCAAAGTGTCAATATTTTGTGTGGCCACCATTATTTTCCAGCACTGCCTTAACTCTCTTGAGCATGGAGTTCACTAGAGCGTCAGAAGTTGTCACTGGAATCCTCTTCCACTCCTACATGACATCATGGAGCTGACCTTGAGCTTGAGACCTTGAGCTCCTCCACCTTCCATTTGAGGATGCCCCACAGATGCTGAATTGGGTTTAGGTCTGGGGACATGCTAGGCCAGTCCATCACCTTCATCCTCACCCAAGGCGTGGTCATCTTGGAGGTGTGCTTGGGGTCGTTACCATGTTGAAATACCGCCCTGCGGCCCAGTTTCAAAGGGGGGGCATCATGCTCTGCTTCAGTATGTCACAGTACATATTGGCATTCATGGTTCCCCTAATGAAGTGTAGGTCCCCAGTGCCGGCAGCACTCATACAGCCCCAAACCATGACACTTTCTCCACCATGCTTGACTGTTAGCAGGACACAGTTGTCTTTGTAATCCTCACCTGGTTGCCGCCACACACACCTGACACCATCTGAACCAAATAAGTTTATTTTGGTCTCATCAGACCATAAGACACGGTTCCAGTAATCCATGCCCTTAGTCTGTTTGTCTTCAGCAAACTGTTTGCAGGCTGTCTTGTGCATCATCTTCAGAAGAGGCTTCCTTCAGGGACGACAGCCATGCAGACCAGTTTACAGATTACAAAGACAACTGTGGCCTGTTAACAGTCAAGAATGGTGGAGGAAGTGTCATGGTTTGGGGCTGTATGAGTGCTGCCAGCAATGGGGACCTACACTTCATTAAGGGAACCATGAATGCCAATATGTACTGTGACATACTGAAGCAGAGCATGATGCCCCCCTTTGAAACTGGGCCGCAGGGCGGTATTTCAACATGGTAACGACCCCAAGCACACCTTCAAGATGACCACGCCTTGGGTGAGGATGAAGGTGATGGACTGGCTTGGCATGTCCCCAGACCTAAACCCAATTCAGCATCTGTGGGGCATCCTCAAACGGAAGGTGGAGGAGCTCAAGGTCTCAAGCTCAAGGTCAGCTCCGTGATGTTGCCATGTAGGAGTGGAAGAGGATTCCAGTGACAACTTCTGACGCTCTAGTGAACTCCATGCCCAAGAGAGTTAAGGCAGTGCTGGAAAATAATGGTGGCCACACAAAATATTGACACTTTGGGCACAATTTGGACATTTTCACTTAGGGGTGTACTCACTTTTGTTGCCAGTGGTTTAGACATTAATGGTTGTGTGTTGAGTTATTTTGAGGGAACAGCAAATTTGCACTGTTATATAAGCTGTACACTGCCTACTTTACATTGTAAAAAAATATTATATCTTTAGACTTCTTCCATGGAAAGATATAATAAAAAAAGTTAAAAAATGTCAGGGGTGTACTCACTTCTGTGACATACTGTATACACACACTCACACAACCCCCCACACACTCCGGCACGCACACACATACACATACACACATGCAGGAAATACATAGAAGACATATTAGGAAAACCAAATCAGACAATATATCAGGACTAGAGACATGGATCGCTTTTCTGCTGTACTCCGGGAACATGGAAAGCAGTGTGTAGACGATTGTGATCACTGCACTATCACACTCAGGTCTATATAGAAATTCTGTTTTTATCTTTTCTAGAGACAAACAATGCCCAAACAGATTCTTCCATAAAAAATGAATCTTTTTTTTCTCCTGTTATAATCACAGTGAGGATAAAATAACAGATGCCGGTGAAAAGTGTGAGATATTATAAAATAACAGATGACCACGAGAAGTGTGAGATATTATAAGGAATAAGGAATGCCAGTGAGAAGTGTGATATTATAAAATAACAGATGCTCGTGAGAAGTGAGACATTACAAAGTAAGGGATGACTTTGAGAAGTGTGAGATATTACAAAATAAGAGATGACGTTGAGAAGTGTGATATTATAAAATAACATGACAGTGATAAATGTGAGATATAAGAAAATAAGGCATGACGATGAGAAATAAGACATTACACCCACATCCGTCTCATTCCGCTATCTCCTCCAGGTACCGTGTCTCTATGCTGCTGCGGTTTTCCGGTGTTCCTCTCGCTAAGCGGCTACATTTATCTCGTCGAGTGAAACGCTCTCTGCTGGATTGGCCAAATGAAAGCGTAATTCGGGCGGCGCGTCTCGTCTCGGGCTTGTCATTTGCGCGGTGACAGTAATGTAATTCGGCGGGAGCCTCGCTGTGCCAATTGTCAGGATGCCAGCCGCTTTGGCACTCCAGGCACTTAACCATTTAGGGGCGTTGGCACTTAACCATTTAGGGGCGCTGGCACCGGGCCTAGCCAATCTGCCTCTTCTCTGCCCTCCTCCCCCCTCCCCTGCCCTCCTCCCATCCACTCCTCTCCTCTGCTCTCCTCTCCTCTTGTGTCCTCTCCTCTCCTCTCCCTTCCTCTCTTCTCTCCTCATTTCTCCCCTCCTCTTCTTTTCTCTTCTCTTCTCTCTTCTCTCATTTTCTCCTCTTCTCTCCCCCTCCTCTCCCCTCCTCTCCTCTCCCCTCCTCCCCTCTCCCTTCCTCTGCTTTCCTCTCCCCTCCTCTCTTCTCCTCCCCTCCTCCCCTCCTCCCCCCTCCACTCTTCTCCCGTCCTCTCCTCCCCTCCCCTCCCCCTCCCCTCCTATCCTGGGCCAGACAGTGTTTCAGATCACCACAGACAGACAGAGTCTGCTTGTCTGGCTCCTCACTCCCAAAATCTGTTTATTTTCCAGCCCCTTTTAGGCACATGTTTCTCTCTCTCTCTCTCTCTCTGTCGCTCTCTTTTCTCCCTCTCTCCTTCTCTCTCTCTCTCTCTCTCTCTTCTCTTATCTTTCTTTCTTGGCCATTTGAAGCCACTCATCCATGGATGTGCTCACTCTACTGTAACTTGCTGACTGTTGACTGTCTAGTGAGATAAATGTTTTGTAAAGACTAGTTCTTTTAGTTTTGTGTGTTCATGTTAAATAATAATAATAATAATAATAATAATAATAATAATATAAACAAAATGACAGACACTGCAGCTTAGTAATCCAGTGACTTTGACCGCCCTTTAGGGTGTTTGTGTGTGTGCATGTGTGTATGTGTGTGTGTGTGTGTGTGTGTGTGTGTGTGTGTGTGCGTGCGTGCGTGCGTGCCTGCGTGTGTAACCTTGGCCTGTAGGCTGTGGTGTACTTCTAAGGTCTGTGGGAGGTCTCTGCATCATTTGCATGACACAAATGTTGTTATCTAACCAAACCGCATGATCCCCTGTCTGCGATGTGGGTTTGGACTTTTAATATTAAATCAGGGTGACAGAGCATTGCATGGTGTGTTAGTAGAGTCTCATGAATTTATATTCACTGATATTTTGTACATTATTATATTTTGTATATTTACTATTGCAGTTTTGCAATCAGTTTGTAAACCAAGGAAGGCTACCCCAACAGGCAGAAGTCTGTGAGTGGATGCGGGAGAGTTTGGCTGGTCTAAGGGCAGAGTGTGAATTACCTCTCCATACTTGGGGGGTACTAACATTTATGGGGGGTACTACGATTTAGATTTTACATTAATTACATGAATATGTTGATACTCCCCAACCCTGCTATGTTTGTCTGTTTGGGGGGTACTGGGTCTTGATCA
>CM059283.1:5184667-5187167 GCA_030347295.1 Setipinna tenuifilis | reverse complement strand
ACACCTTAGCTCCTTTGACTACCATGCCCTGGATGAAAAACAATCTTCACAGACGACAGTAAAGCACTTTTCCTCTTCAGTCACTTCTACCGGTTAGAAGTGTCTTTCCTATGGCTCATTCAAACTACTTCTGGAAACTTGCATAGTGCGGTTATAGCCTAGTCCGCAAAGTGTGTGTTGTGGCCCTGCATGCAGAAGTGCAGTTCACCCAGTTATGAGTTCATTAACCACTGGAACAATTTTGGAAACATTATGTCAATGTTAAAAAAATGACTTAGTGTTGAATGAGAATCTTCAGAGACACATTGCAGGGTTCTTTATAAACTCTCTTTACAAACTAATTATTATTATTTTATATATTTTTTATAATTATTCACCACCACCACCACTACCCAAACAGAGAAGATAAAGGAAATATAGGATAGTAAAGGAAATATACTACACATTGTCTGCCCTGTATTTTAATGTTTAATGTCTAATGTCCTGACCTGCACTTTACAGTTTTTACCAATCATTTTCACGCGTTTTGCAGGGCAATGTTCACTTTTGCAAAACTCTTAACACATTTGCATGAACCAAAGTCTATGGGAGACAAACTACGTTCTCTTTCGCGTTGCTTTCACACAATTGCGTTCAATCACCACTTCGACCAAAATTCATAAATACTTCTCTCATTTAATGTTCATGACCAACAAAATTATATACAACTACAGCTAAATTTTCAGACATTTGGATACTCTTATCAAAACAGTTAACTCTAGGACCAAAACCTAAAAGCAATACAATACAGTGTAACAAAGCACAGCATTTTGCATTTTGTCACACAAAAAAGAAATAATGTGCTTGAGGCATCTTTTAGCCAAATAATTATTGATATTTAGCACTTTTACACTTACGTGTGTATTTCTTCATAATATTTGTTTACAGTATTTTTATAGCTTGTTACGTAGCAGGTAAACAAAGAGGTTACATTTGCATGTTTATGAGCAAAACATTGTGATGTAGAAAGTTGTTATTGGAGTTGTTGTGTATTCCATTACCAGTATGTACTGTAGGGTTTATCATGGTTTATCTAAAATGCAGCAGCATCATGGATCAGCATTACAGTAGGTAGGGCCAAAAACGACTTCTATGGATGACTATATTTACATAGCCTGGCTGTCGCACCAAGCTTGTAGACAGAACTTGGTCTGGCAAGTCTCCCTCAATGTAGCATCACATGCAGTATGGTTGGGCCCAGGCTAATATTTACATACATTTACATGTACAACACATATTACAGTTTTTACCAATCATTTTCACGCGTTTTGCAGGGCAATGTTCACTTTTGCAAAACTCTTAACACATTTGCATGAACCAAAGTCTATGGGAGACAAACTACGTTCTCTTTCGCGTTGCTTTCACACAATTGCGTTCAATCACCACTTCGACCAAAATTCATGAATACTTCTCTCATTTAATGTTCATGACCAACAAAATTATGTACAACTACAGCTAAATTTTCAGACATTTGGATACTCTTATCAAAACAGTTAACTCTAGGACCAAAACCTAAAAGCAATACAATACAGTGTAACAAAGCACAGCATTTTGCATTTTGTCACACAAAAAAGAAATAATGTGCTTGAGGCATCTTTTAGCCAAATAATTATTGACATTTAGCACTTTTACACTTAGGTGTGTATTTCTTCATAATATTTTTTTATTTTTATAGCTTGTTACGTAACAGGTAAACAAAGAGGTTACATTTGCATGTTTATGGGCAAAACATTGTGATGTAGAAAGTTGTTATTGGAGTTGCTGTGTATTCCATATGTACTGTAGGCTTTATCATGGTTTATCCAAAATGCAGCAGCACCATGGATCAGCATTACAGTAGGTAGGGCCAAAAACAACTTCTATGGATGACTATATTTACATAGCCTGGCTGTCGCACCAAGCTTGTAGACAGAGCTTGGTCTGGCAAGTCTCCCTCAATGTAGCATCACAGGCAGTATGGGCGGGCCCAGGCTAATATTTACATACATTTACATGTACAACACATATTACATGTACATTCTTTTGCAGTGAAACATACTCCAATTGATGTAGGTAATGGGCGTTCACCTTTCCTGCAGTGGAACACAATGTGATTATATGTAAGCACAGGGTGAAGGTATCACATGTTACAGTTCATCCTGGTGTGTATCTGGAGTGATGTGTTTTCTGTTTGTATGATTGTGCATATTTGATTGACACAATCTATCTTCAGTTCTGAAATGTGTACTGCAGTTAGAATCCAGAAAAATTGCGAACTATAGAAAATCCACTGAAAAACACCTTGTGATTCGCATCAACATTTTCTAATACATATGGTACTTTACACAAAATACTGTAATTCATTTCTAAACTGTATAGGTATAACCTATACTCTTTATTTATCTATTATCAAAGGTGCATGAATACATACAAATGTCACTTAGATTGTTTGATAAAGTGTGTATTTATGATACACGTCAGT
>CM059283.1:5164667-5167167 GCA_030347295.1 Setipinna tenuifilis | reverse complement strand
GGCAACACTGATAAAAACACACAATTCTGTGTTTTTCTTGTTTTCCTCCCCCCCTCACCCCCACCCCTCACCCCCACCCCTCCTTAATCAAACCAAGGTGTTCATTTGCATTCTGTGCTGCGCTCATCTAAGCCCCTTCTATGGCAGTTTGTTAGCCCCAAATAAATCCTAATGAATCTGTCTGGGATTGGCGAATCATAAATAAGGATTAGTCGCCGTGTAAAGATGCTCGCTCCAGGCTGTGACGGGGGCACGAGGCGTGAGGCTGAGAAAGAGGCTGGGGCTGGGGCTCAGGCTGGGGCTGGGGAAGAGGCAGAGGCAGAGGCAGAGGTGGAGGCTGGGGATGGGGCTGGGGATGGGGATGGGGCTGGGGCTGAGGCTGGGGCTGAGGCTATATGGGGCTATATGGGGCTGGGGGTGAGGCTGGGGCTGGGGCTGGGGCTGGGGCTCAGGGTGAGGCTGAGGCTGGGGCTGGGGCTAGGGCACAAGGCTAAAGCACGAGTCTGGGGCTGGGGCTCGAGGCTGGGGCTGAGACTGGGGCTAAGGCGTATCCCTTTACACTGATCCACCAGCAGGCAGAGATAGTGGAGGTCGAGACTGGAGAGCGGCGTTCGACTGCCAGGGGACCATGATGGACGGGGAGAGGAAGAGGAAGTGAGGCCTGTCCAGACAGGAAGTCTCGTGTTTTGTCCTGTGCTCCATGGGGGGCATTCTGAGTGGTTATTAGCAAACGACACATTTTGAGTTTAGACTGTGAAATTCACTTTATAACACCTCTTCTGTATTGTGACTAAATATCTTGGTGTACAGATGAACTTTTTACAAAATTAATAATGCAAATAACTTAATAATGCAAATTGAATGTTAAAATGGATTAAATAGTTAGACTAGTCAACTATTGTCAGGGAGATATTGACAGTGAGATACACTTGATAGCAGAAGTGGCATTAGCAGTTGTAAATATTTTAAGAGAGTTTTCTCCGTAGTAATGAAGGATTTTCTATTCAACACTTTCACTCCTCTGATCATTATTCCTCTGATAGGTTGGAGCAAAACACAAAATTGAACAAAAGTTAACCCGGCTGGCTGCAGTTAATCCAGACATTCTGTTTCTGTGGGCGCGGTGAAAGGCGAGAGTGTTGGTGTATTGTGTGCTGAGAGACCGAGGGGCCGAGAGGCAGAGGGGCCGACACCTGGGGCCCATGGTCGGCCATTTTACCCCCACCGTGAGCCTCTCAGGGGCCACAATAGCCACCACAGGCCGAGGGGCAGGGGCGTAGAGGGGTGTATAGTGGTGCGGAGGGGCGTGGGGGGGTGTGGGGGGGTGCGGAGTGGTGTAGAGAGGTGCGGAGGGGTGCGACGGGGAGTAGAGGGGGGTATTGGGGTGCGGAGGGGTGCGGAGGGGTGTAGAGTGGTGCAGAGAGGTGCAGAGAGGCGTGGAGGGGTGCGGAGGGGTGTAGAGGGGCGTGAAGGGGTGCGGAGAGGTGTAGAGTGGTGCGGAGAGGTGTAGAGTGGTGCGGAGAGGTGTAGAGTGGTGCGGAGGGGCGCAGAGAGGCGTGTAGGGGTGTGGAGTAGTGGAGGGGGGTGTGGAGGGGTGTAGAAGGGTGCGGAAGGGGCACGGAGGGGTGCGGGATTGATATGCTTTAGTCCAGCACATAAAAACACCTTCCTCTGTATTCTCTCTCTCTTTCTCTTTCTTTCTCTCTCTCTCTCCCTTGCTCTCTCTCTCTTTCTTTCGCTGTCTTTCTCTTTCCCTTTTCTGCCTTTCTTTTACACTCTGTCTCTCTTTCTTTTGCCCTCTCTTTCTCTTTTTCTCTTTCCCTTTCTTTTACTCTCTCTCTCTTTCTCTCTCCCTCTCTCTCTCTCTCTCTTAAGACAACCCCCCGCAACTCATTCAGCTAGTTCAAGTACAATCGGCTGCCTTTCAGTTGCAAATCAGACCAGGTTAGAACCAGGAGCCGAACAGCAAAGCAGCCCTCAGTGAAGGAGAGAGGGAAAAAGAGGAGGAGGAGGAGGAGGAGGAGGGAAAAAAAAGAGAAGTCCTTCAGCCCTTTACGCTCTACGCCACCACCCTCGCAGCCTATTAGAAGCGGGACATATGTAGCTAAATTACCCACACCCGAGGGGAATGCAAATAGGACAGACCCCCCCGCACACACACACACACACACACACACACACCCCTCAGATTCACCTCCTGCCTCATCATGCACATGCTTGCTTTCTGATAAACTCTGTCGAAGAAAAGAAGAGAAAAAAAACAGAAAAAAGAGAAATAAAGCATACACATCAGGGGAGGACAAAACAAAGACTGAGATGACTCTGTACATAAAAGCTTCTGTTCTCTGTGAGAGTGCGAGCTCTTAAGTGTTGTTGTAGCAAAGAGTTCCTCTGCTCCCCGCCCCACTTATATCTCTGAATTATTAATTAAATAGCGGATCCAAACGCTTAGGCACACACACACACACACACACACACACACACACGCTTAGGCACGAGA
>CM059283.1:5152167-5159667 GCA_030347295.1 Setipinna tenuifilis | reverse complement strand
CAATTATTGGCTCTTGAGAAGAAGAAAAAAAAAAGTCTTGACCATGCCAAGTCTGACCACGCCATGAGAAACCCCCCAGGATCTGCCAATAAATCCTAATGTTTCCTCTCTGTTTCTCTCTCTCCCTCCCTCCCTCCCTCTCTCCCTCCCTCCCTGCCTCTCTCTCTCTGTCGGTCCCTCCCTCCCTCTCTCTCTCTATCTTTCTGTCTGTCTATCTCTCTCTGTCTCTCTTTTTTTTCTCCTTTTTTGTCTCTGTCTGCTCTGTCTCTCTCTCTCTGGCTAAAATGTGATTTTATTTATTTATTTATTTGCAGTTTTGTTGTAACAAATAGCACAACTGTGTTTTTGTATCCATTTCAAAAAATGTAATGAAGGTATTTTGAAATTCAATTCTCTCTCTCTCTCTGTCTGTGTGTGTGTGTGTGTCTCTCTCTCTCCCTCTCTCTGTTTCTCTGTCTGTCTCTGTCTGTCTATCTCTGTCTCTGTCTCTGTCCCTCTCTCTCTCTCTCTCTCTCTCTCTCTCTCTCTCTCTCTCTCTGTGTGTTTGTCTCTGTGTTATCCTCCTCAGTCCTCCTAAAATAAGCTCCTCTGGTGCCCGTGGTGTTTACTCATGTAAGTGTGTACCTGACGCAATTACTCATGGGTCCATTTTTCTCTCTCTGTCTGTTTCTCTCTCTCTGTTTCTCTCTCCCTCTCTCTCTCTTTTACTCTCTCTCTTTTTTACTCATGGGTCCATTTCGAGGCAGGGGGGGCGGCTCTGGCTCTCTCTCTCTCTTTCTCTGTCTGTTTCTCTCCCTCTCTCTCTCTCTCTCTCTCTCTCTCTGTCTTTCTCTCTCTCTCTCTCGTTTTTTTACTCATGGGTCCATGTTGGGGCAGAGGGGCTGCTCTGGCTCTCTCTCTTTCTCTGTCTCTTTCTCTCCCTCTCTCTCTCTTTCTCTGTCTCCCTCTTTCTCTCTCTCTCTCTCTCTTTTTTACTCATGGGTCCATGTCGGGGCAGAGGGGCTGCTCTGGCTCTCCCCGCGTCCAATTATTGGTGGCGGTAGACGGGGGCCTCCCCCGGCCCCGCTGGGGGTGCGTGCGTGTGTGTGTGTGTGTGTGTGTGTGTGTGTGTGTGTGTGTGTGTGGTGGGGTGCCTTGTAAAATAAAACGTGTTTGTGATTCCGGCTGCTCCCTCCGGGGCAGGGCTGTGTGTGTGTGTGTGTGTGTGTGTGTGTGTGTGTGCGTGTGTGTGTGTGTCAAAGTGTGTGTGTGTGTGTGTGGAAGTGGTTCAACAGGAGGGGGGAAGGGTTAACACCACTTTAATGAGACAACTTGCACGATTTAAATTTCCACTTTTCAGCCGTCTAATACCACAGTAGCCCCTCGTGCTCGACAAAAGCTTTTCATTTTTTTAGGGAGAAAAAAAAATGTCGCCTTTGTTCCACATTTTAATCTTCATTCTCTCCCACAGAGTGTCTTTTTTTATTAGTGTTAATATTAAAACATGCTAGAGAAAGATCACGTGTCCCTCTCTCTCTCTAAGTGCTGTTCCCCCTTCTGAGTGCACACACACATGCACGCATGCACACACACACAAACACACACGTGCGTGCATACACACGTACCAACATACACACATACACACACTCACACACGTGCGTGCATACACACACACCAACATACACACACACACACCCACAAACACTCGCACACTCTCTCTCTCTCTCTCACACACACACACACATGCACACTCTCTCTCTCACACACACACACACACACACACACTAATCCCCCAGTCAGCTCGAGCTTTTCTTCCTGCTAATTGCCATCTCGCCGTAGTGTCTCAGAGCGCAGCCCTGCAGACAGATGCTGCTTCTGAGCTCTGAATATTAGATGTGTGTGTGTGTGTGTGTGTGTGTGTGTGTGTGTGTGTGTGTGTGTGTGTGTGTGTGTGTGTGTGTGTGTGTGTGCTGTTCAAAGCAACAGTTTGCCTTCTCATTTATCACCAAAACAGACAAAACTAGTTCATTATTAAGACTTAGAAGAGTTTACCGGAACAATTAACAATTAAGATGCCTATCAAATTCACCTTTCATTGAAAAAAAGAACAAAGGCTTCCTGAAAGGGAATACTTAGTAACATGTTTTTTTCATTGTTATGCTTTGTTGTTGTTTGCCCAGAATCAATGATAATTTTGCTCATTTAATGGGCTACAAATAAATCTTGATTTTGAGCTGACCCCTCTGTCTGACAAAGACACACAGACACGCACAAACACACCCACAAAGAGAGAGAGAGAGTGAGAGAAAGACAGAGAAAGAGAAAGAAAAAATGAGACAGAGACAGACAGACACACACACATACACACATGCGTGCAAAACAAGCACTCACGCACACACACACACTCACAAAACAAGAACTCACGCACACACACACACACACACACACACACACACACACACACACACACAGGCGTGCATCAACCTGAATTACACTGTCTGCTCTGCCTCAGCCTCCAATTAGCTCTATTAAAGCTGAAGGGCTTAATCAATCCTTGCCTTGCACCCTCCACACACACACACACACACACACACACACACACACCCTCCCTCACACACACACACACACACATGCAGAGAGAGTCCAGGAGAGTGCTGCTGTCCCCACTATGCCCATAAACACAGCAGGCCTGTGTGTTTGCTATGCCTGTGCCTACCTCGCTGCCCCAGTAGAATTATAAATTGTAGAACATTATTTTTTTGTGAAAGCTGATTTATTTACAATTTGAGACATTATGTGAAGTATTTTTGGGTAGTTTTTCTTTTTTAGTCCCCCTCTCTCTCTCTCTCTCTTCTGTCTTTCTCTTATGATCCTCCTCAGCCCTCCTGAAATAAACTCCATTTGATGCACTTTTCAGTTTCTCTTTTTTTTTTCATTTCATATGTCAAAAAAAACTACTTCAACGTATGAGTTCTTTTAAGTGGAATGTAAAAAAACAAAACTTAACTGTAACTCAACAGAATGCAGAGGAAACCCTACTTCAGGAGGATGTAGTGGTAATTTCGCTGGTCTGTTATACTGGTCTGTCAATATTACACTGGGGCTTCTGGTATTACAAAGAGAGCTGCAATAACATCATGTGACACCTAATGTCAGTGAAACTGTACAGTGTCTTTAAAAGGGAAGAAATTACACAAAACCAACAACAGTGTATTTATCAAGATATGTGATCAGTCCTGATGATTGCGGTTGAGATGAGATTAAGTTACACTGAATCGCTGAGCTCCTTTTTTTAAAAATTCGTATCTGAATGAGGTTGGATTAAACTAGGCTTCTCCCCACAGTTGTTTTGTGGGGCCCTTATTTTGCCCAGACAACTGATTACGCAAAACATTATGCTGTTACACCAGATAACTGTCAGGTGTGGTTGAGAGTGACACCATTATGTCCATCCATATTTAGGTGATTTTTACACATAGTTCTACAGCAAGCAAGTTTGATATGTGAAGAGGTCTGTGGGACATTTGTTCGTGAAAGCTGATTTATTCACAATTTGAGACATTATGTGAAGTATTTTGAGGTAGTTTTCTTTTTTTAGTTTCTCTCTCTTGTTTGTCTCTCTCTTATCCTCCTATTATATCCACACATATTTAGGTGATTTTTTGGTGTAGTTCTCCAGCAGGCAATTTTGGTACATTTGTCTGTCATCATATTCACAAGCTACAGAAGTCAAGGCTACTCCTTTAGGACGGGCATCCGGCCTGGGGCAGTCACAGCTTCCATCTAAATACATTTTAGAGTGGAGTCTGTGTGCTTTCTGCTGTAGAGCTGGTAAACTTTGGGGGTTTTAAATGTCAATAGAAAAACGAAACTAATTAAAGAGACGAGACGCCTATCTAGCCAAACATTTTAGCGAGAGAGCTGTGTGAACATGCAAATATAGCCCAACACCCGGCGCTTAGCCTACTCGGTCTCTGTGTAATCAACTTCCTGCTGTACGCGGTCACAATGCTTTCTGAGAACTCAGTCAGCGGTCCCCCTGCAAGACAACCTCCCCCACACATATGCCGAAGCGCTAAAGGGAACGTAAAGGCTTAAATTTCTCACGAAATCGGCGATGAACGCAGGAGATTTGGGCTATAGGCGAGTCATTTTTTTTTTTTTTAGTTCTAAGGAAAATCTCTTGTCGGATCATCTGCCGTTCAAGGGTTTCATTTCTTGTCAAACTCTTCACAGTATGCGTCAACAATTCTCCACCAAAAGTTCCTCGCCAAATGCAAAACAACCCTCACCGTGTTTGATAACACTGACCATTTATTAAGCAAGCAAAGGCAAATTAGACAACAGGCCTAATAGCCTCCATTTCAAAGTGCGACAAGTCGGCGAAGGCTCTGATGGGTCTGTATAGTGGCCTGCTCTTTAAGAAAAGGAGCTCTCCATTTGGAGCACGGAAGCATTTGCTAGTTTTCAAAACTTGCAGTAAACAATTCAAAACTGGGGCTGAGAATAGTAAACATTGATACAACACAGTGATGAACTAGACGGAGTTACAGGGCAGGCTACATAGTTTCAAGACTGCCCGTGAACGCATGGCTGTCCTGGGTCTGCTTTTCACAACAAACAGAATGTGTGCTCGCCTCGCGACGACAACATGCAGAAGAATCGCCTCGCAGAGGGCGCTCTGACTGCCGTGTTTTATATCATTTATGAAACAGCGAAGTTGGGCTTCAAAACAGCGCAATAACTCAACGATTTCGGTTAATATATCGGGGAATTTTGACTCAAACTGAAAAAGAACTCCCGTGTGGTAATATAGACGAGGAAAGCGCATCGTCTCTCCACATTCCTCGCTTGTTCAGTTTCCTGCTACAGCAACTCTTTGCCATCGGTCCCTGGCTGGGCAGTCCTTTTAAAGTTAGCGCTGAGCGTGGTATTGCTTGTGATAGGCTGGGACGGAGGAAGAAAGGAGCCTGCCTTGTTCAGCTTAGCTAGTGCCGCTGGAGAGTTCACTCATCGTTTGCTAGCTCCAGCCAAAACGTGACCGCCAGCGTCTTTTTTCATTTTATTTATTTGGTTCCTACATAGTATGCTTTTCGAGCAAGATGTAGCTTACGACAGAACATGAACATTCGATGTAAGTACATGAGGTTTTATATAGGGTCGGTTATGTGTAAAGACGTGGTCTTCTACGGATGGAAGTTATTGTTGTGAATTGCAAATGACTATGCTATGGCGAAGTAATCTTTTATTTCGCTTTTCTGCGCTCATCGTGGACAAGTGCTTTGGGATTTATTGACAAGTCTACATGAACAGCAAGCGCTAGATAGGACAACCGAGGAGTGGATTCTGCCTATCCAGCGACGAGCTAACTACGGACCGGGGATTTAAATCGTTTTTGGCTTGCCCCAGGAAAAAGAGAGAGAGAGGGAACGAAGGAAATTCATGTGGCAATTTTCTCTTTAGCGAAAACGGCTGGATCGCAGAATGAGCAAGGAAAGACCTAAAAGGAATATCATCCAAAAGAAATACGTAAGTTTTTTGTTACTTTGGCATTTAATCATGAGGGGAATGTGGGCAATGACCTTTCCAAGTTGGTACATCCGATATGCTTGTTTAGATGGAAATGCATAAACTTTCATCACGGGCTCTCTATGGCAACATGGTTTGATTTAAAGAACAATCGATACATCAAATTAGGTTTTATATCTTCTGAACGGCTCGACTGCTTTGCTTGTCATAAGTTAACTGCGTTTTAATGGGCATTGATTTTATGTACTGACTGCTCGCTTGGTTTACTATAGCTCACATTAGATCTAATTTATTTGATTTGATTAATTTGCCATCTCCGACTGGTGTCAAATGTAATTCTGCTTCTGCGATACCCCGTGTTTTGTAGTTATGCCTCTAAATGACTAGATCTAAATGGTCCGTTGCTGTCCTAATAGTTATCAAAACGGCTTTGTTTGTTCTTCATGTGCGTATTCAAAGAGAGGAGGAGGAGGAGGAGAACAGCCAGCCATATCGCTCAGGGCTCCCTGCTCTGCTTTGCTCTGCTCAGGGATATATGCGCGACCAGACGGAATCGTCTTTTAGAAACTGGCCAGATGTCACATGTTTATGCCGCTCCAACACGCCCTTTACAGCCCTCACCGCATTGTTACATATTTATTGGCGACTTGATATTTGGTTGCGCTCCGAAATGCACACACACACACACACAGCCTGTAGCCTATCTGCCGAGATCGTCCGGCAGAGCATGAAGCATGGTGCGTGGTGGTGGTGGACAAGGACTCTTAATTTTCTCACAGCCAGAGAGAGGAGCTGAGCCGAGCGAAGTGGGTTGCACTGTTTAACATTTTCCCCCATTCGCCTCCACATTAAAGGGGCCTCGCATTAGGGCTGTAAGCGTTCCGCTGTTTGAGAGGTGATATTTAGGCAGATGAAGGGCACGATTTGGTTGTTTTCTCGTGTCTCGGGGAGCGTTTGACCTCTGGGCGAACGGAAGGTATTGCAGCAGAGCACGAGAGGCAGCCTACACGGGAGTTCCGCGAGCTGCAGCTACTCTGGCCGGCTCGGGGCGCCGGGTGTCTGTGCTGTTAATCTTTCTAGCACGTGAAGGCTTCACTGTAGCAGATACTTGCTTCGTTACATATTAGATGGGACAATAAACGAGATTGTTTATCTATGTGTCTTCGAAACGGGTGGCAGAAATGCGGTCGCATTGCAGAGGTTGCATGAGAAAAGAAGGAGCAGCAACCATTTTAGCGTCGCGCGCAGCCCACGACCGGCGAATCTGGGTGAATTGCAGTCTCGAGCACCTTGGTCTTTTCTCGAAGTCAAATGTAATGAATCCTGCTGACTTCCAAAGTGCAAGTAACACAACACGTTATAACCGGCATAAAACTATGATGTGCAAACGCCATGTTACAAAGCGAGACAGCTGAACCAATAGAATTTTTTAAACCCTGACACTACTGGAAGCTGTTCTGTGGAGTAGACTGGTTACTATAAAACAGCTGATGAGCGCTGCAGACGTTACACAAAGTAGCAGTGTAAGAGCGCTTTAAAAGGACCATCATATTTCCAACTGCACTTTAATTGCAGACCAAAGCGAGGAGCTTCCAGGCCTTGCCCCGAAAGGGTTACCACGAGCACCAGATATTTTGGCTGCTGCAAAGAGTGGTCACGTGCTCTCCGTGAAGTTTTTTTTTTCCTTCTTTTCTTTCTGCAAACTTGATTTTTATCGAATCAACTGGATAACAGCGGTTTGTTTAGACTCCCGAACTCCTGTGTCTACTTCAAAGTCGAAGCTTACATTTTTAAATGAGCAACAGGTAGACTTCACAGAAGGAATAGTCGGTATTTTCTTTGATGAAAAGCATAGCGAAAGGCAGCCCTGGGGTGTCTGTTGCGGACTGGAAAGAGTTAAGACTTTGGCCTGCTCACCAGCAAATGATCTTTAGCGGCGTCTTATAGGACTAGCTTATATACATTACATATAGGCTACATTTAAAGGACTAT
>CM059283.1:5142167-5147167 GCA_030347295.1 Setipinna tenuifilis | reverse complement strand
TGAAAGAAGAGTAAATATATATTGTGTGTGTCTGTGAAACAGTAATTACAATTTGTTAATGGGGTTAGTCTATATTCATCCTTCTCTTGCAAGCTAGTATCCTGTCTAGCAAGCTTTTAGAGGTCTGCATTTGTAGGCCTACTCCATTATGAACGAAGAGAAACGATAAACGAAGGGAAAATATATTTAGTATGGAGCACCCATTACGCTTTGTTGCCTGGGTTAGCCAGTGTTCATCCTGCTCTTACAAGCTTGTGCTCTGTCTGACAAACTACTAGAGGCCTGCATTTAGAACCAGCCCAGAGTTCCAGCTCTGATTCCATTTAGAACCAGCCCAGAGTTCCAGTTCCGATTCCATTTAGAACCAGCCCATAGTTCCAGTTCTATTTCCATTTAGAACCAGCCCAGAGTTCCAGTTCCGCTTCCATTTAGAACCAGCCCAGAGTTCCAGTTCCGCTTCCATTCCTCCCCTGACATTCCATCTCAGGCTGGCCTGTTGGATCCACACACACGCCCCATGTCATCCTAGAAGCAGCCCTGCTCAGCATTACCGACATGCCCAGCTCACTGGAATAGCTACATGCAGCAGTGAAATGGTATACTGTATGTACAGTAGTATTAAATGGTGTATTTACAGTAGGATCCAATGATATGGAGCCTCGTCTTCCTTGAACTGGATCTGAGGGCGGCCTGGGGGCCTGAGATGTCGTTGTCGTCGTTGTTGTTGTTTAAACTGAAATGGTATATGGAGCCAGAGCCAGAGTGAGGGCTGCTTTTATGTTGTTTTGACCACAGTGAGGCATAACATAACCACGCAGACTCTGTCTGTGGGCCATCCAAACCTCCTTTATAAGACCGATGGGGATCAGCTGTTTGAGTCTTGTTAAGTTAAGTAGTGGCCCTTCATGCTTTCAGCGAATCAGATGGCTTTTCTCTAATAAACCTGGGGCCTGGGTTTGCTAAAACCCCAAATTGCCTAGTGGTCTTTTTGTAATTTTTTTTTTGTGTTTGTTTGGTTGGTGTGGTGGACGTCTTCTTCATGAGATGTCTGATCTCCATCTTCATGTCTGTTTTGATTTAGTTTATCCAGACACACATCTACATCTAGTTTCCCCATGGTTCTGTGTATATTGTAAATTACATACTCTCTTCTCATAATTACCTGACCCCATGTAAACTCTAAAACATAATAATTTAGTTCCAAGTCACTGTCACCTGTGTAGACCTGTGGAGTGTTCTACCAAATATTGTTTACGTTTTACTCCTTACAAAATCAAGAAACTCAACACTTTGAACATTTGAAAGAATAACAGTCTCCCTTTTCCCAAACTCTGCTATGCCCTACAAAGCCAAAAGGCAGTAACTACATATCTTTTTGTAAAAACCTGAGTTTAATCTGAAACACCCCCTATGTCTTGTGACCAAATCTCCCGCTATCTCTTGCTTCTTCCTATTAAGATTAAGCAGATAAAAGCATCACCACTATTGTCCAACCAACATGTTCTCAGTTTCAGTGTTGGTGAAGTTACTGCACTTTGCTGTTGGGCTTCTAGGCCTGCTGCTACTGCTGTGGCTGCTTAAAGCATTTCCTTATGTCGCCTCCTCATCCTCCGATCCTACGCATTATCCTTTCTTCGCCATGCGCCCCCTCTTTTTTTATTTTCTTCGCCGTGCCGGCCCTGGGTGTTAAGCCTCAGGATGAACAGACATAACAGCCATATTGATCCCCATTACTCTCTACATGCAGTGGGGGTGTCGCTCCTTCGCAACATGTGCCTCTGACCGACTCCACGTCCACCACCACCACCACCACCACCACCACCCATCGCCTCCTCTCACTCTGATTACTTTAAATGTCACTCTCTCCTAGCGCTGGTGTGTGTGTGTGTGTGCGTGTGTGCGTACGTGCGTGTGTGCATGCATGCGTGTGTGTGGATGGTGTGTGTGTGCATGTGCGTACGTGCGCGTGTGTGTGTGTGTGTGTGTGTGTGTGTGTGTTTTAAAGCGTATATTTAGTGTTGGTTGGCAGGCCTCCTGGGAGAGGTTTGGTAAATCTCTGCTGCACGTTATGGCAGTGTTTAGCAACACACGTACACACACTCTGGAGTGAGTGCTGCACATTATGGTGTGTGTGTGTGTGTGTGTGTGTGTGTGTGTGTGTGGTGTAACACAAGTACACAGGCTCTGAAGTGAGTGTGAAGTGATAGCGTTTCATCTTTGCCTGTTCAGCATGGGCGACCATCCATCATGTTCTAACTTTGGTTGTTTTCGTTTGTGATTATAGCCCATACAGCACAGCACGCAGCACAGCACAGCACGAGTGTGTTATGGTGTGTGTGTGTGTGTGTGTGTGTGTGTTGGAGGGTGAGGGGGCTGTACAGGGTGTTGTATGTGTGTGTTTTGGGTTATTTAAAATCTGTGTGTGAGCATGCATATGTGCATGTGTGCATGTGCGTACATGCATGTGTGTGTGCATAGATCTTTCAGACAAGTCACACACTACTACTACTACATTTCATAGAAAGGATGTAGCTCAATGTGCTTCAGCAGTTTGGCAAAGGAACACAGGACAGACATACACATGGCAGGCTTTGTTATATATGGAGACGGAGGAAGTGCCCCTATGTTGCCTGTATGGGGGGTTTGGTGTGTGTGTGTGTGTCTGTGAGTGTGTGTGTGTGTGTGTGTGTGTGTGTGTGTGTGACGTCCTCCAAAGTAATGGTGCCCATATGACCCAGTGTGTGTCTGGTTTCCTTTGGAGGAGAGACACACACACACACACACAGACAGGCAGCCTGACACCTCCACTGCCTCACTCTCAGATGAGTGTTAGACCTGGCCACATGAGGCCAGTACCTCCAGCAGTGTGTGTGTGTGTGTGTGTGTGTCTATATGAGGGTGTGTGTGTGTATATATATGAGTGTGTGTGTGTGTGTGTATATATGAGTGTGTGTGTGCATCAGTGTGTGTGTGTGTATTAATCATCTGTTTGGCAGTGGGTCAAGCTCCTCCTTTGAGGCATTTGTGCTCTTGGCCTGCTTACTTTTCTTAGACCCCCCCCCCCCCCCACACACACACACACACACACACACACACTCCCAACCGCCCCACTCCTTCTCTCTTTTCCTTTTTTCCATCGTTGTGTTTTTTTCCCTTCTCTTTCTTCAGCTGGAGTGTTTGGGTTGGGGCTGCCAAAGCCAGCGCTGGAGCCTCCCCCCGTGTGTGTGTGTGTGTGTGTGTGTGTGTGTGTGTGTGTGTGTGCAGATGTAGGCCCCATCCGATCCAGAGGCCTCAGCACTACCGCTGCCTCGCAAACGTCAATAGCAGTAGTCTGTCGGACCGAAACACAACCAGTACACACAGTCCGGGTCCAAACACTGCCAATAAAATGTTCACCTTCGCTGCTCATGTTTCTGTATTTGGGAACGTTTTGAGTTAGGAGACTGAGGCGTGTTTTCATGAAGTGGTGCTAAGCATTTCTCTCCAGCAGTGTGTGTGTGTGTGTGTGTGTGTGTGTGTGTGTGTTGGGGGGGGGAGAATGTCTCATAGTGTTCTGCTCCCATGTAATATCTGACCTATTGCTGCTTACGTTTTTTAAATATCATTATACCATTTTATTTTTATATTTTATTTCTCAAGATGGATGCCCGTATTTGTTTAGATAACGGTAACGTCTGTTCAGGTAATTGCATTACAAATTTTAATTGGCCGTTCACCTGCGCCGGTATAGATTTATGGAGTCTGATAGGGCGCCTAATGCCTAATGACGATCCGATGGCGGGGTCCCTCAATGGGCCGTGTAATTGTGCAATGGAGGAGAAGGACGAAGAATGGCTGAGTGGACGCTAAGTGTGTGTTCTGTTCGAGCTTCGTGGCGTCCATATGTCAAGTGGAGTCCCTCGGATCCTCTCTGGTGTTCCGTGGTGTTCCATGGTCGAGTGTCCAGGAGACAGGGACATACATACGTTTAGTCACTTCCTGCTTCAGTGCCCCAAAAGACTCGAGAGTGTTTATTTGTCAATATACGGATACAAGGATGGTTTATTGTCACATGCATAGACATACTGGGTAGAGCAGAGCTCTCTCTGCTGTATTTGAAAGTCTCCTTAAGCCCCAATGCTACCAGACCAAAAGAGAAGACACATCCAGGATCCTAAATTGCTGACTGCAGATGTAAATTAGCCTAAGGCTAACTCTGGTACAGTGCATCAAATGGAAACATTTATGTTAAGAACTGTACATGGTCCCTAACAAATAAAAATAAATAAATAAATAAATGTCGTCCTGTTCTAGCCTAGCCCTACTAGCATTAAAGGACAACCTTAAGAGGATAGAAATAATTAAATTAAGCTCTGCCTGTAGAATAGATAGAATTATTGGGCATTTGCATTAGCGGGTGATGAAGTCGTCTATATGAAGTGAATTGGTGTTTAATTAGCTTTTTAAGAAACAATTAGGCATAATCATACATACTCACCTGATACATGTTGGCTCAGGACCAAGATTTTTTTCCTTTTTTTTTCCTTTTTAAATGAAGTAGGTATTTTTATTATAAAATTAAATGAGCTGAACTCTCGACTACAAGAAGCTCAGTAACACAGACTCTTACCCAGTTGGCACAATGTAAACAGATCATGATTGTTAGGGTATGTAAACAGTGTTTTTAGAATCTTAAAAGTCTGCGTTGCCATAGTGACCAAAAAGTGCTCTGTAAAGCCATGTCATTGGTGATGGGGGAAGAACGCCATGTTTCCATGGCAACTGGCGTAGCGGCAGCCCGGAGCGTGTGTGTGTGTGTGTGTGTGTGTGTGTGTGTGTGTGTGTGTGTGTGTGTGAGCGTGAGCTGGAGCTGAGACTGACATGACGAGAGCCGAGGGGAGCAGACAGGAAGGCAGCGGCGTGTTCTCCACACCAACATCCTGATCAGAGGGGTTTTGGTGTTTTTTTCAAGAGATTCTCCTTAAGATCCTTAGGAGAGGAAGGAAGCCTAAATGTTGTCA
>CM059283.1:5129667-5137167 GCA_030347295.1 Setipinna tenuifilis | reverse complement strand
CAGCCATCCAATGGCACTGGGCATCGACACGCATCCAATGGCACTGGCCATAGTCACCCATCCAATGGCACTGGCCATAGTCACACATACAATGGCACTGGGCATCGACACCCATCCAATGGCACTGGCCATAGTCACCCATCCAATGGCACTGGTTATCAACACACATCCAATGGCACTGGCCATCCTTGTTGGCAGGACCTCACGGTCAGAGAATCATGGGATGGCTGGTCACACTCCGTGGATGGATAGATGGATGGATAGCTCGATGGATGGGTGGTCGACTGTTCACACTGTATGGATAGATAGATGGATGAATGGATGGATAGATGGATAGATGGATAAGTGGATGGATAGGAAGTCGCTGTTAAGGAAATTAAATAAGGAATTAATGGAAATTAAATGCCTCTACTCCTCTCCTGTCCTACTGCAAGGATAATATCGCTGTGTTGACAGTACAGTACAGTACACACACACACACACACACACCCAAACCCAGCCACCCACCCACACACAGACAAACATCTGTCTCTTGCGCATGGTGGCCAGTATCTGGAGGACTATAAACGTTGTCTGAGAGAGTAACGCTGAATGAATCCGTGATGTCTTTCCCAGGCACCAAATACTTTCGCTGTTTACATATGGCCTCCCCAGCGAGCCGTCCTGACCTAATGGCAATCTCAGCTGCGTCTGATTGTTTACATAAAATTTGACACACATTGTGCTCTTCAGATTGGTATTTTTCGCTGCGTGACCGAGCCGAGCCAGGCTATACTCCTCTGGCGTTGCGCTGCTAGGAGTAGGAATGAGGGACCCAAATGCTCGACAGTGTTGCAGTGTTACTGCCATTCTATCTCCGTGTAGTCCCTCTCTCTCTCACGAACACAATGCAATTATTTATTTTTGATTGGATACGCTGTTCCTCTGAAACAATTGAATGTTTCTCCCTCTTGTACAGAAAGGGCATGTTTTGGATCTAAATGAGTTCTGGTGTGTTCAGTGCGTGCGTGTGTGTGTGTGTGTGTGTGTGTGTGTGTGTGTGTGTGTGTGTGTGTGTGTGTGTGTGTGTGGAATGTGTGTGTGTGTTTGCGCGTGCACACAGCATCTAGTTGAAGGCCGGTCTGGTGCAAAGCTTCTCAGTGTCTTATGTATGGCAACCATTTTGCACACGGATGGCTGAAAACAGCCTAGCTGCTGGGCTCTCCTCTTTTTCTCCCTCTCTCTTGCAATCTCTCTCTCTCTGTCTTGCTCTCTCTTTTTCTCTGTCTCGCTCTCTCTCTCTCTCTCTCTCCCTCTCTCTCTCTCTCTCTCTCTCTCTCTGTCTCTCGCACTCTCTCTCTCTCTCTCTGTCTCTCGCACTCTCTCTCTCTCTCTCCCTCTCGCACTCTCTCTCTCTCCCTCTCGCAATTTCTCTCTCACTCCCTGTCTTCTTTAGTCTCTCTCTCTGTCTCTCTCTGTCTCTCTCTCTCTCTCTCTCTCTCTCTCTCTCTCTCTCCTGGTCTGGATCTCAGTCTTGTTCCAAGCTGTCCAGGATGTCATTGTGGCTATGATGGATGACAGCGATGGGTATCTCTTTCCCTGTTAAGGGCTTGTTTTTGCTTCCTCTCTTTCTTTTTTTTCCTTTCTCTCTCGATCTCTCCCTCTCTCTCTCTCTCTCTCTCCCTCCCTCTCTCTCTCTCACTTGCTCTGTCTCTCTCTCTGTCTCTCTCGCTGTCTCTCTCTCTCTCGCTCTGTCTTTCTCTCTCTGTTCTTTTTTTTTCCCCCACATAGCTCCGGGACAGACATTTTAAGTTTTTTTTTTTTTTATTCTTATTATTTTTATTTTTTTTAACCAAATCTAAAGTGACACAGAGAGGCAAGACTGCTACTCTCTGGCATCATTTAGACTTCTTTTGTACTGCTTAAAGAAGTGGGTTTTTTTTTGAGGAGGGTGGGGGTAGGAGGGTGGGGATAGGAGGGTGGGGGGGGGGTAAGGGGTGTCTTGTTTCGCTCTCTTTCAGTTCCTTTCCTGCGTATGACTTTACTTGACAAGCTCTCCATCTCTTCATTCTCTCACTCTTTTTCTTTTTCTCTTTCTTTCTCTTAGACCAGGTGTTGCCTCTCTCTCTCTCCATGCTAAAGTAACCACACACAATGAGGCTCCTCTCTCCCTGTGTGTGTGTGTCTGTGTGTGTGTGTGTGTGTGTGTGCGTGTCTGTGTGTGTGTGTGTGTGTGTGTGCGTGTCTGTGTGTGTGTGTGTGTGTGCGTGCATGTGTATGTCTGTGTGTGTCTGTGTGCGTGCATGTGTGTATGTGCGTGCATGTCTGTGTGTGTGTGTGTGTGTGTGTGTGTGTGTGTGTGCAGGTGTGGCTAGTAAATGGACAGTTCAGTCGAGCAGCGAGCTGCCTGTAGAGCCTCCCCATGTAACCCTAGAGCCCCTCAATCTGCAGCAGGAAGAGAGGGATGGGGGAGGGAGGGGGGGAGAGAGGGATGGAGGGGGGAGAGGGATGATGGAGGGAGTGATGGAGGGATAGAGGGAGGGAAGGGGGAAGAGAGGGATAGAGGGATGGAGGGAGGGGGTAAGAGAGGGATAGAGAGATGGAGGGGGGAAGAGAGGGGAAGAGGGATAGAGGGATGGGTGGCAGTCGGGCTCAATAACCGCACCTGCCTTTCATCCTGGAAATCCCTGTGATTACCGGGGACACACTGAGACACACACATGCTTATACGCGCACACACACGCAAACTGACACACACACACATGCACACTGACACACACACATGCTTGCTCGAACACACACATGCGCACTGACACACACACAGGCTTGCACGAACACACACACACACACACACACACACACACACACACACACACACACACACACACAATCTCTTCTGATATGTGCACACATGCGTAACATTTTTCAGTTGGCGGTGTACAGTATCATGTCTCTGTGTTCAATTTGTGTAATTCCATGGAAAGCACCCAGAGACACACGCACACACACACACACACGCACACACACACACACACACACACACACACACAGCTTAAAGCAGCACTGCCGCACTGGGGGGGTGTAGGGAGGGGGGAGCGGAGGGGAGGGGGGGGCATATTGGGGTGGGGGGTGGGGTGGGAGAGAGATGGACTGTACTCCATGGAAAGCACCCAGAGCTTAAACCAGCACTGCCGCTCTGGGGGGGGGGGGGGGGGGCGTAGAGAGGGGGTAGCGGAGAGGGGGCATATTGGGGTGGGGGGGGTGGGAGAGATGGACTGTGTTATGGCAACAGTGTCGTCGTGCGGTTTTCTCTCGCACGCGTTCGCCCATCACCCGTATCTGGGAGGGACGTGAGTGACGGACATCTGTCTAATTTGATTAGTGATGCGGTCGTTTGCTCATTGGACACGCTCACTCAGGCCAGCCATACGCCACACATACGCCACACACACACACACACATACACACACACACACACACACACACACACACACGCTCACTCAGGCCAGCCATACGCCACACATACGCCACACACACACACACACACACACACACACACATGCTCACTCAGGCCAGCCCTCACAACCATACGCCAAGCTGGAACTCTGACGAGACAGAGAGAGAGACACACATACACACACACACAGACACACACACTGGAACTGTGACGAAAGAGAGACACACACTGACAGACAGGGCGAAAGGGAGAGGAGAGAGAGCAGAAAGAGCGCGAGAAAGAAAGAGGTAGAGAAAGACGCATACAGAGTGAGAGAGAGAGCAAAAGACAGAAAGAGGCAGAGAGAAAGAGGGACCGACCAAGCAAGAGAGAGAGAGCGAAATAGGGAGAGGCCGAGAGCGAGAGAGTGAGTAAAGCACGGCGGCCTGATTACCCCCCCATGGAAAGGGGGCTCTCTCGCTACCCAAATCAAATTTCTGCTGATTGTTCTGGTTACGAGCCCTTTGGTGCCATCAGCAGCAGCAGCACTAGCGGCAGCAGATCATGTGTGTGTGGCAGCAGATCATGTGTGTGTGGCAGACACACTTATTGCCCAGGAGAGGGGTGTCCAACTCGCCCCTTTCACACAGCACAAAGAAGCAGCCACAGAATGGAAAGAGTAGAAAAAAGGGTGGGGGGGGGGGGTCGGGGTGAGGGAGTGGGTGTGTGTGTGTGTGGGGTGGGGGGGGTGGGGTGGGTCGAAGTCAGAGGAGGCGAGTGGAAAAAAAACTGCTCAAAAACTGCTGCACACAAAAGGCACCAGGCTAAGAGGTTTCTTTCTCGTTTTCTTTCTCTCTCTTTCTCACTTCCACCATTCTCTTTCTCTCTCTTTTTTTCTCTTGCTTATTCTCCTCTCTCGCTCTCTGTCTCTCTCCCTCTCTAGCTCTCTGTCTCTCTCCCTCCCTCACCTTCTCTTTTCTTTCTCTCTTTTTTTGTCTTGCTTATTCTCCCCTCTCTCTCTCTTTCTCTCTCTCTCTCTCTCCCTCTCTCCCTGTCCCTCTCTCTCTCCCTCTCTCTCTCTCTCTGTCAGCTTAAATGCCTCTACAGCGAGGACAGAAAGAGAAAGAGAATTAAAAGGAAGGAAGTGTGTTGTGAGAGTGTTCTCGCGTCATCAGCTTCTGCTATAAGTGTGTGCGCTGTTGTTGTGGTTGTGGCCCCTCAGTGACAACTGGGTGCTCATACACCGAGACGCTACTATCACACACACTGGCAAACTTCATCTGGAGTAGCAGATAGTGGAAAATAGCATATGAAAGGTGTGTACACACGTGTGTACACACACACAGACACACTAACACACACCCGTGCACGTGTGTATACACACACACACACACACACACACACGCACACACGCACGCATACACAGATCCTGATGGCTGTGAGGCTGTTAGCACCTCTCTCTGCAACTGTGGGCCTCCCTTTGTTGCATCTCACACACATACACACACGTGTATACACACACACGTGTACACACACACACACACACACGCACACGCATGGCCTCTCTTTGTTGCCTCTCGCACTGGAAAAGAAAAATGACGGAGAGGAAGCAAAGCAGGGAGAACAGCAGAAAGGGAGACAGAGGGAGGAAACAAGGGAGAGAGACAGAGACAGAGGTAGTCAAAAGGGAGAGATTGAGAGAGGGAAGAAGAGACCGAGACATGGAGAAAGGCAGGGAGAAAGACAGGGAGAGAGAGAAAGAGGACACACAGGCAGAATAGGAGAAAGAAGGAGAGCGTCAGACTGAGAGAGTGAGAGGGAGGGGTAGTCAGTAAAGAAGTAGAACAAAATAAGGAGAGAGAGACATAGACATAGAGAAAGACGGAGAGGGAGAAAGAGGGAGAGAGAGTGAGAGACATGGAGAAAGGCTGAGAGAGAGTGACAGACTAAAGGAGAGTGAGAGGGAGGGGTAGTCAAAAATGAGGGAGAAAAAAAGAGGGAGAGAGACATGGAGAGAATGGGAGAGAGAGCGACAGAGCGACAGAGCGAAGGAGAGGGAGAGGGAGAGTGAGAGGGAGGGGTATTTTAAAAAGCCCCAAGCACTAAAAACAGTGATAAGAGACATCTTCCACCCCCTCTACTGCCTCCTGTCCTGACATCTTCCCAACACACACACACACACACACACACACACACACACACACACACACACACACTGCCTCCTGTGCTGACATTGAACACCAAGCAGAGTGCTGCTGCAGACTTTTAGAGGTGTCTGCACGTCCAATTTTATTTATTTATTTATTTATTTTTACCTCTCTCTCTCTCTCTCTCTCTCTCTCTCTCTCTCTCTCTCTCTCTCTCTCTCTCTCTCCCCCCCCCTCTCTCCCCCCCCCCCCTCTCTCTCCCTCTCCCTCTCTCTCTCCCCTTCCCTCACAGGTATCCTCCCATTCTCTCTGCTCTGCTCTGCTCAGAGTACCATGAGTAGAAAGTAGGTCAGAGCAGAGACCTCGTGCAACCCTGTATACATACACACACACACACACACATGCGTACACACACACACACACACACACACACATACACAGACACACACATACACCCCCCCCCACACACACACACACACACACACACAGGAGAGGGTGCCGGGGCCTCTCGGTCTTTTCCTTCCGCTGTGAATCAGCCTGACCTCCCACTGTTCTTACTGTGCCATGCGGAGGCCCTGGAGTGTGTGTGTGTGTGTGTGTGTGTGTGTGTGTGTGTGTGTGTGTGTGTGTGTGTGTGTGTGTGTGTGTGTGTGTGTGTGTGTGTGTGTGTGTGTGTGTGTTGTGTGTTGTGTGTGTTGTGTGCGTCTGAGTGTGTGTGTGTGTGTGTGTGTGTGTGTCTGTGTATGTGTGTGTGTGTGCACAGCTGCTCCGCCCTCTGAGCTCCAGTTACGTTACGACTCGAGTGGCTTCCCATGGTGCCGTGCTTACGTGACCATACTGACCATTTGAGGAAGCCGGCGTGTGTGTGTGTGGGCTGTGTGACACTTCTACTACAGTCGTCCCATACCATCATTCTGGTCATCATGTCTCTGATGTTGTAACTTGGCATAAGCTCTTGTCACAAATGCTCCACCAAGGTGTAATTGAAAACAGAGGTACAGAGCAGATAAAATGAATAAAAGTATCTACCTCAGACCAGTGTGGGGGATAAGTGTTCAGTTTCAGCACGAGAATAAGGAGGAAAAAGAATTACAAAAAGGAGAAGAAGGGAGAGAGTCGAAGGTAGCAGCATGCCACTGTTGTTGGGGAAGTGTGGGGAGAGTGGGCGGAGTCAGCTGGTTGCTTGGCCCACTCATTGGCTGGCTGCCTTCTCTTCCTGCTTGCTGATTGGCTGGGAGTGTACTGGGAGAACACACTGACCAGCTTGCTTGCTTGCTGGCTGGCTGGCTGACTGGCATAGCAGGGCTTCAGGGACTGTGTGTGTGTGTGTGTGTGTGTGTGTGTGTGTGTGTGAGGGGCTTTGTCATGCGTTTAGCTGGCTAATCACAATGGCAGAGGTGGCCAAATGCTGGCCATTGTGTGGAGCCCTGACCCCATGACCTGACACCAAATGCAGAAGACACTTACGGACAGGATTGTCTGTGTGTGTGTGTGTGTGTGTGTGTGTGTGTGTGTGTGTGTGTGTGTGTGTGTGTGTGTCTCTCGCTCTCTTACTTGTTCTCTCACTTGCTCTCTCACTCAAGCTCTCTGTCTCTCTCTCTGTCAGTCTCTTGTTCTCACTGTCTTCTCTTTCTTTCTCTCTCTGTCTCTCTCTTTCTCTGTCTCTCACTCTGTTTCACTCTCTTCACACTTCTGTCTCTCTCTATGTCTGTCTCTTGTTCTCACTCTCTCTCTCTATTACTTTCTATGTCTTTCTCTGTCTCTCTCGTTCTTTGTCTTTGTCTGACTGTTTCTGCATGTCTCTCTCTCTCTCTCTCTCTCCCTCTCTTTTCACACTTCTGTGAGCATGTGACTGAAGGGATTTTGACATAATTTCAGTGTGCCCCATCTCTTCTTCCTCGTTTCTTTAAAAACACAGTAACAGTCACCGAGCTGCTG
>CM059283.1:5119667-5124667 GCA_030347295.1 Setipinna tenuifilis | reverse complement strand
CCCCTCCGCTCCGCTCCGCTCCGCTCCGCTCCGCTCCTCTCCTCTCCCCTCCCCTCCCCTCCCCTCCCCTCCCCTCCCCTCCGCTCCTCTCCTCTCCCCTCTCCTCCCCTCCCCTCCTCTCCCCTCCGCTCCTCTCCTCTCCTCTCCTCTCCTCTCCTCCTCTCCCCTCCTGTGCACGTGAGGCTGAGGCCCCTACAATGGGAAGTCTGTGGTGGCGTTCCCAGGGGGCCGTTGGCGTTCCCAGGGGAGTGTTGGCGTTCCTGGCCGCGGAGGGCACGGACTGCTCTGGGAAGGCCGGCGGCCCGGAGTCGAGTTTCCTGCGCTGGTCAGCGGGCACTGAATGGGAGCGTTTGTCAGTGTGTGTCAGTGTGCGAGAGTGTGTGTGTGTCAGTGTGTGAGTGTGTGTGTGTGTCAGTGTGTGAGAGTGTGTGTCAGTGTGCTGGTGAGAATATTTGGCTCAATGTCCAAGCCCTGAGACTGCACTCTGCTCACTTGTGTGTGTGTGTGTGTGTGTGTCTGTGTGTGTGTGTGTGTCTGTTAGTGTGTGTGTGTGTGTGTGTGTGTGTGTGTGTATGTGTGTGTATTGGTCCATGAGTATATTATATTGGGAAGTTTGCAAGACTGACATCTCTTCCATTTGGACGATCAATCCAAGAACAGGGCACTAGAGCCTCACACATGCTTTCACACGGGCCATAAAGCACTCCCAGTCTCGCCATCTCTCTCTCTCGCTCTCTCACACTCTCACACTCTCGCTGTCTTGCTGTCTCGCCCTCTTCCGCCCGCTGAAACTTAGTCAACAGAGACTCCTGGAGCTGCTTTTTAATCACTAGAGCAAACACAGACTGTGCTGGGGGTCTTAACTGGTAGGAGGAGGAAGCTGGCATTGCATCTTTTGGAAGTGTGTCACACACACTGTGTGTGTGTAGGTGTGTGTAAGTGTGTGTGTTTTAATGGTAGAGAAGGGAGCAGAATTCTTATTTCTCACATGCGTTTTAATCATAAGCATAGACTGGGAGCTGAGACCTCACGTGTGTGTGTGTGTCTGTGTGTGTGTGTGTGTGTGTGTGTGTGTGTGTGTGAGTGAGAGTTGGAGGCTCCCAGCAGCGAGCGAGTGCCCTCGCAGTGGAATTCCGCTACGTCATTCTTGTACACCGTCTGCGTGTGTGTGTGTGTGTGTGTGTGTACGCAGAGGGGAAAAAGCGTGAGACGTGGTTAAAAAGACAGGCAGAGTGATAGTCGTGAGTTCCCCCCCCTTTTTTTTGCTGTACAGTTCCAGGCAGTTAATCTCTTCCTCCTCTCTCTCTCTCTCTCTCTTCCTCCTCTCTCTCTCTCTCTCTCTCTCTCTCCCTCCTCCTCTCCATCTCTCTCTCTCTCCCTCCTCCTCTACATCTGTGTTCCATCCACGCTCGCTCTCTCTTTCTCTCTCTCTCTCTCTCTCTCTCTCTCTCTCTTCCTCCTCTCTCTCTCTCTCTCTCTCTCTCTCCCTCCTCCTCTCCATCTGTGTTCCATCCACGCTCTCTCTCTCTTCCTCCTCCCTCTCTCTCTCTCTCTCTCTCTCTTCCTCCTCTCTTCCTCATCTCTCTCTCTCTTCCTCCTCTCTTCCTCCTCCCTCTCTCTCTCTCTCTCTCTCTCTCTCTCTCTCTCTTCCTCCTCTCTTCCCTCCGTCATAGTCCCTCCATTCA
Source organism: Setipinna tenuifilis (assembly GCA_030347295.1). Lineage (NCBI taxonomy): Eukaryota > Metazoa > Chordata > Actinopteri > Clupeiformes > Engraulidae > Setipinna > Setipinna tenuifilis. The sequence goes on along the minus strand of CM059283.1, from coordinate 5,122,982 downwards.
CGCTTAGCTCTCGCCCTCAGGAATGCCGGGAATTCTGTGGCAGCTCGGAATGCCGGAATGCGTGGTGGAACTACAACGCTTTTTTCTCTCTTTTTTTCTTTTTTTTTCTCTCTTCTTTTCCCTGCCTCATGATTTTTACACGAGCAGCGCATGAGAGAGAGCATTCCTCTGTGGGATTCTGCTGAGGGTTGCACTTAGCTGGGCCTAGTCAGTCAGTCACACACTCGTTTCTCTCTTAGCTGTGCCTAGTCAGTCAGTCACACACACACACACACACACACACACACACACACACTCTTAGCTGTGCCTAGTCAGTCACACTCATCATGGCTGCCAGTCTGCGACGTGCGGAGCAAGTGCTGCCATACGTTAGCTTTGTTTACTTCCTGCTCGTCTGTGTGTGTGTGTGTTCATCAGGGCCATACATTTCTGCTGTGTGTGTGTGTGTGTGAGTGTAAATGAATGGGTCGAGTATGTATAGGAAGTGAGTGTGTGTAAGAGTGTGTGTGTGTGTGAGAGAGTGTGTGTGTGTGTGTGTGTGTGTGTGTGTGAGTAAGTTAATGGGTTGAGTATGTATAGGAAGTGAGTGTGTGTGTGTGTGTGAGAGAGTGTGTGTGTGACTGTGTGTGTGTGTGTGTGAGAGAGAGAGTGTGTGTGTGACTGTGTGTGTGTGTGCGAGTGTGAGTCTTTTCGTGAGTGTGTGTGTGTGAGTAAGTTAATGGGCTGAGTATGTATAGGAAGTGCATTTTTTTGTGGTTAGAGTAAAGGACCTCCGGTTCTGGTACTGTGTGTGTATGTGTGAGAGAGACTTTTATCTTGTGTGTGTGTGTGTGTGAGTGTGTGTGAGTAAGAGAGACTTTTATCTTGCTTGTGTGTGTGTGTGAGAACGAGACTTAAATCTTGCTGGTATGCGTGTGTGTGTGTAATCTAATGGTATGAGCATATATTGCGGTGTGCAGTGTTATTGTGGTTACGTACAGGACCAGGGGGTATTCCGGAAAGTGGGAACTCTCATATCCTCATTCAGGGGCCCTGTAGCTCCAGCATTCCCAGGCTAGGAGCCGGACGACGACGATGATGATGGTGATGGTGATGATGCCATGAGCCTCTCCTATGACTTAAATCTTGCTGGTATGCGTGTGTGTGTGCGTGTGTGTGTGCGTGTGTGTGTGTGTGTGTGTGTGTGTGTGTGTGTGTGTGTGTGTGTAGCTTAATGGTATGAGCATATATTGCAGTGTGCAGTTTTATTGTGGTTACATGCAGGACCAGGTGGTATTCCGGGGGGTATTCCGGAAAGTCAGAACTCAAATATCCTCATTGAGGGGTCCTGTAGCCCTGCGTTCCCAGGCTGGGAGCAGGAGGAGGAGGAAGATGATGAGGAGGAGGAAGATGATGAGGAGGAGGAGGAGGAGGAAGATGATGAGGAGGAGGAGGAGGAGGAGGAGGAGGAGGAGGAGGATGATGATGATGATGACGCCATGAGCCTCTCCTATGAGGAGGGCCCTGTAGCTCCGCTTTCCCAGGCTTGGAGCCGGAGGAGGAGGAGGAGGGGGAGGAGAAGGAGGATGATGATGATGATGATGATGATGATGATGAGGGTGATGATGACATGACCCTCTCCTATGAGGAGGGCCTGTAGCTCCGCTTTCCCAGGCTTGGAGCCGGAGGAGGAGGAGGAGGAGGATGAGGAGGATGATGATTATAATGATGGTGGTGGTGATGACTCCATGAACCTCCCCTAAGAGGAGGTCTACCACTTCCTCTGGGTTAACTTGACCCGCTTAGTCACCAAACCACCTCATTGAATTACCTCCCACAAGAGGTGACTTGAGCCACGTACTGGACAAAGGCTGAGTTTGGGCATCTGGCTATTACCTCAGCGGAAGAGCCACACACACACAATCTGATCAGCTTTGTGTTGACTTTGTTGTGTCAGAGAAGCACCAAGCAGCAAGCAGCAGTCTTCATCAGTGAGGCCTAGAAGTGGAGGGAGAATTAGAGTAACAGAGGCTGGCTTAGTCAGCAAACCACCTAATTGAATTACCTCCCACAAGAGGTGATTTGAGCCACGTACAAAGGCTGAGTTTGTGTGTAGCTCGTCCGCTGAAGGAATAGCCAGATACACAATCTGATCAGCTTTATGTTGGCTTTGATTAAGACTACTGCTCGGCACTTGGCACTTCTCTAACATGACAATGAGTCCTAGAAGTGAAGAGTTAGAGTTACAGTACAGTTAGAGTACTTTCCCTGCAAACCTCCCGGCATCCGTGATGGGACATACACCTTTATTTCCATGCATCTTTCTCACGCCATGACACACACACACACACACACACACACACACACACACACTGATTGACTGGCTCAGACTTCGTCATCAGTGTTTCGCTTCTGAATCTTGTGTTCCTCCCACACACACACACACACACACACACACAGGAAAAACCCGTGATTGAATAGCAAGAGTGAATGAAAGAGATCTGACTCACACACACACACACACACATGGACAAACACACTCTCCCTCTTTTACACTCGCTCGAATGCTTCACTTTCAACAAAACAATTACTCACTCTTTCTTTCTTTCTTTCTCTCTTTTCTTTTCATAACCCAGCTTGTCAGCGTCCCAATGATGAAATGGCTTTTGTTAGTGCCCGTAGTGTCGGCGCTTGTTTTGTGGCCCAGTAACGATGCTCTGATGACTAAGTCGGTCAGGAGAGATGAGAGTTTCTTTCTCCGTTGTTTGTAAACTGGAAACAACAAAAAAAGGGAACGTTGAAAACGTTGACTAAGTAAGACATCTGTTTGCTCACTGTCAGCTTTTGTTGTGTGAGGTCAGATGATGATGTGATTTGGGCCCCTTTGGTCCATCACCGGCTGACTGTGTGACTGTGTGTGTGTGTGTGTGTGTGTGTGTGTGTCTGTGTGTGTGTGTGTGCTGACTGCTAGCCTCGGCGCTGGCTGGCCCAGGCCCTGACGGGGCTCCACTGAAGGGCGGGAGGATGCTGCGGTGGTCGCCGTGGTGACTGGCCAGAGGCCCAGCCTTTTATCTGGCTGATGACAGGGCGGCCATGTCATACTCCACTGGCTAGCGGCTCCGACCCGCGTTTCATGAGAGAAAAGGCAGAGAGATCTTTTCCATCTCGGGAGGAAAAAGGGAGTTAGTTGGGAGACTGGCCTCCAATTAGTAAAGCTTGATTCTCCCAGTGGTGTGTGTGTGTGTGTGTGGGTGTGTGTCTGAGTGTGTGTGTGTGTGTGTCTGTGTGTGTCTGGGTGGGGGGGGGGGTGAGCTGGTTCCTCCAGTGGTGAGGTTT
>CM059283.1:5097167-5099667 GCA_030347295.1 Setipinna tenuifilis | reverse complement strand
ATTATGGGTAGAGCTGTCATCATGCCTCTGCCTGCATTACACATCCACCCCCCCCCCCCCCCTTAGATGCAGTCATCATTCAGGAGAAAAAAATCTGTATTTAATAAATGCAGAGTGTGTGTGTGTGTGTGTGTGTGTGTGTGTGTGTGTGTTTATGTGTGTGTGTGTTAGAGTAGGCTATGTTTATTTGTTTGTGTGTTTATTTGTTTATTTGTTTAGTCCTCCCATCTCTGTGTTGTGGTTGATGGATGACCTCAGGGTCGCTCCTTCCGTTCCGTTCCTTTCCTTTCCTGCGCCTTCCTTCAGATCACTCCCCTTTTACTTCCTGGAAGGAAGAATGAGAACATTCTAGAATGAGAACATTCTAGATTTCTGAGGGATCATTCTCCACCACCCTCCCTCTTTTCTCACTCTTCCTGTCTTCCACTCTTCCTGTCCTGTGTTCTCACTTGCCTGTGTATCTCCTGCTCCACTGCTGTCAGTGTGTATGTAACCTGGTTTGTGATGATCACATATAATCACATTGTGTGCTGCACTGGAAACCACCATTAAGAGACACACAAGGCTATCTTGGTACAAATGCAAGGCTAAAGTAAAATGGTGCCATAGTTGGAATTTTCAGGGCTCTAAAATGCAAAGAGATTTAAGAGTGGAGATCTTTTTACTAGCTAGGTAACTCGGTAGGGTCTTGTGTCTGTGTGCACATATTAATTGATTGACTGGCAGTCTTCGTACTTTCCCTTGTTGACAAAAGTAACCGTTCACAGTTTTTCTATTCATACAACACATCTGTGAATATGATACCTTCTGCATAGGTCAGTCATTTCTAAACTCAGATCAACAAGATTTAAAACACAGGAGAAAACCCCATGCATGAGATTGTTTGCATATAACTGAAGGGTGTGTTTACACATAACTGAAGTGTGTGTGTGTGCGTGTGTGTGTGTGTGTCTGCGTACTTGTGTGTGTGTGTGTGTGTGTGTGTGTGTGTGTGTGTGTGTGTGTGTGTGTGTGTGTGTGTGTGTGTGTGTGTGTGTGTGTGTGTGTGTGTGTGTGTGTGTGTGTGTGTGTGTGCGCACGTGTGTGTTGCTTGACAATAATAACAGCACTTGTCAAAATTGAAAGAAGTTGTTACAAGTTGCTTGATGGGATTTGTTTGTTGCTAGGGCAGGTCGGACTGTCACTTAATGTGGTGACAAAGTTACTAATGTGACAACATGGCTCTGGTGCTGAGTGTCACTGAGAGTTCTCAGTCACACAGCAGTTCTGTAATGTTATGACAGTCGTGGAGAAAGTGTTGTCATTTTCCATTTGCACGCACGTGCACACACACACACACACACACACACACACACACACAAATACACACAAATTAGACAAACACACACTCACATATACACACACATGCACAAGTACACGCACACACACACACGCGCACTCCAAAAACACCAACTAATAGCTACATCTGCTGTCATAATACAGGCTGTGGAAAAGATATTGAAGATAATCATAGAGTTTGGTCTGTGGTTAAACCCCCGCCTCCCCCGCCCCATTAGCGCTGCGTTATTGTTTGTGTTAAGTCATCATCTGCTCTGAAAACAGCACTTGGGCTTTCGCCGGCTACCGAACAGGCAGAAGCAGAAGCGCAGGCCTGTGTGTGTGTGTGTGTGTGTGTGTGTGTGTGTGTGTGTGTGTGTGTGTGGAAGGAAGAGGAGCTGGAATGTTTACATGGCAATTACTAGCTTGTTTGGATTGGAGTCGCTGGCCATATTTTAATGGGGATTGTCAGATCCAATGGATGGGGATTGTTTGGCCGTCCAAGTACAGACTTGGGGGGAGGAGATCCAGCTGAAAGGCTCCCTCACTCTGACACGGCCCAGAGGAGAGGAGAGGAGAGGGGGAGAGGAGGAGGAGGGGAGAGGGGGAGGAGAGGGGGGGGAGAGGAGGAGGAGGAGGAGGAGGGGAGGGGGAGGGGGGGTGGTTGGGCAGCACAGGGGGAACACAGGGGGGTTCTAGAACCCCTTTGGGATTCCTGTTCTATTCTTCTCCATTCTTTTCCCCTTTGTCCTTCCTTTGGAGAGTCTCTGGCCACTTTGTCATGTAAAGGGCTGAAGTTGAAGAGAATAGAAAGAGTAGGTGGAGAGAGAGAGAGGGAGGAAAGGGGGAATAGGGGAGGGAGGGAGAGAATGAAAGAGAGCAGATTCGAGGCCCCTAAGGGGGGAAAAAGGGGAAAAGCGGAGGGGGGGGGGTCGGCGTCAAATAATCAATCTTGATTGACAGGCTGTGTGAGCGGAGCAGCTTTGCCGTCCCATTGGAGGTGTCTGGTGGCCCTGACCTATGACCTCTGGGCCACCTGCTTGCCCTCTCCCTCATGGCCAATGCCTCGTGTGTGTGTGTGTGTGTGTGTGTGTGTGTGGTGTGGTGCGTGCGATACAGCCCTGCTGGACAGGACATCTTTGGGGGATTGTTGCGGGGGAGTCGGCCATTAAAAATTTAAGGA
>CM059283.1:5079667-5087167 GCA_030347295.1 Setipinna tenuifilis | reverse complement strand
TGTGTGTGTGTGTGTGTGTGTGTGTGTGTGTGTAAAAGTTTGTGACGTGTGTGTGTGTGTGTGTGTGTGTGTGTGTGTGTGTGTGTGTGTAGCCTGTTTGGTATGGGCCATTTATTTGTGAGCCAGTCGGTTGTGTGTGGTGTTTGGCGGATGTTTCGGAGTCGGACAAAGGATACGGTGAGCGATGTGTCTCTGGAAGAAGAGATGTTTTGCAGAAGCAGTGGGCCCGTCGCCCAGTATTAACAGTCACACACTTTGACCCAACGTGCCTCGACATCCTTAGTTGGATTAAACTACATTTAAACTGAAGCTTGGCTTTTAAAAAATCATATTTCAAAATCAAATCGCAACATCTGTTAAAAAGTATCTAATGGCAATATCTGTCACACTGTGCTGCGTGCTGTGTGTTGAGCGCTGATGTTGTCATGTTGTGATGTGATGTTCGGGTCAAGTTCAGGCAAAGCGTCCTGTGAGACTGAGCCAGGGGCCCCCAGATAGCCTGTGTGTGTGTGTGTGTGTGTGTGTGTGTAAGAGAGGGGCATGACATGCCTGTGAGACTGAGCCAGGGGCCCCCATAAAGACTGTGTGTGTGTGTGTGTGTGTGTGTGTGTGTGTGAGAGGGGCATGACATGCCTGTGGGCCCCCAGATAGCCAGCTGGGCTGCTGCTGGTTGCTGCAGCAGGAAATTGTGGGTTTTGTCCTGAGTCCATCCCTAAGGCTAACCCCCCCCCACCCCCAACACACACAACACACACACACACACACACACTCACACTCACACATACACACACCGCCAACACACACACACACACCCAACACACACACACACACCCAACACACACACACACATGCACACACACGCACACACACCCAACACACCCACACGCACACACACACACACTCACACACATACACACCGCCTCCCCCGGCGGCCCCATACGTCACGCCACGGGCACACACTCAACCTCAGCGAGACCTTTGGAGACGTCTCAGGAGGAGTGCCCCCCCGCAACCCCAAAACATACATCAGCTGGGCTACATGCACCCCCCCCTCGTTCCCTCCACCCCCCCTCCTCCTCCTCCCTCCTTCTATCTCTCTCTGTCTCTCTCTCACTCTCTCCTCTCCTCAGCTGGGCTACATGCACCCCCACTCGTTCTCCTCCTCCTCCTCCTCTTCCTCTTCTCTCCCTCTGTCTTTGCTGGTCTATCTCTCTCTCTGTGTCTCTCTCTCTCTCCATCTCCCCCTCTCTCCTCTCCTCTCTGTGTCCCAGTGTGTCTTTGCTCTTCTCTTTCTCTCTCTCCCTCTGTTTCTCTCTCGCTCGCTCTTGCTCTCTCACCCTCTCCTCTCCTCTCCTCTCCTCTCCTCTCCTCCTCTCCTCTCCTCTCCTCTGCTCTCTGTGTCCCAGTGTGTGAGCACTGAAAGCTGAGTGGGTGATTTATTGTGTTTTTAGAGCGGGTTGGCCATGTTCACGAGCGAGATTAATGCTCGCTAAATCCAACCAAACATTCGCCGCGGATTTATGCCTCCCCGGGACCCCTGTCTCACCCCCTGCCTCATCTGCACTCCCTCTTTCTTTCTTTTTTTTTCTCTCTCTCTCTCTCTTTATCTTTCTGTCTGTCTCCCTCTCTCTCTCTCTCTCTCTCTCTCTCTCTCTTTCTCTCGCTCCCTCTCCCTCTCTTTCTCTTTTGCTGCCTCATCTGCACTCCCCACTTTCTTTCTTTTTCTCTCTCTCTCTCTCTCTGTCTCTCCCTCCCTTCCCCCATCTTTCTGTCTGTCTCCCTCTCTCTCCCTCCCTCTCCCTCTTTTTCTTTTTCTGTCTCTCCCTCCATCTTTATGTGTGTCTCCCTCCCTCTCTCTCTTTCTCTCTCTGTCTCTCGCCTCCCTCTCCTTCTCTCTCTCTCTCTCTCGCTCTCTTCCTCTCCCTCTCTTTCTCTTTTGCTGTCTCTCTCTCTCTCCTCCTGCCTGCCCCCCACCTCCCACCTCCTCACCTCCCCAAATCCCATTCCCCTCCTAGCTGCTCCTACACTGGTCTTTCTCTCGCTCTCTCTCGCTCTCTTTCTCTTTCTCTCTCTCTCCCTCTCCCTGTCTTTCTCTTTCACTGTCTCTCTCTCTTTCTCTCTCCTGCTGCCTTCCCCCCACCTCCCCACCTTCCCACCTCCCACCTCCCCAAATCCCATTTCCCCTCCTAGCTGCTCCTACACTGGTCTCTCTCTCGCTCTCTCTCCCTCTCTCTCTCCTTCTCTCTCGCTCTCTCTCCCTCTCTCTCTCTCTCTCTCTCTCTCTCTCCTTCTCCCTGTCTTTCTCTTTCACTGTCTCTCTCTCTTTCTCTCTCCTCCTGCCTGCCCCCCACCTCCCCACCTCCCCACCTCCCCAAATCCCATTTCCCCTCCTAGTTGCTCCTGCGGCGCTGGTAATTTTGCTACCAGAGTTGGCCAGCACTGAGCTGAGACCTCCTTTGGAAGGGGGCTTTGCTTTTGTAAGCAGCCAGCCAGGAGCTTGTTCGTTCAGGGAGTTTCTCTTCTCTTTCCTCCTTTCCATCTTTTTTAATTTTTTTTATTTTTTATTTTTTATTTTATGTTGGTGCTCATATTTTAATATTTCTGCTCCTTTGGTTGCTCGCTTACTCCCTTCCTTTGCCTTTCACCCAATTCCCCCGTTATCCTTTCATCACAAGAGACTGAAAGAGAGAGAGAGAGAGAGACTGAAAGAAAGAGAGAGAGAGAGAGACTTAAAGAGAGAGTGAGACTGAGAGAGAGCAAGAGAGACTGGAAGAGAGAGCAAGAGAGACTGGAAGAGAGAGTGAGAGAGACTGAAAGAGAGAGTGAGAGAGAGACTGAAAGAGGGAGTGAGGTTGAGAGACTGAAAGAGAGAGTGAGACTGAAAGAGAGAGAGAGAGACAGAGTGAGAGAGACTGAAAGAGGGAGTGAGATTGAGAGAGAGAAAGACAGAGTGAGAGAGAGAGAGAGAGAAAGGAAAAGAAAGAGAGAAAGAGAGAGAGAAAGAAAGAGAGAGGGAGGGACTGAAAGAGAGAGAGAGAAAGAAAGAGTGAGAGAAACGGAGAGAAAGAAAGAGAGAGAGGGAGAGAGAAAGAAAGAGAGAGAAAGAGAGAGAGAGAGTCTGCTGAGGTGGCGAGGGCTGATTTGTGTGTCAAAGGAAAGCTCCCTCGGCTCTATCGTCATGGAGACAACAGGAGGGAGCAGGAGGCGTGTGTGTGTGTGTGTGCGTGTGTGTGTGTGTGCGCACGAGTGTGTGTCTGTGCGTGTGTGTGTGTGTGTGTGTGTGTGTGTGTGTGCGTGTGTGTGTGTGAGGCTTTGTTAATAAAGCCCTCTTTATGGGTACAGCTGGGCCTTTGCTCAGTGAAATGGCTGTTATATGGGCTAATTCGCTCTGGCATTTATTTATTTCAGTAAAATATATACACCATGTCGCTCTTAAACATAACATTCACGCAGCCCCACAAACACCAATTCCTGCAGGAATACACACGTTTACGAGGCTAACAGGTGATTGAGCTCATGTGTTTGTGTATGTGTTTGTCTGAGCGTGTACTTTATAGTAACAAACACACCATACTCTTTATGTATTGAGCCCAAAACACACACACACACACACACCATACTCTTGGGCACACACACACACACACACACACCATACTCTTGGGCACACACACACAAAATTCACAATGATATCCAGTATTGGCAGACATTCACCAATCTCCAATCCGATCCGAGCTGCTTGTTGATCATGCAGTGTGAGATGCCTCTTTCCAAAACACTCCCAAAATGCTTCTCTAGTTCCCTACCTCAGTATCTCCATGATGATCAGCTGGTGTTGGCGTGGCACAGCAGGGAAGTATTTATATTCATAACACCCTCACTGGTGTTTACCTAGCCTTCCCTTTCGCTAGATGCTATCGCTTCTCGCTCGGGAATGTGTGTGTGTGTGTGTGTGTGTGTGTGTGTGTGTGTGTGTGTGTGTGTGTGTGTGTGGCGGGGGGGGTGGGGGGTGGGGGTGGGGGGGTGTGTGGGTGTGTGTGTGCTTTAGATAGCCCCACACTGAACAGACACAAACACGACTTTAGTGTGGAACTGTACACGTTTACGGACGAGAGAGCTGCTTTTTAACACAAACATGTAATCGGTACAGCTGTAGAACACAGCGCCAACTAGTGGTGTGGGGGCATATGAGGGCAGCAGTGTAAAGTACATACATGACGGGGAACTTTACCGACTGTTAGCTTATTATGTGTTGGCTTATTATGTCCTCTTTTTGTAAGTAGCTTTGGATAAAATCATCTGCTAACTGTAATGTAATGTAACACCTTTAACACCTGTAATGTAAAACTTGCAAACATTCAGTTGTACTGCATAAGGGTATGCCTGTGTGTATGTGTTATCCTCACCCAACTTAGCAAGTTCAAGTTCGAGTTTAAGTTTGTTTATTCTTTAAAAAGAAAAGGAATCAGGTCTTCCCCAAAGTGCAGCCTGCGAAGCCACCAGTGTTGTCATTTGCAGAAGTAACACCTGTAATGTAAAAGTTGCACCTGTGTGTATGTGTGATTCCCACCCAACTTCAAGCAAGTTCAAGTTTTAAGTTTATTTACCCTTTTAAAAATATATATATTTGGCATGTGCAGGTCTTCCCCAGGCACAGTAAGGAAGCCCTCCTTTTTGTAAGTAGCTTTGGATAAAAGCGTCTGCGAAATGTAATGTAATTACATTCGAGTGTACTGCGTAAGGCTTTGTCTGTGTATATGTGTGTTTCTCACCCAACTTAGCAAGTTCAAGTTTAAGTCTATTTGTCCTTTTCTAAAAAAAAGCATGTACAGGTCTTCCCCAAAGCGTAGCCTGCAAAGCCGCCAATGTCATTTGCAGCACAAAACCACTTTGTCATCGACAGGCAGGCAGACTGTAAATCCCCCGTCTATACCACAACATCCTTCAATCACATTATTGCACACACTCAGACTCCTCAACGGCCCCAGTGGCATCCCTGCCCCCCCCCCCCCCCCCCCTCCCTCTCTCGGCACATGAGGAATTCCAGACAGCTGTGGCGATTTACGCTCGTGACGACACTCCATAAGTATTTTTTGCACAAACACGAGACTGCTCCCAGGACAGACGCTTGTTGCAGTTCTAGCTGTGGTGTTGGTGCAGAGTGCTGCAGGCCGCAGGGCGCGTGTGTGTGTGTGTGTGTGTGTGTGTGTGTGTGTGTATGTGTGTATGTGTGTATGTGTGTATGTGTGTCTGTGTGTCTGTGTGTCTGTGTGTCTGTGTGTGTGTGTGTGTGTGTGTGTGTGTGTGTGTGTGTGTGTGTGTGTAAAATGACACTAAATTGCTTATTGATGTCATAAATTGCATACACGTCCCACTGACTGAGCTGCAAAGCTTGGTAGATCTGTAGAACATGCGTGTCAAATGTAATGGCAGGTGCTGCCTCTTGAAGGTCTGTCATTACTTTTATGAACTGCAGAAATACTACTATACACTACTACTAATATACTACGCCACAAAACACTAGAGAGAGGCAAACGTGATGCTGCTTATGTGTCGGGAAAAGACGATTGTGGTCTAATGAAGAAAAACTTCCACCAATGTTTTGAGCAGCTGCTAGTAAGGATTTCCAAGGTATTTTCTCAACTTTCGAGGTATTTTCTCGATTTTCGAGGTATTTTCTAGATTCTTCCAAAGTCCAAAGTGGGTTAGTGTAGCAGCGAAGTCGCTAAGTTGGAAACAGCGCGCAGGGCCACAGCAGAATGAGGAATGAGCAGCGTGAGCAGAGAGAGCTGCAGCCCTGGAGGGGAGACGAGAGGAGGGGGAAGGGAAAGAGAGAGAGGTGGAGAGAGACTAAGAGAGACCGAGAAAGGGAAAGAGAGAGGTGGAGAGGTGGAGAGGGGGGAGAGGGAGGTAGAGAGCGAGAGCTAGAGAGAAAGAGAGGGGGAAGAGGGAGAAGAGGGAGGGAAAGACGTAGAGAGAGACAGAGAAAGAGGTAGAGAGGGGGAAGAGGGAGGGAAGGAGGGATAGAGAGAGGTAGAGAGAGGAAGAGGATGGGGAGAGTGAGAGAGGGGGAAGAGGGAGGAAGAGAGAGATGGAGAAGAAGGGGAGAGTGAGAGAGAGGTAGGGAGGGAGGGAGAGAGAGGTAGAGGATGAGGAGAGTGAGAGAGGGGGAAGAGGGAGGGAGAGAGAGAAGTAGAGGATGGGAGAGGGGGATGGAGAGGTAGAGGGAGGGAGAGATGCAGCTGCATCTGGAGTGCACATGTGGCTGATATGTACGCAGGGACATCCCTACTACTGCCAAACTAAACTAAACCCCTCTCTCCTTTTCTCTCTCTCTCTCCCCCTATCTCTCTCTCTCTCTCTCTCTCTCTCTCTCTCTCTCTCTCTCTCTCTCGCCCTCTGTCTCCCTCTCCCTATCTTTCTCCATCTCTTTCTCCATCTCTCTCTCTCTCTCTTTTTTTTTTACTTTGCATCTCTCTCTCATTCTGTCTCCCCTCTCTCTCGTTTTCTAGCTGTCTCTCACTCTCTCCTTCACATGCTCTCTGTATTGCTTACTCTCTCATTTTCTCCCCCCTTTCTCTTTCTAACACTCTACCCCCCCCCCCCCCTCCCCAAACACACACACACACACACACACACACACCTCTCTCCCCCATCCTCTCTCTGTGTGAGTGTGTGTGCGTTTTCTTTCAAGGAGAGGGTGTTATAGTAACAGATTTCTGCTTGTTAAAATGAGGATGTCTTGGCAGCTGGCCCACATTCCTAACTGCTGAACTGCAGACGATCTCCGCTCCTCTCCTCTCATCTTCTCTCCTCCCCTCTCTCCTCTCCTCTCTGCTCCTCTTCTCCCCTCTCCACTCCTCCTCTCTGCTCCTCTCCTCTTTCTCCTCTCCACTTCTCTCCTTTCCTCTCTGCTCCTCTCCTCTTCTTTCCTCTCCTCTACTTTTTTCTCCTCTCCCCTCTCTTCTCTCCGCTCCTATTTCAGGCTCCTCACGTGAGTGTGCTCGAGGCTTTTCCCCTTCGAAAGCTGGAACAACCCCATGAGTGTGTGTGTGTGTGTGTGTGTGTGTGTGTGTGTGTGTGTGTGTGTGTGTGTGTAAAAGACACACACACACACACACATACACACACACACAGACACACACACACACACACACACACACACACTCCCTAATAGCTCCATTGTGATTACATATTAATCCTCAACAAAGGGGGAAGTGGCTGCACCTCATCGCTGCTAATGGGGGTTTACTGTGTTATTTTTGGGCCCCGCATTCATCTGCATCTGGCTCTTACAGAAACGCTTGCGACACGCTGTTTTCGCTTCCTTTTGTTCGATATTAGGGTGTTGTGTGTTTGAAGGTCATTGGAACATACCCCCCCCCCCCTCACACACACACACACACTCTCATTTCGCGCCCTCACCCCCCCCTCTCTTTCTCTCTCTCTCTCTCTCTCTCTCTCTTTCTCTCTTTCTCTCTCACACTTGCACACACACACACA
>CM059283.1:5064667-5067167 GCA_030347295.1 Setipinna tenuifilis | reverse complement strand
TACAGGGCTCAGTGGCGCTAGACGGACCATTGACGGGTGCCTACTTCCTGCTTTCTACTTCTTACTTCCTGTCTCTGCCTCTGCATTGCCCTGAGTCTGCAGTGGCCTGAGTCTGCAGCCTGACTCTACAGCTTTCTTACTGTATTTTTGGGCCACACACAGAAAATCTTCTTCCCTCATTTAATGGTTACTCTGCTGAAATGTCTCCGAGTCTTGAACAGCACTGCAGTCCTGCTTGAGTTCCTCTAAAAATAAAAAGGGAGCTTTAAAAAAAAACTGGTTGATGGTTGTAAGACCTTTTATTCTGGGGTTTGTGTGTGTGTGTGTGTGTGTGTGTGTGTGTGTGTGTGTGTGTGTGTGTGTGTGTGTGTGTGTGTGTGTGTGTGTGTGTGTGTGTGTGTGTGTGTGTGTGTGTGTGTGTGTGTGTGTGTGTGTTCGGCTTGTGTGGGGTGATCAGTAAAGCCATAGGCTGTCTCTCTGTCTGAACACCAGTGTAGTCTTACGGGACTCTCTGTACTTCGTAAGGCTAATGGGGTAAATGTGAACACACACACACACTCACTTACTTACACACACACACACACTCTCACTCACTTACTTACACACTCTCTCTTTTACACACACACACACACTCGCTTACTTACACACACACACACGTCAGGTCTCGATTGGGAGAAGTGCAGAGTCAGTTGCTCCGTCATGGTGTAGCTGCTTGAGACTGGAGAATTAGACTCTCATCCATAACTCAGCACTTTCGTGGGCATCTCATCTCTTCTTCTCAGCCTCAGTGCTCCGTCGCAGATTATGAAATGGTGGCTTTTTGTCGAGCGTAAAGATGGAGTAACCTCTTTAGGACCCCAGACAGACAGCTACCCACACTGTCAGTCAGCAGCATCTCACCTTGATTTGCTCAACCTCCTTCTCCCTCACTCTCTCTCTCCCTCTCCTTTTCGCTCTTTCTCTCTTTCTCTCTTTTTCTCTCTCTCCCTCTCTGTCTATCTACCTTCTCTGTCTCTCTCATTATCTGTATCTCTCTATCTCTCCTTCTTTCTCTCTCTCTATTCCTCTCTCTCTCTCTCAGTATCTGTATCTCTCTCTCCCTAACTGTCTCTGTCTGTCTCTCTCATTATCTGTATCTTTCCTTCTTTCTCTCTCACCATATACCTCTCTCTCTCTCTCTCTCTCTCTCTCTCTCTCTCTCTCTCTCTCTCTCTCTCTTCCCCTCTCTCCCTCTCCCTCCCTCTTTGATGCAGTTCAGTGCGTGTTGTTCACCCAAGCACTCATCTGAGACCAGCAGATGTAAAACACAAGACAATGAGAGCAGAGGCCAGGAGAGGGGTGGTGTGTGTGTGTGTGTGTGTGTGTGTGTGTGTGTGTGTGTGTGTGTGTGTGTGTGAGGGGGGGGGCAGAAGAGTGCCTGTCTGTGTGTATATTAGATTAGCATAATATTGCCCCCTATGTTTTAGCTCTAATTAAAATTAGGATGAAAGGAGAAGGCCAGTAATATAACCACACACACACACATGTCACTTGTGTGAACAGGTGCTCTGCCTCTGCCTTGCTCTTGTTCGTAAAGAGGTGTTTTTATATACTTGCATTTATACACCATTGCATTGTGTGGTGGTTGTTTATGAAGGATTTTGTATTTGAACGGGTTCTGCTTGATTGCAGTCTTTCAAATAGACCTGGTGTCCCTGGAGAGAGAGAGAGAGAGTGTGTGTGTGTGTGTGTGTGTGTGTGGTGGGGGTTGCTTGCTTGCGTGTCTTTGAAGCTCGGGGGCTGCATTGAGATCAGCTCAAAAAGACTCTTGTGTTTGTCATGCGTGAGATTCTGGAACAGGAGTCGAAGGAGTAGTTGTTTGTGATCCAGAGTCAGAAGAACCCAGCTGGAGTGTGTGCGTGTATGTGTGTGTGTGTGTCTGTGTGTTCGTGTGTGTGTGTGTGTGTTCGTGTGTACTACCCAACAATGCTCACTGGCGCACACAGAGACTTAACAGTGCCCACTTTGTCAGGCTTTTTTTCTATTAGATGAGTAATGTGATTGATAGTGGTGCACTTGTGTGTGTGTGTGTGTGTGTGTGTGTGTGTGTGTGTGTGTGTGTGCTGTGCACATGTGTTCATTCAAGCAGCACTATGCAACTTTGAATGCTTTTTCTCAGCAAAGCGTCCCCTAGTGTCTCCAAGTAAATGATCGTTTCCCTTCCCCTCACACTGTGCATGTGATTTCAACTCAACTGATCAGAGTAACCGGCGAATACAAAAGTAGTCATGTCCACCGAGTTCAGTAAAGCCAGAATTTCGTCAGAGTTTAAAGTGATATTTAAAGTGATCTCGCGATATTCAAGACCTTTTCGGCACCCTGAGTCTCAGGGTGCTTGGACGGACACCCAGATATTGCAAGCATGGTATTCTGTCCACAGACAGCGGGGGGTGGTTGAGAAAGTCTTCATTCATCTGGTAATGACTCATTTAAGCATCTACTGGCTTATGCAGATGATTAA
>CM059283.1:5054667-5057167 GCA_030347295.1 Setipinna tenuifilis | reverse complement strand
GAGGAAAAGAAAGAAAATGAGAGAGAGAGAGAGGGAGGGAGACACACAAAAAGAGAGAGAGAAAGAAAGAAAACGAGAGAGAGAGAGGGAGAGAGAGGAGGAATGGGAGAGGTAGGAAAGCAAGGGGAAGAGGGAGAGAGAGACAAAAAGAGAGAGAGAGAGAAAGAAAGAAAACGAGAGAGACAGAGTCAGAGAGAGAAGTAGGGAGAGGAATAACGAGCGAGGGGGTGTGGCGGGCGTGATGGGAAAAAGCAGAGAGTGCGAAGGTGGGGGAGGGGGGGATATGAGAAGGTGGGGGGGCATGAAAAGGTGGTGTGGGGCCCATGAGAAGTTGGTGGGGGGGTTGGGCTTGGAGGGGGGGCCCATGACAAGGTGGTGGGGTGCTTGGAGGGGGGGCCCATGAGAAGTTGGTGGGGTGGTTGGTGGTGGCAGGCAGCAGGTGCTTGGGCGGGTTGCCTGCTGGGTCTGGGAATTGGCTACAGCTTGGTAGAGTGGCACCCCCTGATGCCCCCCACCAACTAAACCCCCCCTTTGAGAGAGAGGCGTTTGGGAGAGGACCTGTGTTTGCCTTCCCAGGGAGCCGAGAGAGGCTGGGGGGGCGGGCAGGGTGGGTGGGGTGGTGCAGTAGCAGGAGACCTCCTTTCCTTTCCTTCCCAAGATGAAGACCAAATGGGAGGAGAGGAGAGAGGAGGAGAAGAGGAGAGGAAGGTACAGAAGAGGAGAGGAGGGCGGAGGAGAAGAGGAGAGGGGGGGCAGGAGCAGGAGACCTCCTTTCCTTTACTTTCCTTCATCCCAAGATGAAGAACGAATAGGAGGAGAAAAGGAGGTTGAGAGGAGAGGAGTGGCAGTGGGGGGGCGGGGGCAGGAGCAGGAGACCTCCTTTCCCTCCTCCCCTGGATGAAGACAGAATGAGAGGAGAAAAGTAGGTTGGGAGGAGAGGAGGGAGGAGAGGAGAGGCGGTAGGGGGGCGGGAGGAGACGAGGGTGGCAAGGGGGACTGGGAGTTCCCAACATGGCAGCCAGTGGAAACCCAGGGGTGGCGGGGGGTGGGGTGTGTGTGTGTGTGTGTGTGTGTGTGGAGGGGGGCGTCTCGTTTAGTGGTCTTTTATCGTCTTCAAACCCCCGTCTGCTCTCCCCTCATCACTCCCTCACAGCTGAGCCAGGAGTGTGTGTGTGTGTGTGTGTGTGTGTGTGTGTGTGTGTGTGTGTGTGTGTGTGTGTGTGTGCCAGTAGGGCGTTTGTTCACCAGGCTCTCATTGGCACTGCCAGGGCTTTCTGGGTCCCACTTAGAGCTACCATGTCTCTCTGGAGGTCTCGGTGTGTGTGTGTGTGTGTGTGTGTGTGTGTGTGTGTGTGTGTGTGTGTGTGTGTGCGTGGAAGTGCATCAAAGACTCGTCACTTTCTAGTTCTCTTTCTCTCACACACACACACAGAAGTGTGGGCCTTTGCCAGCCTTTCAGTCATAGCTACAGAATGAACCGTCCATTATACACACACACACACACACACACACACACACACACACACACACACACACACAAGCCTCGTCCAGCCTCTACCCATATCTATAGAATGAATTATGTACACACACACACACACACCTGCCATAATGCATCCCTGTCATAATGTGGCTGTTGGTACATGCCGAGCACACTAAGCAGATTGCTATTGGAGCCATCAGCACAGTCACTGACAGGAGTGTGTGTGTGTGTGTGTGTGTGTGTGTGTGTGTGTGTGTGTGTGTGTGTTGCTATATGCCGAGCACACTAAGCAGAATGCTATTGGAGCCATCAGCACAGTCACTGACAGGAGTGTGTGTGTGTGTGTGTGTGTGTGTGTGTGTGCGCGCGCACACGTGCGGGCATGCATGCGTGTGTGTGTGGTCCAGACTAACCACTTGCAATTGCATGCAGTTACGCAAGCTCGCGTGCCTACACACACACACATACACACACATACACACACACACACACACACACACACACACACATACACACACACACACACACACACACACACACAGAGGTATCGCGTGAGAGAGGTAAGGCATGAGGCCTCGCATAGGTGCAGGGGTGCAGGTTAGGACACACACACACACACACACACACACACACACACACACACACTCACACACACACACACACACACACAGAGGTGTCACGTGAGAGAGGTAAGGTATGAGGCCTCCCTCTCACAGGAGTGCAGGGGTGCAGGTTGGCACACACACACACACACACACACACACACACACACACACACACACACACACACACACACAGATGTCGCGTGAGAGAGGTAAGGCATGAGGCCTCTTATAGGTGTAAGGGTGCAGGTTAGGTCTCACACACGCACACACACACACACACACACACACTCACACACACACACACACACTCTCAGGTGCAGGTTAGGTCTCGTCCCGTCGCTGCTTCCCAGCTGACTCATGGAGCAGTCATGCCAGCACTGGGGCCAGGCCGGATACCCAGCATCCCTCAGAGGCT
>CM059283.1:5024667-5047167 GCA_030347295.1 Setipinna tenuifilis | reverse complement strand
GAGCTCGGCCGGGGCCGGGGAAGGTCCAGACTGAGGGCAGAGCAACATGGTGTCTCATTGTCCGCACCAGTGTCAACAGCGGTCAGCCCAGTACATGCCACGCAGATGGGAGCATCGGCAGAGCTGTGGAGGGGGGTCCAAGCGGCGGCAGCGACAGCAGGCCCAGGCGCAGTGATGGGTCCAGGTCCAGCGGCGATGATGGGTCCAGGTCCAGCGGCGATGATGGGTCCAGGTCCAGCGGCGACAGCAGGCCCAGGCGCAGTGATGGTTCCAGGTCCAGCAGCGATGGGGGTCCAAGCGGCAGCGGCGACAGCAGGCCCAGGCGCAGCGATGGTTCCAGGTCCAGCGGCGATGATGGGTCCAGGTCCAGCGGCGATGATGGGTCCAGGTCCAGCGGCGATGATGGGTCCAGGTCCAGCGGCGACAGCAGGCCCAGGCGCAGTGATGGTTCCAGGTCCAGCGGCGATGGGGGTCCAAGCGGCGGCAGCGACAGCAGCCCAGGCACCGACAGCACATCTACTTGGGGGCACCCACGTCACGGGCTGGAAAGGCCCCAAAATGCAGAAATATTGTGATGATCGTACCCGACTGCTGAAGTGCACCTAGAGGTAGACAACGTCCTATACCTGGTTACAGTTGCAGTGGCAGACAAACTACCATACCCAGTAATTTTGGGCAGAGATATACCAGACCTGGTAGCACTATCTGACATACCTTGTTGTAACATGATAATGACACGTTCACAGAAAAAAGAAAGAGGCGACACTTTGAATTTGTTACCATTCCCTGAGGTAAACCGTAAAACAAGGAGTGAGAAAAGAAAAGAGAAATTTAAAGGCACAAAGCTGACTGAGACTGACCCACACCCTGAGCTGGATGGTGAGGTGAATTTTACGATTCCCTCGGACATTAGTCAGGCTCAACGTTCTGACAAATCCCTACAGCCCTGTTATGCAGGCTTGGTGGCTGATGTACAAGGGGATGCTATTGGCCCCAAGTTTAAACTAAAGGCAGGTATTTTATACAGACAGGGGGAGGAAGGTGAGCAGCTTGTGTTGCCAAGGTCGCTAAGAAACACTGTCATGGAAGTGGGTCACGCTAGTGCATGGGCTGGGCATTTAGGCCAAAACAAAACCTGGGACAGGATTGTTCAACGTTTTTATTGGCCTAATATGTATGCAGAGGTGGTTGAATTTTGCAAGACATGCACGGAGTGTCAGCTGACTGCCCCAGGCAGGAAGGCTAGAGTCCCATTAGTCCCAATGCCAATCATTGATGTCCCCTTCAGTAGAGTAGCGATGGATATAGTTGGTCCACTAGAGCGTAGTCGTAGAGGTAACCGGTACATCTTGGTAATTTCCGACTATGCCACTAGATACCCTGAGGCATTCCCATTGCGTAACATCAAGGCAAGGCAAGTGGCAAATGCATTTCTTCAGTTGGTCACACGGGTAGGGATTCCTAAGGAGGTACTGACGGATCAGGGTACAAATTTCATCTCTACCCTAATGAAAGATGTATATAAGTACTTAGGAATAAAGGGCATTAAAACCACGCCATACCACCCTCAGACTGACGGGCTTGTTGAGCGCTTCAACAAGACCCTGAAGAGCATGCTGAGGAAGTTTGTGTCTGACTCTGGGTCGGACTGGGATGACTGGCTGCCTTACCTTTTGTTCGCGTACAGAGAGGTTCCACAGGCCTCGACTGGCTTCTCCCCCTTCGAACTCCTTTATGGGCGGAAAGTGAGGGGTCCACTCGACGTCTTGAAGGAGGCCTGGGAGGGAGAGGAGCCAGAGAAGAAGGTGAATGTGTTGACGTACGTGCTGAAAATGCGAGACCACATGCAGCGCTTGACGGAGATGGTGCAGGAAAACATGCAGTCTGCCCAGGCCAAGCAGCGGAAGTGGTACGACGCATCAGCCAGAGAGCGGTCCCTCCAGCCGGGCCAGCAAGTGTTGGTGCTGCTTCCCACCTCCGAGAGCAGCCTCCTTGCAAAGTGGCAGGGGCCTTATGTTGTCAAGCAGAAGACGGGTAAGGTCACATACGAGATCAGTACACCAGACAAGAAGAAACACTCGCAGGTTTTTCACATCAACATGCTGCGGGAGTGGCATGAGAAGGAGCAGCCGGTCAACTGTCTGTTTGCCAAAGCAGTGGAGGAGGAGGAAGAGGCAGAGGAGCAGTACTTCCCGCTGCAGCGGGGGGGGGCTGGAGCCATCGACCTGACCCACCTCACCGAGACCCAGCAGCAGCAGCTGAGGGCATGTGTACCAGAGGGGGTGTTTCACAGCACTCCTGGCAAGACGGGTCTGGTGCAACACCACATCAAGCTGCAGGCTCCTGGTCCAGTTCGGCTGCCGTGCTATCGTATCCCGGCACAGCTTCTTCCCAAGATCAGGGAGGAGATTGAGGGTATGCTGAGCATGGGCATCATTGAACCATCCACAAGTGAGTGGTCCAGTCCGGTGGTGCTTGTGCCCAAGAAAGACGGGTCCTTGCGTTTTTGTATGGACTTCCGGAAGGTAAATTCTATTTCTTCTTTTGATCCGTACCCAATGCCACGTATTGACGATCTGATTGACCGACTGGGCAGTGCCAAGTACCTCACAACCCTGGACCTAAGTAAGGGTTATTGGCAGGTGCCCATGTCCAGTGAATCCAAACGTGTGACTGCTTTTAAAACTCCTTTTGGATTTTATCACTTTTGTTATATGCCCTTTGGCCTGCAGGGGGCGCCAGCAACTTTTCAGCGCCTCATGGACCAGGTGTTAAAGGGGGCGGAGGCATACTCGGCGGCATATTTGGATGATGTCGTCATCCACAGCTGCTCCTGGCAAGAACATCTGGTCCATGTGAAGGATGTGCTGAGGCGCCTGAAGGAGGCAGGGCTGACTGTGAACCCCCAAAAGTGTGCTGTGGCCCAACGGGAAGTGCAGTACCTGGGCCATGTCATCGGTGGGGGGGTGATCAAGCCACAGGTGGGGAAGGTCACTGCCATCCTGGAGACTCCTGTGCCAACCACCAAACGCCAGGTCCGCTCCTTTCTGGGAGTGGTGGGTTGGTACAGGCGTTTCGTCCCCCACTTCTCCACCAGGGCGGCTCCACTCATCGAGCTGACCCGGAAGTCTGCACCCAACAGAGTGGTCTGGACAGACCATTGTGCGCAGGCTTTTGAGGACTTACGGTCCTGTCTGACCAAGGATCCGATTCTGCAAAGTCCTGACTTCTCGCAGCCCTTCCTGGTGCAGACAGATGCATCTGGGGCCGGGCTGGGGGCAGTGTTGCTCCAGGGTCCACCTGGGGAGGAAAAGCCTGTGGTCTACTTGAGTAGAAAACTGTTTCCACGGGAGTCCAGATACTCCACTGTGGAAAAGGAGGGGCTCGCCATCAAGTGGGCCTTGGACTCACTCAAGTATTACCTCATGGACAAAGACTTTGTTTTAGAGACGGATCATCGGGCCCTTCAATGGCTTGATAGAATGAAGGACACCAATTCCCGAGTGACTAGGTGGTACCTGTCACTCCAGCCCTTTAGGTTCTTGGTTAAGTATCGTGCAGGCCCTGACAATGTTGTGGCGGATTACCTGTCTCGAGTGCACGAGGAAGACGTCCACTCTTGAGGGGGGGGTAATGTGACAGAGCGCAACGCGTCTGCCACTTAAACAGCGGTTTCCCCGCGGTCTTGGCACTGTTTTTTTACACCGTGCCAACGGACATTTAAAGACATTCAATGTTGTATGTTTGGGGCATATACTTGCTGTTGGGTTGGATAACTGTCTAGTTATGTCTAATATCGGTATATTGCAGGCTGCACAAATTGTTTGACACGTGTTTGGGTACATGAACAAAAAGACGCTACACCACAGTTTTTACCATCACGAAAATGTTTATTCACGTTCATGTTAAATTACAGCTTCGCAAAGGTTCCTTATGTGTACACAATTGACAACCGAATCCTTTCATGCTAAAGTTTAACATGATGAGTAAATGTTTGTAGCAAGCTTACCTGTGGTCGTCCTTGGAGGGCGGGACCAAACCCGAGTGTTTGTCAGACTGCTGTTTTATACGTTCCTTCCGCAGTGCGCGGCAAAGTAGGACATTGAATGGACTGATTTGTTTAAAACATCTTTTAACTGTTTTCTTGTAACATGTAAGAAACTGGAGAGTGGCCATATTCAGTTAAGCATGTGGGGAAAATGTTTTAAAAGGTAAAATCATGTTCTGTTCAGTTAATTGATTTTAAAATCACTGTGACTGTGACGCTGTTCTATAAATGCGCGCTGCGCAGCTCATTTGGGGAACGAGCTCTGCCAGGAGAGGACGCACTATTTGCAGGTCTGTGAATTGAATGTGTGTTAATTAGCCTAGCACCGTGGGCATTTCTTGACCCTGTGTTTTTTTTGTTTGTCTTCATCAGTGTTTTGTTTGTCTTTCTTTAAATATCTGCCGGCTTAAAATAAAAAATTATTTTTGCAATATATTTTCCCTGCTCATCATTCTGGCTGACAACCCCATCCGCTCGGCACACTTTATTACACTGTGTTTGTGTGTGTGTGTGTGTATATATAGTATATATAGTTTCTTTTTGGGAGGTTGCTGTTGCTTTCCACTTCTGTCTCAAGAACGAAGTGTCGTCCATCACGAAAACGCTCTTGAACTGGCTTCCCATGGACGGAACACACAGAGACACAAACGTGTGTGTGTGTGTCTGTGTGTGTGTCTGTGTGTGTGTGTGTGTCCACTGGCTTCCCATGGAAATGGACAGAACATGCACAGACACAAATGTGCAAGGCCCCTTCAAAAAAATGCCCAGCTTCTTTCTGTGGTGGAAAATCACCTTTTATTTTTCCTTCGCTTCATAGACACCTATAAATAAACATGGGCCTGTGAGGTGACTAGATCTGCTGAAACAGTTTGTGAGAATTTAGTGTGTGGGAATTCATGTGTGTGTGTGTGTGTGGGTGGGTGTGTGTGAGAAAGTAGGAGAGTGTGTATGTGTGTATGTGTGTGTGTAGCCGTGTGTGTAGCTGTCTGTGTGTGTTTGTGTGTAAGAGAGAGTGGGAGAGTGAGTATGTGTGTATGTAGCCGTGTGTGTGTGTGTGGGAGAGTGAGTATGTGTGTATGTAGCCGTGTGTGTGTGTGTGTGGGAGAGTGAGTATGTGTGTATGTAGCCGTGTGTGTGTGTGTGTGTGTGTGTGTGTGTGTAGCCGTGTGTGTGTGTGTTGGATTGAGTTCATCGGGACCATGTGGCTGCTCTGGAACTCATTAACTGCTGTGAAGGACAAAAGGACAGCAAGAGAGACTCTCATGGTCCTCCCTAGTAGTGTGTGTGTGTGTGTGTGTGTGTGTGTGTGTGTGTGTGTGTGTAGTGTGTGTGTGTGTGTTTGAGCGAGTGAGAGACTCCCATGGTCCTTCCCTAGTTGTGTGTGTGCGTGTGTGTGTGTGTGTGTGACAGCGAGAGAGACTCTCATGGTCCTCCCTAGTAGTGTGTGTGTGTGTGTGTGTGTGTGTGTGTGTGTGTGTGTGTGTGTGTGTGTGTGTGTGTGCGTGCAAGAGACTCCCATGGTCCTTCCCTAGTAGTGTGTGTGTGTGAGAGAGAGAGACAGCGAAACTCTCATGGTCCTTCCGACCCACCCGTTCCCCAGTAGGACACCAGATGCAGAGTGTGTGTGTGTGTGTGTGTGTGTGTGTGTGTGTGTGTGTGTGTGTGTGTGTGTGTGTGTGTGTGTGTTGTGGAGGGAGATTCTTTTTTTCTTCCTTTTGAGGGGCGCCTCTTTTTGTTTTACAACCAGCTTTCATCAGGACACAAACACACACACACGGGGAGTGTAGAAGTGTCACGTCCAAACATGACTCCTGCTGTAAAAGTACACACAGACACAGACACAGACACACACACACACACACACTCATCAGTTCCCTGACACACACACACACACACACACACACACACACACACACACACACACACACACACACACACACACACACAGTCATCAGTTCCCTGACACAGGTGGAGCTCTATTTGATTGGCATGTCTTCATAGCCAATGAGTGAAGTGAATTACAGCAAGAGTAGGCCACAGAATACTTGCTTATCTTACATGTGGTTATGTTGTTTGACTAGAAGAAGTTCTCTGTCAGTCAGCATGTGTGTGTGTGTGTGTGTGTGTGTGTATCCCTTTCAACCCCCCTTATTTCCATTCCACCCTTCCAAATCTGGAGGCAGCATCATCTTCGCTTGTGAGAAACTGACGAGTGTGTGTGTGTGTGTGTATGCGCGTGTGTGTGTGTGTGTGTGTGTGTGTGTGTGTGTGTGTGTATCTAAGTGTGTGAAATGTCATGAGTGTCAACACAGGCCATTCACAGGTCCACACAGGGGAGCATGGACAGAAATGGGAACCATGTGCAGCTGACTTCAGGGCTCTGTGTTGTGTTTGGTGTGTAGCATAGAGTTGCTAATTTCAGTGCTCTGTGTTGTGTTTGCTGTGTAGCGTAGAACAGCTAACTTCAGGGCTCTGTGTTGTGTATTGTGTGTATCATGAAGTGGCTAACATCAAAGTTCTGTGTTGTGTTTGGTGTGTAGCGTAGAGCAGCTGATGAAGGACAGCAGTGCTAGCTACATTTAGAGACACACAGTAGCAGCACACACACAGTAAGCTCAGTGGATAGATGCACACACACGGCAAGCTCAGGAGATGCACACACACACACACACACACACACACACACACACACACACACACTCACACACCAAGCTTGGTAGAGACAGACGGACAGCAAGCACGCACAGATAAGTGTCTGGCTGGCCATTGCGTGTGTGTCATGTATGAGATGAAGCAGAAGTGCCGTTCATCCTGCTGCAAGTTGTTGCTGGATCCGACACACACACACACACACACACATCCACACACACACACACACACACACACACACACAAAACGTTTTCGGAAAGTTAAGGTTGAAAAAATGACTTACTGTTGCTTTAAGATGTTTTACATTAGAACTTACACTGTCTGTCTTGTACAGAAACTCTCTGCCTTAAACGTTAGCACTTCATCTGGTAACTCCTTCCATTACCATCCACCATCCATCTCCTGCTCTCCCTCTCTCCTCCGCTCCCCGTGTGTGTATGTGTGTGTGTGTGTGTGTGTGTGTGTGTGTGTGTGTGTGTGTCAGATCCAGCCTATGTGCTGGCCTGCTGCTGAGAACAGAACCAACTCCCACAGCTCTGGAATGCTTTGATGGTGTGTGTGTGTATGCGTGCGTGTGTGTGTGTGTGTGTGCGTGCGTGCGTGTGTGTGAAAGTGGGGGAGACAGTCCTGTGAGTGGGTGGATCAACCGTATCATCCCCCCCTGGCGCCGGGGGTACTTGTGTGTGTGTGTGTGTGTGTGTGTGTATGTATGTGTGTGCGTGTGCGCGTGTGTGTGTGTGTGTGTGTGTGTACCGGGGCATCCACCCAACACACACCCCGAGTGGTGTGAAGGGGAGAAGTCAAGCGGCCAGCTGAAAGGGGGTTTGACCAGCCTGCGACCCTGTGACTCACACTACACAGCATCTGTAACACACACCCCAACACACACACACACGCATGCACGTGCACACACACTCTTTTCGGTGCAGGACTTCATAGCACCACTGCATGGCTTTGTGTGTGTGTGTGTGTGTGTGTGTCTGTTGTGTGTGTGTGTGTGTGTGTGTGTCTGTTGTGTGTGTGTGTGTGTGTGCGCGTTTGTGACTCACAGTACAGCATCCCCCCACCGCCATGCACACACTCTTTTCAGTGCAAGACTTCATAGCACCCCCCTTTTCCCCAAAAATGTATACACACACACACACACACACACACACACACACACACACACACACACACACACATTCCCTTTTCATTGCAGGGCTTCATAGCACCCCCCACCCAATACACATACACACACACACACACACACACACACATATACACACACGCACGCACACATACTTTTCAGTGCACGACTTCATGGCACACACTGATGTGGTGAAGTTCAACCACAGATTCTGAGCAGACTCACTCAGGTGTGGCATCCTTTGTGTGTAACCCTGTGAGTTGGGACACGGCCCTCCCTTTAGTACTGAATACTACTCCCACACATGCACAGCACGGCCCTCCCTTTAGCACTGAATACTACTCCCACACACACATGCACGGCCGTCCCTTTAGTACTGAATACTACTCCCACACATGCACAGGCATTTCCCACACTATGGACCAGCTCAGGACTGAAGTCTTTGTGAACTGGTAACTTTAGTGAGCCCTGGTGTTACATGTGATTGCATTGATTCTAATAACTAACTAAGAGTGTAAGCATTAAAGTATTTTTGAGAGAATTAAATTCATAGACTTAACACATAAGCTAGTTGCTTGTAAAGTCTGGTCTGGTTACATTGTTCTCAGAAGCATCTTGTATTGCTTCAAATAGAGTAGATCCACCACACTTCTGTGTACATCTGGTCCACCAACGATGAGGGGCAGTCTTGATAATAGAAATAACAAAATCGGAGCAACATAGCGTAATCTAAGCGTAAGCGTTGCTCTGAGTTTGTTATTTTTATCATCTTGTATTGTTGTTCGTGTTCTTGTTTCTTCTCCTTTTCCTGTGTGTCATTTCATCTCTTTATCTCTTACATTCCTGCCTTATCTCTTACCTGTACATGACTCTCACACACACACACACACACTTTTTTCAGTACCTGTACTTGACTTGCACGATTAGCCCGAGGATCCAGACTCTGCTTCTCTAACCCTCCTTGGCCTTTTGTCCTCCAACAGCAAACAATCTGAAGGCTAATCAATATCACTGGCACTGGGACACACTGTGTGTGTGTGTGTGTGTGTGTGTGTGTGTGTGTGTAGAGTGTAGTGAGTGTATTGTGGTGTAGTGAGTGTATTGTAGTGTGGCGAGCATATTGTAGTGTAGCAGGCATATTGTAGAGTTTTTGTGGTGGTGGTGTGGGCATATTGTAGTGTAGTGAGTGTATTGTAGCGTGTGGTGGTGTAGCAGGCATATTGTTGTGTAGTGGGCATATTGTGAAGTAGCGAGTGTATTGTAGTGTGGCAGGCATATTGTAGTGTAGCTAGAGTATTGTAGTGGTGTTCTGTGCTGCATTATCATGCTAAGCCACTAGCTCTCTCTCGTAGTATATTGTAGTGTAGCATGTGGCGGTGTAGCGAGCATATTCTAGGGCTGCAGGGATATTGTACTGTAGTGGTCATATTGTGGCTAGCATATTGTAGTGTAGTTAGCATATTGTAGTGTAGCGGGCATGTTGTAGTGTTGTTCTGGTGGTGGTGCTGGCATATTGTAGTATAGCGTGCATATTGTAGTGTAGCTAGAGTATTGTAGTGCTGTTCTGTGCTGCATTATCATGCTAAGCTGGTAGCTCACTCTCGTAGTAGCTGCCCGTGTTATTTCCCCTGATTGATGAGGATGCCAGACCCCCCCCCACCAGGTCTCTCACTGACTCCCTTTGTTCAAGCTTATGCCCAGCACTCTGTTACACACACACACACACACACCACTCTGTTACACACACACACACACACACACACACATACATGCACATGCAGTCGGTCATTCATATAAGCCTGTGCATGCACGTACACATACAAATGTGTGGAGTAATTACTAACTTTGTGTGTAACACACACACACACACACACACACACACAGACTTAGCAAGAAGCTAGTGTGTGGCTACTGAGGTGATGTGTGCTCATTGTGTTGATCAGGGCTGAATTATGCATGTGTGTCCCTGTGAAGAGCCCTATTGTGTGGGGCCCTATCTGGCCCTCTCTGCCCTATCCTTGCACAGGACCAACAGGGCAAACCTTTATACTCTTTTAACGTCTTTTAATACTTTATGTAAACGTTTATACTATTTTATTGTCTTTTATTACTTTATATAAACTTTTATACTCTTTTATCGTCTTTTAATACTTTATATAAAGTTTTATACTCTTTTATCGTCTTTTAATACTTTATATAAAGTTTTATATTCTTGTATCATCTTTTAATGCTTTATATAAGCTTTTATACTCCTTTATCGTCCTTTATACTTTATGTAAACTGCTTTTCTACTTTATATAAACTACTTTTATACTTTATATACCATCATATTTTATCCTTTTTCTTGATCCTTCTGTAACCAGACCCCTTTTTTGTATATACATTTTCATAGAGCTCAGTGCATTTTCTATGCATTTCTACAAACTTATCATTTTGATGATGTCCTGTCTGAGAATCACTTTGAACCATCTTTGTGAACATGATGTGCTATATAGTGTGCCTTACCTCTCCTGGCCTTAGCTTGCCTTAGCTTGCCTTGCTTGCCTTGGTTTGCCTTGCCTGGCCTGGTTTGCCTTGTTTGCGGAGTGCTGGGAGGAGACGGGGAGCCTTTGAGGAGCCAATAATGTTATGGGGGACCTTCTTTCCTCACATGCATATAGTTTAAGATGGTCTCTGTCTCTAGAGATACGCTAAACACACACACACACACACACACACACACACAATGTGTGTGTGTGTGTATGTTTGGAGTATTTCTATAAATGACTACATGTTGTAGTAATGTAGTTTTAGCTGACCAAACTGGATACATTTAAGAAGTGCATGTGAATGACAGAGACCCTCTTTGTGCATGCGTGTGTGTGTGAGAGAGAGAGACCATCTTAAACTATATGCATGTGAGGAAACAAGGTCCCTGCTAAGACAGAAAAACAAGTAAATAGTGTGTAAGCATGTGTGTTGGCATGTGTGTGCATATGAGGACCATACCGTGCTCAATGCCTTGCTGGTGGGGTACCGTGACCACTGGCTTTGGGTAAACATGCCGCACGGATCCCATTTCGCCCAGCTGACAAATGAGAACAAGGCCTGGACCTCAACCCACCCACCCCCAGAAAAGCTCTAGTGTGGCGTACCCCATGTTTGTTTGCCTGAAGACGCCCTGGGGGAGAGAGGAGGACCCTGGACCTCAATCCCTCCCCACCACCCCCAGAAAAAAGCTGTAGTGCTGTAGTGTGGTGTACCCCATGTTTGTTTGCCTGTTTTGTCCATCTGCTCCCAATGAGGGGCTGCGGCCTGCGTTTATGTCTGTGTGACGTGCTGCTGAGAGATTGACGCTAGCTCTCGGGATTAGCGACGCCTCTCGGCAGGCCGGTGGCTATGTGCGGTGTGGTGGTGGGCCACCCTTTACACCCTTTAGGCTGGCTTCCTCTATGCCACAGGAGCAAAAAAAAGGAAAAAAAAAAGAAAATTAGTGGCGTGAACGGTCTCGCCATCGAGGAGTGGCTTGGCAGAGGCCCTGTCCTCTCTCCGCCGTCTAGACAGAGCTTTTGAACTGCGGGCACGCTCGGGCAGTTTATTGGCCGTCCTCTGGTGCGGCGGGCAGGCAGGCTCTGTCTGTGTCACCAGCCAAAGATGGGCTGGACGGCGCATTCAAAGAGAGGCTCTCATTTGCTCCTTGAAGGCAACAACAAAATGCCACCCCCTCCCATGAGGAAAATCATAAAAAAAGCTGACTCTTCCCTCAGGAAAAAAAATAGCCGTTTCTTTTTCTTCCTCTGGCTATTTTCAGGAGAGCTCGCCCCCACCACACACACACACACGCACACACACACGTACACACGCACACACACACACACACACACACGCACACACACACTCTGGTGCCAGTAATTCAATGCTGCAGAGCCGCGGAAACATTCGCTGTTGATCTGATTTCTTTATGTTCTATTTGTGTCAATGACGGTTTATTTTGGTGCTTGGCATAGAGGGGGGAAGAAATAGCAGCACCGCAGGGCAAGCTGAAGTGCCTTGGCCATGTCCACATTATGGGGCAGAAGTAGCTCACTCTGTCACACACACACACACACACACACACACACACACACACACACACACACACATTATTGGGCAGAAGTGGCTCCCATTTGATTTCTGACCCAGCCTGACAGAGCTGATTTTTCAAGGGGGGCCCGTGTGCACTACGCACTAATAAATCCAATCTTTCCAAATCAGATTTGGGTCGCTTTCATTTGTGGTCCGAGATGAGGCCAGGAGACTGTGACATGAATGAGAATGGTCAGAGCAGAGTTCCTGTGGCTCTTGGCCTGCGCGCGCGCACACACACACACACACACACACACACACACACACACACACACACACACCAGACACACACACACTGAGCGTCAGCCAGCGTTGGCAGACAAGAGGGAAGAAGAGCTAGCTGTGACTGTGAGCATCAGTTAAGACTGGTGTGTGTGTGTGTGTGTGCGCGTGTGTGTGTGTGTGTGTGTGTGGCATTGGCAGACTAGCTGGGACAGTGAACATCAGTTAAGACTGGCAGCCAGCAGAGCCAGCTAACAAGAGCTGCCAGACAGCAGCAGCAGTTGGATGGGGGGGTGGAGGGGGTGGAGGGCAGAGATGGGCTTCTGATCTGGCTTCAGGGAGCAATTCTAAAATTTCTCGGAGTCAGATGCGCTTCACCTCAATTGGTGCTCACAGTCCAGGACACTGTTCAATATTCTGCAAAAAGGAGCAAGACCGGAGAACTCCGTTTATGATGTTTTTAATGGTGCAGAATCAACACGACTGACGTTTCGACGACACTGCGTCTTCTTCAGAGTCAAACAGAGTCTAAAATGTTTGTGATGTATTGTATTTATTAGGGACCATGTAGAACTTAGGATGTGGATTCACACCTGGGTGATCTGGCTTCTGGGAGCAGTTTAGAAATGTTTGTGATGTATCGTATTTATTAGGGATCACGTACAACTTGAGGTATGGGGCAGGGGAAGGCAGGTGAGGTGGTAGGTGATCACGCTTTAGGGAGCAATTTTGTCACTTTTATTTTATTTTATTTATTTACTTTATTAGGCAGCATCCATGCACAAGTTTACCACTTGATGCATTGTGCCAGAGTTAGCTTCAGGCTATTCTACATCTGCAGCAGTCCCCTGTCAGAACACATAAAAAGACTTACTGACAAACCAAAGGCCATACAGCACAGCTCTTCTGACCATTTCCAATCCAGTTGATTTAAGTAGTTGATTTAAGTAGTGCAACTCCTCAGCTAGGTAGACAGATACAAATTGTATTGTTTCATTATTTGTTATTGCATTGAACTACTGATGAAAAAAACATATAGACAAACTAAAGGCCATACCACACTGCATAGGTCTGCTAGTAAAAGGCCATACCGCACAGCTCTTCTGACCAATTCATTTCAATTAATTTCAAGTAGCGCAACTCCTCAGTTAGGTAGACAGATGAATTAACTTGTATCAGGTAGACGGGTAGAATTTGTATTGTTTTATTATTTGTTATTGCATTAAACTACTGATTCGCAACATGGCAGGCATTCACTTTTCTTAAATTACAAACAGACCTCAATTGACTTTAATGTCTGTCTCCCAGTCATGTCTGTGTTATCTGTTATGCCATCACATTTCAGGAGCACACAGGAAAAACAGGCACAAAATGACATTTTTGAATTTACTTCACCGGTCGGTAGTTGAATTGAAACCCTAGCTTATTCAAAAGCAATCTTGGTCAGTCTGGAGCTAGAAACATTTTAAAATAGCATTTACTAATCCACTCAAATGAAATCAGAAATCGAACTTATAAATTACATTTTCTAGGTTTTAGCATTTTGTGACCATGCCCGGTTTTACAATGTACTACTCGTTTACAACATGGATGTAGACCAATGGGGGGGGGGGGGTGTCAGTGTGTGTGTTTGTGTGTGTTTTGGGGGGGGGCAGTTTAAAACCTCAGAATTGCAGAAGCTTACAACATGGATGTCAACCAATGGGGGGGGGGGGCTGTGTGTGTTAAAACCTCGGAACTGCAGAAGCTGCTGTCCCCAGATGTTGCGTTTGGAGGAGATGTCGGTGTGGCCTTAAACTTGTCAGCAGTGATGTGAGTGGCTCTTTG
The DNA here is from genome assembly GCA_030347295.1 of Setipinna tenuifilis. Lineage (NCBI taxonomy): Eukaryota > Metazoa > Chordata > Actinopteri > Clupeiformes > Engraulidae > Setipinna > Setipinna tenuifilis. Next base: position 5,033,188 of record CM059283.1, on the reverse strand, counting down.
CTTTGGCTCCCAGAGACCTTCGGCGATGACAGCAGACGGCAGTGGTCCTCTGTGCAGCAACAGCTCTATTGGTGGCTGTAACAGCGATGGCTTCATCCATCACACTAAAACTGCACAGTGGCCCGTGTCAGGCAGAGGTCTTTGTTTCTCACTCTGAAACAAAGCAAGCTAGCAAGCGTGTTCCAGTACTCTAAGCAAGCCTGTTCCACTACTCTAAGCAAGCGTGTTCCTCTACTCTAAGCAAGCCTGTTCCTCTACTCTAAGCAAGCCTGTTCCTCTACTCTAAGAAAGCCTGTTCCACTACTCTGCCAATGTGCTGGGATGCACTGTGTCCTAGTCAAGGGGCCAGAGGTGTCAGTCCCAGCTGCAGACAGTAAAAAGAAGAGTAAAAGTAATTACTCAATTATTGTTTTGTCTATGATGCTTTTAAAAGCTAAGGGGGGTGCTGTATGTGTCAAGAAAACATACTGAACGTCTGTGTCAGTGATAACCAACTCACCCCCACCCCTCCTTTCACCAGCCGACCATCCCCCAATTCCTGAATGCATTTCCCCATGTAATGAAATGTTATGGTTTTAATAGACACGGCGGGCACTCTGAGAACACACAGGACCCCCCACCTTCTCGCAGCACCCCCCCTCACACACACACACACACACTCTTGCAGCCCCCCCCCCCCCACACACACACACTCTCACAGCCCCCCCACACACTCACGTAGACCCCCACACACACTCACGTAGCCCCCCCCCCCCCCCCACACACACACACACTCTCACAGCCCCCCCCCCACACACACACACACACACACACACACACACTCTCGCAGGCTCAGGGTTCATTAGTTTACTGCGGGCCTCATTACTTTACTGCTGGATGGCCAAAACTGAAGCACACAACTAGACAAATATTATACCACTATCCACTGCAGAGAGGGAGAGGGAGGAAGAGAGGGAGGGAGAGATAAAGCAAGGGAGAGAGGTAGCAAAAAAGAGAGAGAAAGAGGGAGAGAGGTAGCAAGAGAGAAAAATAAAGCAAGAGAGAGAGGGTGCAAGAAAGATGAAGCAAAAGAGGGAGCGACGGAGCAAGAGAGAAAAATAATAGCAAGAGAGAAAAGGTGCAAGAGAGAGAGACATGAAGCAAAAGAGGGAGAGAGAGAAAAGGGAAGGGCAGAGAAGACAGGAAGAGAGAGATGAAGAAAGAAAGGGAGAGAGAGAGAATGAGAGAGGAAGGGGAAAAGGACAGCGCGTCAGGAGTGAAGTGCCAGTGCTGTAAATTGATTAGTGTTGCTGTGTGTGTGCGTGCGTGCGTGCGTGTGTGTGCGTGTGTGTGCGTGTGTGTGCGCGTGTGTGTGTGTGTGTCAGCTCTGTTATGGTTGGGGTGGATGATAGGTGAATATCGGCAACAGACAGCAGATTGAATGAGTAGATTATTCCATGCTTGGAAGGGGCGTGTGTGTGTGTGTGTGTGTGTGTCTCTTGGTGTGTGTGTGTGTGTGTGTGTGTGTGTGTGTGTGTGTGTGTGTGTGTGTGTGTGTGTGTGTGTGTGTTTGGCCTGGTGCCTGCTGGAAGGATGGAGCTGGAATGCCTCTGAAATGATGACATGATGAGGAAATGAAATGGTTTAATGTGTGCTGAAGCATGCGGAGTGTGTGTGCGTGTGTGTGTGTGTGTGTGTGTGTGTGTGTGTGTGTGTGTGTGTGTGTGTGTGTGTGTGTGTGTGTGTGTGTGTGTGTGTGTGTGTGTTTTTCAGGGTTTCAGAGTAAGACAGACAAATTCCAGTACTCTATTGCTTGCTGTTTCCATATTGTGTGCGCGTGTGTGTGCGTGCGTGTGTGTGCGTGTGTGTGTGTGCGGTTCCCCTCTGTTGGTCTGTCGACAAGTGAAAAAAAGAAACAAGTCATGCTGAAAGGAGGATCACATTTAGAGACTGGGAGACAAACGGAGACAGAGACTGAGACGGACAGAGGGAGGGAGTGAGACAGCCAGAGAGAGAGAGATAGTGAGATGGAGAGTGAGAGAGACAGACGAGAGGGAGACGCAAGGCCTTGAAGTCAGCCGGAGAAGCTTTGTCCTCCTCTCTCCTTCAGATGTCAGATGTGTGTGTGGTGGAGCACTTAATAAAGTTCTTAATTACATCTCAGCACCACCACAGGTGTGTGTGCTGTGTGTGAGGAAACTGCCTTCCACACACCACACACACAATCAATGAATTTGACTTCTATCAGATTTGTTGGGTCCCGTAATGTAATAAATACTCACACTGGGAAGAATGACATTCTCCCTCCACGTGTACTGGACCCTGAGCTTTGCTGGTGTGAATGCACCATCACAACCCTGCCACACAGACCCATAAATCACCAGAGGGCAATCACAGTGTTGCAGCAGCCATTTACAGAGAATGCACAAATCACACACATCAATATATACACACAGAACACTAAATCAACGTGTATAAATGTTCTAGGGTCTTTTCTCTGTCTTTTTGATTGTGTGTCACTGTGTTTTGTATGCAGTGTTTTTGCAGAAACTATTTACATTGAATTCATCAGCAACACACCAACATATACACTTGGGACACTAAATGAACATATAGAAGCTCTGATATATAGACAGTCTTTCCGACTGCATATGTGTGTGTGTAAATGATCATCTATAGATGCTCTGGTATATAGGTCGTCTCCCCGCCTGTACGTCAGTGTGTGTGTTGGGTGCCAGGCAGTCAGGGCTGCTGGGCTGGTGGGAGTCTGGGCTGGCTGGCGTCTCCCCTCCCCAGGCTGACTGCATTAGTCATGGGGGGGGGGGGGGCAGCCCTGGCCCTGGGCCAAGCAGTCACCGGCAGCACACACTACAGTACAGCAAGAACTGCAGCGGGCACGATTTATACTGTATGTACTCACTGCAGGGATTAATTCAGCCGTTTTACATTTTTGGATGTATATGCCAAGAGTGTGTGTGTGTGTGTGTGTGTGTATTCCAAGAATGAATGTTTTTGTTTGTATGAGAGTGTGTATATATCCCAAGCATGTGTGTGTGTTTGTGTGAGAGACAGAGTGTGTGTGTGTATATTTCAGGCGTGTGTGTGTGTCCGAAGGGGTATACTTTATTACCGAAGTACATGAAGACAAACAGCCACCATTACACACACCTCCTGAGACGCCTGCCCCATTGCACCCTGGGTAGCTCTAGGGCAGTGTTCAGTGTGGTGAGGAATGTGTTATGGTGAGACCACAGAAAGCCTATGTGCATACTGGTGTGCATATTTGCAATGTAATATAATACAATATATCCCTAATGTGTGTGTGTGTGTGTGTGGTGTGTGTATCTTTATTGTGTGTATGTATGTGTGTGTGTGTGTTGTGTGTATCTTTATTGTGTGTATGTATGTGTGTGTGTATGTATGTGTGTGTGTGTGTGTGTGTGTGTGTGTGTGTGTGTGTGTCTTTTCTCCACTGTTTTGAACAGTTTGTATGTAACACGAAATTGTACCTGATGTTGCATCCCTCTGCACCCCCACTGGCCTTGCAACAGCCTTTGGGTGGTGATATGGATTCGTCGCCTAATTAATCACAACTATGGTTGTGTGGCTATAAAAGTGATACCAAAAATTGTTTTTGTTGTAATACTGTCAGTCTTCACTTTATGTTGTGACCTTGAGCTTCGTCGTAACACGTGACCTGACCTGATGTCCTGTATTGTGCTGTCTGTCTGTCCCTCCAGGCCGCGGCTGCACGCACAGAGGAAGTTCGCCCAGTCGCAGCCCAACTCCCCCAGCAGCACACCCATCAAGATGGCCGACCCCTCGCTGCCCACGCCCTCCTCGCAGATCACCGACCTCTCCCGCCGCAAACCCAAGACAGAGGACTTCCTCACCTTCCTGTGTCTGCGAGGTACAGTAACGTTGTCATGGTTTACTTCCCCTCTTCCCCTACACAACACACACACACACACACACACATAGAAATACCGTACATACACACACACACATAGAAATACAGTACACACACACACATAGAAATACAGTATACACACTCACACATAGAAATACAGTACACACACACACACACACACACACACACACACACACACACTCTCACACATAGAAATACACTACACACACACACACTCTTGCACATAGAAATACAGTACACACACACTCACATTCACACATAGTGATACAGTACACACACACACACTCACACACACTCACACACTCACACATAGAAATACAGTACACACACACAGTGATACAGTACACACACAGAAATGCAGTACATAGGCACATACACTCACACATTCATTCCACTCATTCATCTTCAGATTCTGTCATTCAGCTAGGCTCTCACCCTTTCCTATTGGCCAGTTTGTAGTCTAGGCGACAAATCTCTCGCTCTCGCTCTCTCTCTCTCACGCTCACTCTCTCTCTCTCACGCTCACTCTCTTTCTCTCACGCTCACTCTCTCTCTCTCTCTCTCTGTCACTCTCTCTCTCTCTCACTCACACACTCCCTCTCTCTTTCTTTCTCTTACTCACACACGGACAAACACACACTGACATTCTCTTCGCACACAATAGTGGATGCTCTGTGTTTTAAGGTGTATGACCTTATTGTGCTGGGAGTCATGAGAAGAGAAGAATCGTCAGCACACACACACACACACACACACACACACACACACACACACACACACACACACACACATACACACACACACACTCACACACTCACACACCTAGACATGCACAGCGCATGAAGGAGACCCTTTCTCATACACACAATGACCCTCTGTCTCTCTCATGCATGCACACAGTCACAAGCACACACACACACACACACACACACACACACACTTGCAGGATACAACAGAATGGCACACAAGAGGGCAGAGAAGAGCATGAATACACATAAGAACATTTACATGAAGCCATCTTTCTTTCTCTCGCTCTCTCTCTATCACTTTCTCTCTCTCTCTCTCATTTTCTCTTTCTCTCTCTCTGTATCTCTCTCACTGTCTCTCCCTCCCTTCCTTCTCTACCTCCTTTTCCCTCTCATTTAACTCTTCCCATCTTTCACATTACAGTTTCACAGTGTTAAGTAAGCATACTGTACTTCAGGGTGTCAAAGATTTTATTAAATCTTAAACATTAAATATTAAATTCTTTCAGAGGTTAGAGCTCAACATAAACCTATGTAGGGTTTCATTAATGACACCAGAGATTAAATAGATGTCAGGAAGCATGTTTCAGGGTGTTTAATTTGCACGAATGTACATCTATACAGCATCATACCAGAGAAGGTTGTGAAAGATTTTATTAAATATAAAAAAATAAATATTAAATTCTGTCAGAGGTTAGAGCTTAACAGAAGGCAATGTAGGGTTTCATTAAGAGATTAAATAGATGGAAGGAAACATGTTTCAGGGTGTCTAATGTGCACCAATTCAGATCTATACAGCACCATACCAGAGACATGTAGCTGCTGTCTGTGTGATATCTGACTTTAGAGCTGCTTTTAACATTGACTGCAGAGCTCAAGGTTGTGTTCTAAATAGCTGTTGTTGCCATCGTCATGTGTGTCTGTGTCTGTGTGTCTGTCTGTGTGTCTGTGTGTGTGTCTGTGCACATGTGTGTGTTTGTGTGCGCGTGTCCCCTAAGCATAACCACTTTGCCATTCCATCACCATAGTAACCAGCTCCACCTCAGTGGCCATGGCTCATGCATCTTCATGGCATAGATATTCTTAGATAAGTCCTGTAGCATTCTGATATATATATGTGTGTGTGTGTGTGTGTGTGTGTGTGTGTGTGTGTGTATGCGCGCACGTATGTGTTTGTGTGTTTGTATGTGCATCTGTGCTTACTGTCTGTGTATACACATACAGACTATATAGTGTATGAGCCTTTGTGTGCGTGTGTGTGTCAGTCTGTGTGCGTGTGTGTGTGTGTGTGTGTGTGTGTGTGTATGTATGTGTCTGCCTCCTTTCATCCTTCAAAGCTGATGTGCTCTTTGATACCCTCTAAAGGGCCTCTTTATGCTGTAGCCCTTTCAGCTGCCTACTGCACGTTAGAAAAGGCAAGAAGAGTGTGTGCATGTGTGTGCGTGTGTGTGTGCGCGTGCGTGCGTGTCTCCGTATGCATGTGTGTGTGTGTGTGCGTGTGTGTCTGTGTCTGTGTGTGCGTGTGTGTGTGTGTCTGTGCATGTGTGTCTGTGTATTTGTAAGTGGTGAATAGGAATTGGGTAGGGGCCTACTACACATGGGAAGTGACCACATCTGTCGGAGTATGTGTGTGTGTGTGTATGTATTTGTGTCTGTGTGTGTTATTGCGGTGGAGGATTGTGTGTGTGTGTGTGTGTGTGTGGTATATAGGGGTGAGGGGGTGCTTGTTCTGTGGTGTTGATCTTCCTTGGAGGTCCAGGAAATGGCTAAACGTTCTGTCCTTGTTCCTAGCAGAAGCCGGAAGGGTTTAAATGTTCTCTTCTTGTTCCTAGCAGAGGAGGATCAATGTATTTGTGTGTGGTGAGAGAGAGGTGGCGAGAGGGAGAGGTAGAGGGAGAGAGAGAGGTGGGGATAGAGAGAGAGAGAGAGGTGGGGAGAGAGAGAGAGAGGTGGGGAGAGAGGGAGAGAGAGAGGGGGGGGAGGTGGGGAGGTAGAGAGAGAGGTGTCGGGAGAGAGAGATGTCGAGAGAGGTAGAGAGAGAGAGGTAGAGGTAGAGAGAAAGAGAGAGGTAGAGATAGAGAGAGAGCGAGCGGTAGAGAGAGAGAGGTAAAGAGGTAGGGAGGGAGAGAGAGAGAGGTGGAGAGAGAGGTAGGCCAAATGGCCAGTTGTAGAGCCAGTCATGATGGCAGTCTTCCAGGTTAGTGTCTTATTGTATTGACCAAACACAGAGGGATGGTCTGGCCCCCAGGATCAAATTCACCTCCTGATAAGAAATAGGAAGCAGATTTTTTGAAAAGCACTTATTGTTGCGGATGCACTCAAAAGGGAGAGCAGGAAGAGAAGAGGCCTAGTGGTCGGGTTGCGCAACCACAGTGCACGGGTCATCAATACCATACAGACAATACTTATGAGGCCCTTATGAGTCTAGTGGACGTCTGTGCATGCTGGACAGCCATAAAAACAGCTTAGCTCTGAGAGCTTTATCACGTCTATAAATCAGCACGGGGGCTAATGATGATGAACATCAGGAGTATATAAAACTAAGCACCTGATCGATAGCATGCCTAGCAGTGAGCTGCACGTCAGCATGTGCAAAGCAGCACGGCTCCTGGAGAATTATGCTCTGAATTGATCAGCGAGTTGAGGGATAATCGGAGAACCGTTATGTTATTCAGTGTTCTTCTCAGTGTTGTAATGCACACATCACTGATAACTGATAGATTTTATCTCAGTTTTTATTTAATGTAAAACATATTCATCTTGCCGTTTTTTTTTTTTTTTGTCCTGAGTATGCCTGAGGTATGTGCATTGCACAGGTGCGGGAGTGTTTGGAGTGTGCTAGTGGGACACTGAAACAACCTACCGCTATGTTTTTCCCCTCTCTGTATCACATACACGTTACCCTTCACACAAGTATGCATGTTGTGGAGAGACACACACACACTGCCAAGTGTCTCTGAGTAGTTCTCAGGTTGTGTGTAGTGTAGTGTTTGTGCTGGAGTACTGTACAGTATGTGTGTCAGTGGCTCAAGAAGGCCTCCATTGTGACATCATGATGAATGGGCCGGAGTAGAACTCGCCCAGCGAGGGTCCTAGAATCTGTCTGCGGCCGAGTTCCAAACGTGGTCAGCCGGGATTCCGGCGGCGTAATTATTATAGGGGGAGATTTTCAGATTTGCTCGGCACGGAGTGATATGGATTTGCTCCCTTGGGAAAAGATCTGTGTGTGTGTGTGTGTGTGTCTGTCTCTGTCACGCATTGCTCTACATTGCATCACACACACACACACACACACACACACACACACACACACACACACACACAACAAGGGAATTAGAGTGTTATGTTTCAGGCCGTGTTTATGTCCTACAGGCCTGCCTAAATCCCCTGTATGATGGGTGTTTATGTCCGTGGAGAAATGAATTTGGGTTTCGTCCAGAGAGTGTATGTTTGCCCATGTGTCTTTGTGCTCGTCTGAGTGTGTGTGTGTGTGTGTGTGTGTGTGTGTGTGTGTGTTTGTGTGTGAGTGATCGAGATAGCATTCCCGATTTGTACTCCCTGGCAGTAACATGAGGCAGACTGAAAAGTCTCTCGCTCACACACACACACACACACACACACACACACACACACACACACACACACACACAGAGTGTTACGGCACATAGGTCATTGTTGGCCAGGGCAGTGACATACTATCCCCGTTTTGGTCTTATCACTTCTCAGGGACACTCCCTAAGCACACACACACACACACACACACTCACACATGCACACACACACACACACACACACACACACTGTCATACACACTCAGTCACACACACTTACACAGACTCTCTCTCTCCCTTGCAGACATATTCTC
>CM059283.1:5004667-5012167 GCA_030347295.1 Setipinna tenuifilis | reverse complement strand
CACACACCGCACATAACCTGAGCAGGTTCACACACACACACACACACTATACACAACCTGAGCAGGATCTCTCTCACACACACACACACACACACAACCTGAACAGACAGGCTTTACACCAGTCTGGTCTGCTCCATACTCTTATACACAAGCATGCTCAGTCTCTCCCTCTCAATTCCCTTCAACACACACACACACACACGCACACACACACACGTATGCATACACACGTATGCCCACACACACACACACGTATGCACACACACACACACACACACACACACAGATGCATACTCACGCGCACACACTCTCTCACACACCTCTAACCGTTGTGCAGGTGAGGCCAAAAAGTGCTACATTATTCAGCATGATTGACAAGGCCTTGGAGGCAGGCCAGGATGGGGAGAGCCAGAGACTGACTGACTGACACACACACACACACACACACACACGCCTTATATATGCCTGCCCTCAAGAGTTTCCCCTAGTGTATGGCCTGCCAAAGCTGTCAACTCTGGATGCCAGGGCATATAGTGTGTGTGTCAAGGGTTTGTACAGTATGTGTGTGTGTGTGTGTGTGTCTGTGTGTGTGTGTGTTCGTGTTCATTCATGCGTATGTGTGTGTATGCATGCATGCATGCATTTATGTGAATATTTGTGTGTGCGTGTGTGCATGCATGTGTGTTTGCATTTGTGTCTTATATGTGTGTGTGTGTGTGTGTGTACGTGTGTGTAAGGAGTGTGATCCAAGCCAGACTGCAGTGGTGTTGGCCAGCCAGTGTGAGAGCAAACAGGTCTGCTGTGTCTGACAGCGTGTGTGTGTGTGTGTGTGTGTGTGTGTGTGTGTGTGTGTTGGCCAGCCAGTGTGAGGGCAAACAGGTCTGCTGTGTCTGGCAGGCCCCATGGCCGTGCAGCATCAGTGTGTGTGTGTGTGTGTGTGTGTGTGTGTGTGTGTGTGTGTGTGTGTGTGTGTGTGTGTGTGTGTCTGGCAGGCCCCAGGGCCGTGTGGCGAGACACTCAACCCTGCTGCTGATAGAGCGGCCTCAGACATGGAGCAGGAAACACACACACACACATACTTACACACGCACACACACACGGACACACACACTCTTATACTTACACACACACACACATACATACATACGCACGCACACATGCCAGCAGAAACACACACACACACGCCTGCACATAAACATTGAAGTGTAGCTCAATCGAAACCATTTTGATATAGAGTTTAGGGCAAACATTTAAGCAGCCAGCCACATATGTTTGTTTTTATGTATATGAAGGTGTGTGGGAGAGGGGCAGACAAGCAGAGACTGCCTATTCTAAGTAAAATTTCTTTTTATCAGACTAAGCTGCCATTTTGTTGTTATGTCATGTCCGCTGTCACTGATGTTGGGAAAGGTTGGGGTGAAATGGACAGACATCCTGAGCCTAATTAAACAGATCGAGGGAAGATATCTCTCTCTCTCCTACTGAGAATAATTCAAGCTGAACAACTTTCAGACCCTTTCTGGGAGTGTTTTTGTCTTGACTCCCGAGAGGACTGTTTTGTCTGTTGAGTCAATAAAATAAATCTAAAAAAGAAAATGAACTTTTACACACCTCTACAGAAGACAGGTGTGCTGGGGACAACTGTGGTTTGTCTTGGAGACCACAGCAACCTGGGGAAGGAAGGTCTATGACCAAAACATTGTAAATAAATCTTGCTTGTGGAATTGGGCGGTGTTCTAATGTCCCTAATAAAAAATGTATAAAGTAAAATAAATATAAAAATAAATAAAAAATAAAGTCAAATAAAATAAATAGAAATCTGGAGGTACACATAGTGCTGCAATGTCAAACCCCAAAGTGATGTTTCCACTGCTTGGCTGTGACAAGAACCAAGCTCTTATTAATAGCGCTCCCACTGTAAATACACTGTGGGCTGTTTTTGTAAGGTGTGTTTTTATATGTGCATTAAAGCTTTTCTACAGTAGGTCACTGTTACATGGTCTGCTGTAACTGACGTTTAACCAGGTGGTGTTTCAAACGGTGTCATTGATACTAACAGTATTAGGACTCCACTCATTACTCAAAGTCAGACTGAAACAAACACACATATATTTCTACCCATATCAGTTCTGTCAAGTGTTTTGACCCAGAAGAGTCTAACCAGGACATACTTGTGAGTTATTCTGGCAGTAATCCCCCACCCTGTGGTGCATCTTGTTAGAGGATCGTTGGCTACCGAGTTGATGGCTCAGAATGATTTAAAGCAGAGCCCACGTTCCTGAAACGGTTCTAGAAGATCTACATTTGTTTCAAAAAGATCTAAGTTTGTTGTCTAGATAATTTCTGTACAAGATCTGTTGAGTACAAGTCCTGTGTTTTTCAGATCTCTAGAAACAAATGTATATGTTCTAGAACCATTTTAGAATCGGTTTGAACCATCAACTTAGCTTACTTTTTGCATATTGCTCAAAATGGACATAGAAGGTTTTGTATGTAAACTAACTCTACCTCTCTCTCTTCCCCTTTCCCTCTGTTTCTCTGTCTCTCTTTCTCTCTTTCTTTTCTCTCTCTCACTATCTGTCTCCCTCTCTCTCTCTCTCTCTCTCTCTCTCCCTCCCTCTCTCTCTTTCTCTCTCCCTGCAACTGTAAGCTGTGCAGTGGATGTGTGTTTTGTAACTGTCTGACAATGATTTAAACCTGTGTTAAACCTCAAACCTATCTCTCTCCCTCTCTCTCCCCAGTCTTTAATGGGCACAGTAGGAGCCAGCGGGAGCGCGAGGCCCCCCCCACGCCTACGCCGCGCTCGGGCCGGGGTCGGGAGTGTTCCGGCAGTCGGGACCGCGCCGAGAGGGCGGAGCATCGGAGGGACGCCAGCGCCGCCCAGCACGGAGGCGGAGTCTCAGCCAAGAGCCCCGCCCCCAATGGAGGAGGGGGAGGGGTCTCGCACCGCAGGGAGGAGCTCCGGGAGCAGGTGCGTTCTTCCTTTAAACGCACACACACACACACACACACACACACACGTGTGCACACACACATGCACACACACACACATGCACACTCTCTCGCACACACAAACACACTCTTCCACTCTGGTTGGCCATCTGTGTCTCAGGCTCAGATCCTCTTTCCTTTATCTCAATTACAGGTACTCTCTCAAGTGCCCCATAAAACCAATAAAAGGTGTGTGTGTGTGTGTGTGTGTGTGTGTGTGTGTGTGTGTGTGTTCGTTCTTAGTAAAGATACCAGGACAACTTTATACGACAATTAACAGAGCAGCGGACCATTAAGAGTCTTTATGAATGTCGTAATGTGTCTCTTCTTCTGCTCCAGTCAAACCCTGTCTCTCTCCACCCGTCTCTCTCTCCACCTGTCTCTCTCTCCACCCGTCTCTCTCTTCTCCTCTCTCTCTCTGCCTGTCTCTCTCTCTCCGCCTGTCTCTGTCTCCGCCTGTCTCTCTCTCTGCCTGTCTCTCTATCCACCTGTCTCTCTCTTCTCCTCTCTCTCTCTATGCCTGTCTCTCTCTCTCTCTGCCTGTCTCTCTTTCTCTGTTTTAACTTCCTGAAACCAGGGGATCACACACAAATGTGTGTGTGTGTGTGTGTTACTCCCACATCAGAAAATTGAAGTCCCAGTGTGTGTTGTGACTTGAAACATTTCCACTAATTAATTTGAAGCAGCTTCACTAATGCTACACCAAACAAACCCCCCAACAGCAGTATATTATGCTCCCAAACAGAGTCTTAATCTCCATGACGATTAAACGCCATGATCACTCCGCGTCTGATGAAGGCCCAAAACGTCACGGTCATAAAATCTTTGTTTGGGAGCGCATACGTACTGTTGCTGTTTGTTTGTTGGTTTGTTTGTTTGTTTGTGCCTGCCGTTGTCCAGCACCTAGAGCTCTTCAGACACATGTGCACACTCTTAGACCTCTGGAGTAGAGTAGGGTGGAGTAGAGTGGAGTGGAGTAGACCTCTGGAGTAGAGTAGAGTACAATAGAGTAGAGCAGAGTAGAGTAGAGCAGAGTAGAGTAGACCTCTGGAGTAGAGTGGAGTAGAGTAGAGTAGACCTCTGGAGTAGAGCAGAGTAGTGTAGAGCGGAGTAGAATAGAGTAGAGTAGACCTCTGGAGTAGAGTAGAGCTGAGTAGAGCAGAGTTGCTGCTGCTTTCACTTATTGTCTCATCTACCTGGCTGAGGCTAAGGAGACGTGCTAATTGTGATTGGCTGGGGCTGGGGAGACGTGCTAATTGTGATTGGCTGGGGCCGTGGTGTGCTAATTGTGATTGGCTGGGGCTGTGGCGTGCTGGAGGGAGAGGCATGGCAGGAGTGGGACTATCTGGAGCCAGCTTTCCCCTACTCAGTCTGGGAGCACTGGGCCTCCTCTTTCCCCTCCTCACACACACACACACACATACACACACACACACACATATACACAGACAGACAGACACACACACACACACACACACACTTTCCAGTTCAAACATCCACACACAAACACACACACACACACACACATACACACCTTACAGTTCATACACCCCACCTCCTCCGTCTGAGAGCACTGGGCTTCCAGCTTTCCCCTCCTCAGTCTGGGAGTGCTGGCCCTGACATAGTCACACTGGATGGGAGCTGTGCAGGGAGGCCAGACTCAATGTAGCCCTTTGTCATCTTCATCACTCTTTCTTTTCTCTCTTCCTCTGCTCGCTTTTCTTCTCTATCTCTTTCTCTTTTTCTCTCGTTCGCCTGCTCTCTCTCTCTCGCTCTCTCGCTCACTCTCTCTCTCTCTCTCGCTCTCTCTCTCTCTCTCTCTCTCTCTGTCACATCCTGTCTGCCGGATTAGTATACAGTACAGTGTGCTGGGTTTGGGTGTCCAGTGTGGATGTTGAGGACTATAAAGTCTGTGTGTGTGTGTGTGTGTGTGTGTGTGTGTGTGTGTGTGTGTGTGTGTGTGTGTGTTTGAGTATGTGACAGTGAGACATAAAGATTGATATCGATTCTGAACACACACACACACACACATACGTGCATACATAGACGCACTGTCTGCTCATTGCTTTCTGACCATTTGTCTTTCCCTCTATCTTTCTCTGCACACGTCCCCAAACATCTCTTGCTTAAATGAAGCAGAGAACGATGACAGATGAAAGACGTTTCCTGCTCTTTGTCTGTGTGTATGTGTGTGCACGTGTGTGTGTGTGTGTGTGTGTGTGTGTGTGCGCGCGCGTGCGTGCGCCAGCGTGTGTGTGTGCGCATTTGTGTATGTGTGTGTGTGTGTGTGTGTGTGTGTGTGTGTGTGTGTGTGTGTGTGTGTGTGTGTGTGTGTGTCTGTGTCTGTGTCTGTGTGTGTGTGTTTCCACGGATGGGTAGCAGAGCTGCAGATGTTCCCTGTTAATCTTCCTGCCATTCTGCTGTGGGCCTGTAGCAATTTATGATGTCATCCAGGACACACACACACACACACACACATACACACACACACACACACACACACACACACACACTGGCCTCGCAGTTCCTCCCTGCTGTACCACCCAGCGCTCTCTCCAGAGATCAGTCTGCTGGAGAGTGTGTGTGTGTGTGTGTGTGTGTGTGTGTGTGACCCTCTTGGCTGCCTTTGATAGCTGGGGGTTATGTGGTGGTTGTGTTCTATATTTGGAGTGCTTTCTCTTTGGATGTGGTTCTGGTTCTGGTTCTTGTAGTGTTCTGGTTCCGGATGGCTTTATTTGGGTTCTGAGCACACAGCAGAAATTGGAGTGTTAAAATTTCAGGGTTAAGAATTTGGGAGGTGATTTTAGTGTAGTGTGATTTTAACCCTTTTGGATTTAAGTGGTGACTAAAGTCAGTGTTATGAAAGTCAAAGTCAAAGTCAGCTTTATTGTCAAAAGCCATATGTACAGGTTGCACACACAGAATTTGGCAGTGCTCCCTAGGCCCACAGTGAACATTAAACATCTTATTTCACATTTTGAAAGTGTTAATTTAACTGTGAAGTGTGTAAAGCTATATACATTTTTAAAAGTGTTCAAATCTACTCTGGGGGAGTCAGTTCAACACTGGTCTTTTTGTTGTGCAGTGTTACCTGGTTCTGTTGCTGTGCTTTTGGACTCTGTCTCTGCTCCGGTCATGCTAATGTTCTGCCCTTCAGAACCAGACCTGCAATCTCTCACTTCCTCTTCTGTTTCACGTCATGTCTCACTTCGCTGTCCCACACACAAACACACACACACTCACACACACACACACACACACACACCCAGTCATGCACACACACACACAGTCATGCACACACAGTCATGCACACACACTGTCACACACACACTGTCACACATACACACACACACACACACACCTCTACTTCTTTCCTTCTCTCTTCATCATGTGTTTCCTGCTCCTTCTGTCTCTCCCTGTCTGTCTCTCACATGCTCCATTGCTCCCCCTCTCTTCCTCTCTCTCTCTCACTCCCTCTTGCTCCTTTGTGCACTCTCTCTCTCCCTCTCTTGCTCCCTCTCTCTCACTCCCTCTCTCTCTCTTTCTCTCTCTTGCTCCCTCTCTCTCTTTCCCTCTCTCTTTCTCTCACTCCCTCTCTCTCACTCCCCCTCTCTCTCTTTCTCCCACTCTCCTGCTCCCTCGCTCCCTCTCTTATTGTTTCCTCTCTTCTTCCTGCTGTTCGGTCGTCCCCACTTGAAAATTGGGGTGGGGGAGGGGAAGCCTCATGGGTTGCTGCACTGTATCTTTTTCTTTCTTTCTTTCCTCCCTCTTTCTCTCCCTCCCCTCCTCTGCACTCCCCTTCCTCCTGTAGCTGTCTGTGTCACACACACACACACACAAACTCTTCCTTTCCTTCCTCCCCTCCCTCTCTCTCTCCCTTGCTCTCTCTTTCTTCTTCTCTCTCCCTCTTCTCCTCTCCCCCCCCCTCTCTCTCCCTCTCCCTCCTTCCCCTCCTTCTCTGTGCTCCCCTTCCTCCTCTGGCTGTCCATGTCAGACCAAACTCTTCCTTTCCTTCCTCCCCTCCCTTTCTCTCTCTTTCTCTCTCCCTCTCTCTCTCCATGTCTCCCTCTCTCTCTCCCCTTCCCTTTCTCTCTCTCTCTCTCTCTCTCTCTCTCTCTCTCTCCCCCTCCCTAGTCTGGCTGTCCGTGTCAGACTAAACTCTTCCGGTGTGAAGAAGTGTAGCTGTGTGCACCGCTGCTGTCATCATTGTTGTCATTCCGCTAGCTAGTGTCTGTGAGCCCCCTAGTGGGCAGAGGAGATACTACACATGAGACAGAGCACACACTCACTCACGCACACACTCTCACACACTCACACACTCTCACACACTCACACACGCACTCACACTCACACACGCACT
This sequence comes from Setipinna tenuifilis, assembly GCA_030347295.1. Classification (NCBI taxonomy): domain Eukaryota; kingdom Metazoa; phylum Chordata; class Actinopteri; order Clupeiformes; family Engraulidae; genus Setipinna; species Setipinna tenuifilis. Next base: position 5,004,816 of record CM059283.1, on the reverse strand, counting down.
CACACACACACACGCACTCACACACACACACACACTCTCACACACACACACACACTCACGCAGATGGAGGCAGACAGGACTTGAGAGCTGAAGGAATGAGAGCTGCTCACACGTGTTTAAAGAGGGGAAAGAGGAGGGGTTAGAGAACG
>CM059283.1:4994667-4999667 GCA_030347295.1 Setipinna tenuifilis | reverse complement strand
TCCTCCTCCTCCTCGTGTTCTTCATCATCGTCCTCTTCCTCCTCTTCCCCGCCCTCTGCTGCTGCCCTGCGTCTGCAGACGAACAATCAGCCCCCCCTGAACCCCCCCACCACCAACGGACACCAGCCTCAGCCCCCCCTCTCAGGAAAAGCCCAAAGTAGCAATGCAAAAACACGCAAACAGGTGCTCATGTCCAACGGGCCGCGCTACCAGCCTCCGTCCAGCGGGGGCGCTGCTGTGCGGCTCAATGGCAGACTGAACGGCCAGCTGGAGAGGGAGAGGGGGGAGAGGGGGCACGGGCCTGGGCGAGAGGGCCTGCGGCACTCCAAGAGGCGTCTGGAGGCTTCGGGAGGCCTTCCTCCCCCGACGGACCGCGACGTCTCGCTCTCATCATCGCCGGCGGCCGTCACCGACATCACTACGGCAACGGTAGCCACGGTGGCGGGCGGGTCGGCGTCGTGTTCAGGGAGGGGGGAGGAGCCTGTTGGCGTGGCGCAGGCGGAGGCCAAGAAGCTGAAGCTGCAGCCCAGCCCCCTGGAGACCCGCAGCAGGAAGGCCGCCATATCCGTCTCTGCGGTAACCCTGCTGCCCAACGACCAGGCCACAGCCACCGCCGCCCCCGTCACCCCCCCTCAGGCGGTCTCGCCCCCCCCAGCCCGCGCCCCCTCCCCCCGCCACCGCCACCCCCACGGCCCCCACCCCCGCCGCCCACCCCCACCAGCCCGAACGCCAGCGCCCCAAGCGGGCCTCGGCCGGCAAGCTGATGCTGATGAGGCAGGCCCAGCAGCGGGCACAGCTGGCCTCCGCCCACAACCGCTCTACCTCTAGCTCTAACTCCGCCTCTAACTCCGCCTCCAACTCCGCCTCCACACCACCGACCTCCACCACAGAGACCCGCGGAGGAGGGGGAGGCACGGAACCCCGGACCGACCGTGAGAGGGAGAGGGAGCGGGAGAAGGAGAGAGAGCGGGAGAGAGAGAGGGAGCGGGAGAAGGAGAGAGAGAGGACGAGGGCTGGGCTGGCGGCGTTGCCCGAGGCTGCGGTGTTCCGACCCGGCTCGCGGGAGTTCCAGGACCCGCTGGTGTACCTGCACGCGGTGCGGGAGAGGGCGGAGTCATCGGGACTGTGTCGAGTGGTCCCGCCCCCAGACTGGAGGCCGGAGTGCAAGCTCAACGACGACATGCGCTTCGTCACACAGGTGGGATACATGCGTGTGTGTGTGTGTGTGTGTGTGTGTGTGTGTGTGTGTGTGTGTGTGTGTCATGAGTGTGGTGTGTGTATGTTGGGTAGGGGGGAGGATGGCATACGTGTGTTTTTTGTGTACCTGTGTGTGTGTGTCATGAGTGTGGTATGTACGATAAGATTTGTGTGTTTTTGTGTACCTGTGTGTGTAATGAGTGTGGTATGTGTATGTTGAGAAGCTGGGATGTGTGTTTCTGTGTACCCATGCTATCTATATATCTCTCCATCTCTCGCTCTCTCTCTCCCTCGCTCTGTCTCTCTCTATTTACCTCTCCAGGTGCAGCGTGTGCACAAGCTGGGCCGTCGTTGGGGTCCTAACGAGCAGAGACTGGCCTGCATCAAGAAACACCTCCGATCTCAGGGCATCCACATGGATGAGCCGCCAATTATAGGTAAACACCTCTCCTCTCCTCCTCTCTCCTCCCTCCTCCTCTCCTCTCCTCCTCCTCTCCTCCGATCTCAGGGCATCCACATGGATGAGCCGCCAATCATAGGTAAACACTTGCTCCTCCTCTCCTCTCCTCCCTTCCTCTCCTCTCCCCTCCTCCCTTCCTCTCCTCTCCTCTCCTCCTCTCCTCCGATCTCAGAGCATCCACATGGATGAGCCGCCAATCATAGGTAAACACTCGCTCCTCCTCTCCTCTCCTCCCTTCCTCTCCTCTCCCCTCCTCCCTTCCTCTCCTCTCCCCTCCTCTCCTCTCCTCCTCTCCTCCGATCTCAGGGCATCCACATGGATGAGCCTCCTATTATAGGTAAACACTGGCCTCCTCTCCTCCTCTCCTCTCGTCTCTCCTTTCCTCCTCTCGTCCCTCCTCTCTTCCTCTCCTCCTCTCCTCTCGCCTCTCCACTTAGACATAATTGAGTGGAGGTGTGTAGGCAGGCTTTAGCCAGGCTGCATGTATGTCAGTGGAACAGTATCAGTTTGTTTGGGAAGCTCATTCACATGCAGTAGCAGTTAACCACAGTGCCGCCGCTCAAGCGTAATAATCATAATTATTATTATAGCAATAACAGTAATAATAGCAATAAAAGCATCAATAATGGGAAAATGATGGAAATGTTTGTGCCTACCAGGTTGTCAGTCCTAATTGGCGTAAAAATCTGTAATGTGTTCTGAGCAGACAGTCTGGTCTGTTTACTTAGTCAAACTGCCTTTATTATGTGGAACTATTGGCTATCTGTCCAGAACATCTTGCTCTGCGATTTGACACAAGGGAGAAAAAACATAACCGATTTAGCCGTACATCGTGCACACACGCACGCACACACACAAACACACATAAACATACACACACACACACACACACACACACACACACACACACACACACACACACGCGCGCGCGCACGCGCACACACACACACACACACACACACACACACACACACACACACACACACACACGGCTATGGCACGCTAATGCAGAACTGACGGGGTAAAACTGCCGCTGCAAAAACACACACACACACACACACAGACAAACAGACAGACAGACACACACACACACACACACACACGCCGCAAAAACAGCATAAATTGGCCGTCACGGTGCATTTGCACTCGGGCAGCCTGCAGCGGCTTTACAACCTCTTAAAGCTCACGCTCTTAAAGAGAGCCTCTTCTCCTCTCTTGTCTCTTCTCCTCTGCACTCGTCTCTCTACTCTCCTCTCTCCTTTCCTCTCGTCTCCTCCTCTCTTGTCTCTGCTCTCGTCTCTCCTCTTGTCTCTCCTCTCGTCTCTCCTTTCCTCTCCTCTTTCTCTCTCCTCTCCTCGCATCTCCTCTCCTCTCGCCTCGCATCTCCTCTCCTCTCGCCTCGCATCTCCTCTCGTCTTGTCTCTCCTCTTGTCTCTCCTCTTGTCTCTCCTCTCGTCTCTCCTCTCCTGTCCTCTCGTCTCTCCTCCTCTCGTCTCCTCTCCTCTCGCCTCCTCTCCTCACCTGTCATTTCCTCTCATCTCTCCTCTCTCCTCTCCTCTTGTCTTGTCTCTCTACTCCTCTCTTCCTCTCTTGTCTCTCCTCCTCTCTTGTCTCTCCTCTCCTCTCTTCTCTCCTCCTTTGTCCTCTCATCTCTCCTCTCATCTCTCCTCTTCTCCTCTCTTGTCTCTCCTCCTCTTGTCGTCTCTCGGGGCCCTTCCCATCAGGACTGCTGGCGTTCGGCGCAGACTTGCCAGGTTGTTGCAACAGAAAATAAACATTTATGGAGCTGTGTGGACTGGCTCGTAGCCGTAGCGGTATCAGTCCTGTGACGGCCTTAAACTCGCAGTTACTTGACCGAGCTATGGTGTGTGTGTGTGTGTGTGTGGTGGTGGGTGGTTCCTGGTGGTCGCCGTGGTGAAGAAAAGCTGGCACCAAAACAGCACCTGTCAGCTGTTGGCTCTCCCGAAGCCGTCCGCTTGTTTAGCGCAGGAGAAATGGGTCATGGAAAGGAACGTTTACAGCAGACAGACATTTTATTATAGAGTTACACGTAACAGCGGTTGGTTCGAAATTTTCTGGAGGGATAGCCCTGGTTTTTATTTCTGTGTGCGTGTCTGTGTGTGTCTGTGTGTGTCTGTGTGTGTCTGTGTGTGTCTGTGTCTGTGTGTATGTGTGTGTATGCATGTGTGAAAGGGTAGGGGGTGGCATTATCCACATAACTACTAGTACTATTGTACTATTAAGCACATGTAACTAGTAGTACATGTATTATTAAGTACACTCCCACAGTGTTCCAACTTCACGCAAGAATGAATAAATATCTCAAGGGTCTGTGATTTTGTTGCCTGAAACCAATTAATTGGTCCATTTTTTTATATCATACACACTCGTATCACATGTTTTGAGAAAACACAAGATACTTGTGCACCCAGAACCTTTAATGTTAGCCTCCTCTGGTCTGTGAGAATGTCTGTGTGACATTACAGAGGGTTTGTCCAGTCCTCTTATATGCAGTCATACATAGAGTATATGCAGTCTGCTGCCCCCTGCTGGTAATGCATATGTACTGCACCAACACTACTCCACTGACTGTAATACCTGCTCCCTCCTGCAGGGGGACTGTGAGTTAATACATATTTACTGCAACAACACTGTTAGCTTTTTATGTCCTCCTTTTTGTAAGACACTTTGGATAAAAAAAAAGCATCTACTAAGTTTATTGTAATGTAATGCTCCAGTCAGTGTAATACCTCCTCCCTCCTGCAGGGGGGGCTGTTGGGTAAAACATATTTACTGCAACAACACTGCATATTTACTGCACCAACACTGCATATTAACTGCAACAACGCTGCATATTTACTGAAACAACACTGCATATTAACATCAACACCACTGCTCAGCTGACTGTAATACCTCTTCCGTCCTGCAGGTGGCTGTGAGGTGGACCTGGTGCGCTTCTTCCAGCTGATCAACGACATGGGCGGCATGCAGCAGGTGATGGACCTGAAGAAGTGGAGCCGCCTGGCCGACCTGCTCCGCATCCCTCGCTCCGCCCAGGACCGGCTGGCCAAGCTGCAGGAGGCGTACCTGCAGTACCTGCTCTCCTTCGACGCGCTGACCGCCGAGGAGCACCGGCGACTGGAGCGGGACGTCCTGGCCGAGAAGGAGCGTCTGGAGCGGCAGAGGGGGCCCCTGGAGGGTCAGCTGGACCACTCGGCCCCCGCCGCAGGCCAGCACCCCTCGTACCTGCCCAGGTATGAGCCCAAGAACGGCCTGCTGCCCCCCACTGGAGCCGGAGCCAACGCCAGCGGGCCCAGGAACGGCTTCCGGAGCCGGGGGTCAG
>CM059283.1:4967167-4982167 GCA_030347295.1 Setipinna tenuifilis | reverse complement strand
AATCCTGGTTCTCCATCCCTCCAGGAACATAGAGATTAAGCAGCCTTAAACACAGTTGTTCTGTAAGTGTCATGACGTGGGTTCTCAAATCCCGGTTCTCCATCTGCAGGAACATAGAGATTAGGCAGCTGTTACAACAGTTGTTCTGTGTCATGAGATGTGGGTTCTAAAATCACGGTTCTCCAGTTCTCCCTCACCAAGAACACAGAGATTAGGCAGCTTTAACAACAACTGTTTTGTAAGTGTCATGAGATGTGGGTTCTAAAATCCCGGTTCTCCGTCCGTCCGCAGGAACATAGAGATACGGCAGCGGCAAGAGCTGTACGAGGCCGGCCTCCTCTCCTCGGCCCGCTACGGCACGCCCGACAACCACCAGTCGCCTAGCGACGGCCGCAAGAAGCCCCGCAAGTGGCTGGCCCTCGAGTCGTCCGAGAGACGCTGCCAAACCTGCCAGCACCTGTGCTACCTGTCCATGGTATACACACACACACACACACACACACACACACACACACACACACACACGTCTGAGAGACGGTGCCTAACCTGCCAGCACCTCTGCTACCTGTCCATGGTGAGCTGGACACACACACACACACACACACACACACACATAGACATACACACACACACACGTCTGAGAGACGGTGCCAAACCTGCCAGCACCTCTGCTACCTGTCCATGGTGAGCTAGACACACACATAGACATACACACACACACACACACACACACACACACACACACACACACACACACACACACACACGTCCGAGAGACGGTGCCAAACCTGCCAGCTCCTGTGCTACCTGTCCATGGTGAGCTGGATACACACACACACACACACACACACACATAGACATACACACACACACACGTCCGAGAGACGATGCCAAACCTGCCAGCACCTGTGCTACCTGTCCATGGTATATATATACACACACACACACACAGACAGACACACACACACACACACACACACACACACACACACGTCTTAGAGACGATGCCAAACCTGCCAGCACCTGTGCTACCTGTCCATGGTGAGCTGGACACACACACACACACACACACACACACACACACACACACACACGTCCGAGAGACGGTGCCAAACCTGCCAGCACCTGTGCTACCTGTCCATGGTATACACACACACACACACACACACACACCTCTGCTACCTGTCCATGGTGAGCTAGACACACACACACACACACACACACGTCTTAGAGACGCTGCCAAACCTGCCAGCACCTCTGCTACCTGTCAATGGTGAGCTGGACACACACACACACACTGCACAAATACCAAAATAAGTGTAAAATTATCATTTTTCCTGTTTGTTGTCCTCACTTTCCCCCCCTCTTGTTCTCTCTCTCTCCCTCTTTCTCCCTCTCCCTCTCTCTCTCTCTCTCTCTCTCTCTCTCTCTCTCTCTCCCTCCCTCCTCCTCTCCTCCGTCAGGTGGTGCAGGAGAATGAGAATGTGGTGTTCTGTCTGGAGTGTGCTCTGGACTACGTGGAGAAGCACAAGTCATGCCGCGGCCTCAAGATGATGTACCGCTACGATGAGGTATGGAAGCCTAAATGGGACATTTCTCTTGTGTGTGTGTGTGTCTAGCTTTTGTGGCTCTCATTTCTTGGTGTGATTTATTTAGTAGTTGCGCTTGATGTTTATAGTGTTTAAAATGCATGTGCTTGTGGTTATACAAAACTGATAATGTTTCTGTATTTCTGATTTCTCTCACCCCAACACTCCTTTCCTCTGCTCTCCCTCTATGGTATCCCTCTATCCTTCTCTTCTCTTCTTTTCACTTGCTCCCTCCTCTCCCTGCTCTTCTCTCATCTTCTGCCCTCCTCTCCTCCCTTCTCCCCTCTCTTCTCTCCTCTCCTCCTCCCCTTTCCTCTCCTCTCCTCCCCTCTTTCCTCTCCTCTCCCTCCCTCCCCTCTCCTCTCCTCTCATCTCCTCCTCTCTCCTCCCCTCCCCTGCCCCCTCCTCTGCCCTCCTCTCTCCTCCCCTGCCCCCTCCTGTCCTCCTCTCCCCTCCCTTGCCCCCCCTCTGTCCTCCCCCCCTCTCCTTTCTCCTCTCCTCTCTCCTCTCCCCTCCCCTCCCCCCTCTCCTCCCCTCCCCTCTCCTCCCTGCCCCCTCCTCTCCCCCTCTCAGGAGCAGATAAACAGTCTGGTGAGTCAGGTGTGTGGGAAGGTGATGGTGAAGACCTCCGACAGCGGCAGCCCCCTGGGCTCAGGCAAGGGGTCGGGCACCAAGCGGGGTCCTCGCAAACGCGCCACCGTGGAGGTGTCCCTCTCGCACCTGTCGCCCCCCTCCCCCTCCCGCTCCTCGCCTCCCGGCAACACACACCTCCCCAAGAGCAACACACACCTCCCCAAGAGCACCGCGCTGGTCTCCTGAGCGAGCCACTGACATATTGCCTTTTATTTAAAAACAAAACAAAGACAATTCTGTTACTCTGAAATCCAAATGTCCCCTTTTTTTTAAATATATCTCAGTGTTTCTCATGTTTATTGACCTCCCCCCTTCCTTCACACACATAAGGACACACACACACACACTCACACACACACCTCCTCTAATAGTAGGGCATAGTCTTGCTGATTGTTTTAGTTTGAATCTTTTTATTCCTCGTCTGGAAATAGCAAGCTGCCTTTTCTTTGCACTAGTGTGAAAGATGTTTTTGGAAAAAAGTTTTTTCTTTTTTTTAATTTTTATTTTTGTTTTTGTTTTGTTTTCCAAAGATGTGTTATTTAGATGATGATGATTTTAGCATTAAGTGTCCTGGTCACAGTTCTACACCATCCCCATCCCGACCCCAACCCAACCCCACCGCCCTCCTTTCTCCCCTCCCCTCACCTCCCCTCTCCTCTCCTCCCCTCACCCCCTCCTCTCCTCCTCTCCCTTCCCCTCCCCTTTCCTCTCCTCTTGTTCCCTCCCCTCCCTCCCCTCCTCTTGACCCCACCCCAATCCACCGCCCCCCCCACCGCCCCTTCGCAGACATCTCCTAACCCCCGACCCCCCCCCGCCCCATAGACTGCAGAACACACTCAATACAGGACTGTGACCTACGACCCATGAAAAAGGTGCTCTCTTTTTATTTTCCTCTTCTCCTCCTCTTCTTCCAGTGTGAGTATCCGACTCACATGAATCACACACACATTTGTTTGTTCACTTTTGTTTTGTTGTCATCCTCAATGTCTCCTCATCTCCTCATGTCGTTGTTGACGTTGTTTTTAAATGATGTTCTCGTTAATGGACTGGTGTGTTTTAAACTGGGGGGGGCTCCCTCATAAACTGGGGGGGCGGCCTTCCCACTAGCTGGCTGAGCGGGTGTCGGAGGAGAGTCGGGGTGTCGCCAGCTGAGACGAAACTTGAAAGGCTGTTTTTTGGGGTGGGGGGGGTGGGATGAGGGTTGGGGTTGTTGCTTTTTGCTTTTTAATTCTAAATATTTTGATTGAGGCTTTTGAAATGGCAGAAGAATACATTGTGTATTTTATGTTCTTTGGTTGCTCTCATTGCTATGTTATGTTATTTGTTTTTAAGTGGTGTGTCCTTTGGCAGATAGAGGGGAAAAAGAGTGGTGACTTCCATGGCCTTGTGTTGCCATGGTGACCAAGGAAGAACGGATGGCAGGACAGGATAGAAAAAGAGGGGAATGTGTTTTTTTACAAAACAACAAAAAAACAAACGACAAAAAAAAAAAACCTGTGCCTGATGTTTTAGAGAGATGAGGAAACTCCGGGGGCGAGTTTGGGGGGGGGGGGGGTGTAGTTTTATTGTCCTGATGGTGCTGATGATGACTTACTGTAAATCAATACAAAAGAAAGACAGAATACCGAAAGACAAAAAAAGAGAGAAAGAAAGAAAGAAAGGAGTGGCCTCGACACTCGGAAGGCTGGAACTCCATCTTGAGATGTGCAATCATGTTAACATTCCATAATTCCAGTCCTCTTCGTTTCCTTACCTGTCTCAGTAAACAATAATTATTATTATATATTATTATTGCCATTGTGATTTATAATTATTGTTTTTTGGTTGTTTTTTTTTGTTGACTTTCAACTTGTTTTAAGATGTTTTTTGTCCTGATATACTATCTCGAGTAGAGCCACTAGTCAGAAGGGGACAGAATGTGAACGCAGAGCCCGGATTTGTGTCTTGTGTTCATGTAGCTTTTCGAGTCTTTGCCCTCCCCTCGTTTTATTTGTTTTATTTGTTTATTTTTGTCCTTTTCTCTCCTTTATTATTTGATTGCATCCTGGATTATGTTTGTGGGCGAAAAAAAGAATCAACTCAAAAGGAAAAAAAGAAGGATTGAAAGGAAGAGAGAGAGAGAAAGTAAGGAAGGAAGGAAGGAAAGCAGCAAGTGGACTTTTGTACATATTTCTGTAAATGTTTTTTAAATACTTGAGCCTTTTTTGTGTGGGGGTGCGGTGGCAGGGGAGGGGCGTGGTGTAGGAGGTGTGTGTGTGTGTGTGTGTGTGTGTGTGTGTGTGTGTGTGTGTGTGTGTGATGACAGGAGGAAGAAGACAGAGGGCAGCAGTGCGAAGGAAACGAAAGATGAAGAACAGCCTTACCTTTCACTCTCTTCATCTGTGCGAGTCTAACACTCACAGGGTTGCTCAAAGGACAAGCGTGTGTGTGTGTGCGCGTGTGTGTGTGTGTGTGTGTGTGTGTGTGTGAGTGATCGAGTGAGTGTGTGTGTGTGTGTGTGTGTACATTTTAAGTGCTGCTTACATCACTGAGACAAAGGACATGAAGAGTAGCAATGCCCCCCCCTCCTCCTCCCTCCCTTCCTCCCCCCCTCCCTCTCTCCGCCCCCCCCCCCCACACCCCCACCTATTTTTGTTTGTCTTTCTTAGCTTTACTTTTTTAAAGAAAAGGGAAAAATACCTGCAGAAAAAAGAGGGAGAGATTGAGAGAGAGAGAGAGGTTTTTACATTTTCATTACTGAAAATTCAACAAGTTTAGTAGCTTCTCCTGTTGCACTGCGTTGTCCCAGTCAGAGAAGAAGAGATCCTGATGAAGGTGCTGTTGTCCGGGCTGATAACCTTTTCAGCACTGTTGCCAGGCAACAACATGATTGGCGTCTCAATGATCCAATAGGATGATCGCTAAGACAAGGTGCCTACTACTGCTGATCTTAAGTTCTCCTGATTAAAAATATAAAATATAGAAAAGCATATTTTGCCTAATATGACTGATGAAGTGCCCAAACAAACAAACACCTGTTAGAGACGTTGCCTGGCAACACCGCTGAAAAAGTTGCCCAGTCGTACCACCATGTTGAGGTTCTGTATGTTGGTGAAGGTTTCTCAGAGCTGACTCCACTGTTTTAGGACTATTTAATGAAGAAACCCGTGGCAGTCAGTCAGGTGTTTTTCAGCATCAAACGTCAGTTACAAAAACAAAAAAGGATGACGATGACGTGGTTTGTCCAAGTTTTATGGCCTTACGATGTATTTTATTCAGATTTTTTTGGCTTGTTTTTTTTTTGGTTTTTTTTTCCTCGTTGTTGACGTGTTTTGATTCCTTTTTCTACAGTTTGAGTCAGTCGCGGTCTGGCAAAGTTTTATTTATTGGCACTGAAAGCGTCTGAAAACTTTCCCTCTCGAACGGGAAAGGCCTCATGTTGGATTTTATTGCCAGTGTTTTTATTTCGTTTTTTGCTCTTGATTTTTGTTTTTTTTTTGTTTTATTTTTATTTTTGTTGTTTTTTTTACTTTGTTGAAGTTTGTACTTAAGGGTTAATAAAAACTTACAGACATTTCACTGTCCGTGGTTTTCACACTGCGTCTGAGTCTTTGTTACCTTGATGCATGCACACACACACACACACACACAAACTTGTGCAAGAACTATTTATAGAAGAAGTAGGCAGCTTGTATTCTATCTGTAATGGAGTGGCCAGCACAGTCACCAGACCTAAACCCCATTGAGCTATTCTGGGAGCAGCTTGACCATAGACATATAAACATAGCCGCCGCCTTTCGCGTAGAACCATACGTCATCCTCGCCGCCATATTGGATGTGGCAATGTGGAGATTCTTCAACCGTCTCTAGTATAGCGTCTAGACAGTAGCCTAGAATAAAGATGCCTTATTCATATGCTGCGTTTAACTGTACCAACAGGCTTACCGTTCAAACGAGATAACATGAATATTGATGGGTATTTTGCACACTATAACATTCACATTAAAAGTTATTCATGTTGTGTTCATGCCTGTTTGTTTCCCAAATATATACGTGTGTGTCTAAAAGGGTGAATAAAAGGCATCAATATCTTTGTAGAAAGGTGCTTTATGAAGTTCGGTCCATTTGCTTCCACTGGTTTATGGGGTAGATTTGCCACATGCAATACGGCGGACACACTGACGTATTCCAGCAATGGGCCACCAGCTCAATGCGGCGTCTATGTTTATATGTCTATGAGCTTGACCGTATGGTACGCAAGAAGTGCCCATCCAGCCAATCCAAGTTGTGGGAGGGGTCTTCTAGAAGCATGGGGTGAAATTTCTCCAGAATACCTCAACATTAATTATCAGCTAGAATGCCAAAGGTCTGCAATGCTGCAATCGCTGCAAATGGAGGATTCTTTGACGAAAGCAAAGCTTGAAGGGAACATTTTTTTATTTCAAATACAAATCAATATCAATGTCTTGATTATATTTTACATTCATTTTACAACACATGGTGGTAAATAAGTGTGACTTTTCATGGAAAACACAAAATTGTCTGGGTGACCCCAAACCTTTGAACAGTAGTATACATACACCTCTATCTTTTGGACACAAGAGGAGAGGACACACACGCACACTCTTTCAACATGATGCCAACACTATCCTACCACCCACACCATCATTGGCCATGGACAGCCCAGTGGATACCTGCCTAAGCAGGATTGCTGAAGCTAAGCGGGTAAGGGCTTGGCCAGGACTTGGATGGGAGACCAGGTGAGGCTGCTGTGGGAGACGATGGTGATGGTAAGGGTGGCCAGGAGATGGCGCTCTTCCACACAACACACACACGCTATGGCAAGGGGGAGCCAGGACGGCAGGCTGGGGGTGTCTCACTGAGCCCCACTAATATAGTGTTTCATTATAGCTGATGAGAGCAGCTAGCTAGGTGGATGCCTGTATAGGTAAGTGGTAGAGTGTAAGTGTCCAGGTAGAAATAGGGTAGCTGGGTGTCCAAGAGACAGCCCTCCTCCTACCTCCTGAGGCTTCTCCATGCCACGAACTAAACTACACTAACCATGAGTAAACACTCCTTCACAACACATTAATAACTAGTTGTTTGTCTTTCTCCCCGACAATGTATTTATTTACGTTTTGCGATTTTTCACTTGTTGGATGGTGGTTACATTACACATATTTTACTATGATGCTGTAATACAACAACTACTACTATTTATAGTCTGAGGTTTACAACATCACAAACAACTCCCTGTCTACTCTCTTGATAAATATGTAGATGGTGTTTACAGGATGAAGAAACACTCCACTGCCTCTGACACACCTTAACAAGCAACTCGTGTGTTCTCTAGCGCTGTAGAGGAGGTGTGTGTGTGTGCGCGGCTGCTGCTGTGTGTGTGAGGGTTGCGGAGCAGGAGGATGGAGTAGACGGGGTTATATGCGGGGTTAATGCTGACGCCCCCGGCGGGGTTTATAGTATAAGTCTCCGCCCACTCTCACAGCCACACGTGTAGTCCAGTGCACACTGGGGGAGCGAGGATGGAGAGTTAAAACACTCATATATTACACACACACACATTACACATAATATATTATAAACACACACACACACACACACACACACACAAAAGGGGTAGTACACAGTTATAATAAAAGGCAGCTAATGTATTAGCTCAAGTTATGCTCTTCATATATACATACACAAGGCTGCATTTCAGAGTCATGCGCGTGTGTGCACACACTACCTACTAAGTATTGCAGAGTGGAGCTGTAGAACTTCTCTCACACACTCACACACACGCACGCACGCACACACACTAAAATTTCTCTCTCTCTCACCTTGGTGTGGAACCAGTGTGCGGGGGGGTGGGGGTTGTACTTGATGGCCAGCTCGATAAGCCCCTCCCTCTGCTGCAGACTGGGGGCGGAGCACATGGAGAACCCGCCCACTTTCTGCATCCCTGGAATGAAGAAATCCACCCTGCAGACAGGAACCACAGGAACCAATCATGAGAGAGAACTACTCTATAAACTACATGAGAGAGAACTACTCGACAGGAACTACATGATAATGACAACAGAGAAAGTAAGTGTGGAGCAGCGCTTTGCTCTTAGAGTGTGGAGACAAGGGCAGCATGCAGTCACTCACACTTTCACACACACACACACACACACACACACACACACACTCACACTCTTTGCAGCTAGCACTTTCACGGTCACACAGAAACTACAAACACACACCTTCCAGAATATTCACACTGGCACACACACAAACACACACACATCTTTGATATAAGGTGAGGTCAACGGATGAGGTAAAGGTCAGGGGTCAAAGAGGAAAGGTCAAGGGGTCAAATCCTCACCACTGTCCGGCTCTGAAGCTGAAGTTGGGGTCAGGCACCTCCAGACGGAGTCTTCTCATGGACTCAGACTCCATACTGACAGCACACACACGCGCAGGGAAGATGTTCTGGGGGCGCAGTGATGACATCATCAACTAGGGACAGGCACTCAACCCCTCCTCTCAGAGTCAGCTGTCAGTTCACTCTGATGCCCCTCATCACACGCACACACGCACACGGCCACCCGTCTTCAGTACTTACCAAATGCAGTCAGCACCAGTGTGTAAGTAATCAATGTATGGAAGGCGGTTTTGGTCTCGAGACCAGCAGGAGGTAGAAAAGACCATGCCGATGTTCAGCCAGGGAATAGTCATCCCTACACAGGGAGGAAGACACATGCTGTTATGACCATGGACATACACACACACACACACGCACGCACGCACACACAAACACACACACACACACACACACAGGGAGGAAGACACATGGTGTCATATTTTATGACCAAAACACTCTTAATACCTCCTCATCAAGACCCAGTACCTCCCAAAGAGACAAAAATAGCAGGGTTGGGGGGTATCAACATATTAATGTAATTAATGTCAAATCTAAATGGTAGTACCCCCCCCCCCCCCCCCCCCCCCCCCCCATAAATGTTAGTGCCCCCCAATTATGGAGGTAATACACACTCTGATGCCCTTCCTTCAAGATTACTCTAAGATTACTATGAGTGTTAGCTTTCTTTATAAACTTCTTTTATTCTGCTGTTTGTCATGCCATCTACATTTGTGGGGCAAATTAAATAATCTCATGTGACTTCATGTTTTTCATTAAGTATTCCCCCCTCTAGTGGGTGAATTAGGCATTGCGTGCCTTACCTTCACTCCACTGACTACTCCACTGGTTGGACTACATATGGGTTACTCGTATTTTTTGAACAGATGGAAAAATTCTAGCCTTTTTTGCAGTAATTGTAGTAAATGACCCGTCAACCATAAAATATGAACATACTGTAGGCTACACAAACACACAATATGGCCTTCTTTCTCACTGAAAATAAAAACGACTAAAGAGATGAGTTGGAGGCAGAGTGACTGTCGTCCCCCTCTTATATACAGTCGATGGTCGTCCCCCTTCACGGACGGCTATCTATGACATCACACAGCTGGAGCAGGGCTAGGCTAGTGGACAGTGTGGTGGGTATAAAAGAAAGTAAAGTCTGTCATGTTCACGTGCGTAAACCCCAAAACATAAAAACAACAAGTGGGAAAAAAAGGGTAGGCACACTCAAAGGCTGATACTTGTGTTAGCTTATGTCCTCCTTTTTTCGGGGGTCGCTTTGGATAAAAGCGTCTGCTAAGTGTAATGTAATGTAATGTAATGTAATGATACGTATACTACTTGTACATCAAGTCTTGACAAAGCTGGGCAAGAAACATTTCGGGCTTCGCCCTTCTCAATGCCTCCAGTTTGCCAAATCGGGGCTAGTAAAATGCACAGAACTGGAAGCATTCTCTCTCTCTCACACACACACACACACACACACACACACACACACACAAACCATTTGTCTGTAGTTACTGGCCGTCCTCTCTGGGTGGTCCACCTGTCCAGGTGTTGTCATCTGTCTGCAAGAATGAAGAGAGCCAAAATATGAGTCTAGCATGATCTCAACTACAAACAACACAGAGAACTGTGTGTGTGTGTGTGTGTGTGTGTCTATACATATTGTAAAAGTATGACTTTCACTGTGTCTTGAAAAAAAAAAAAAGAAAGAAATCAAATTGTCAAGCAAGTCAAGCAAACCTAGGTCCACCACAACATACGAATCACATTATTGCAAGCATACGTGATGTGAATTTGACTTTTTTACCAAACAAACAGCTCAACCAATGAGCATATGTGACGGCCGAGGCGTTACCAAGGAAAACTAACTTTTGGCCAATCACAAAAATCCATACATAACAGATTTGGGTGGACTGTTTACCAAATGTTTACCAACCACAAACGATCCCCAAGCTAGTATTACACTCGAATACAGTAACAACAAAATTAACCCAAAATGAAAAGGTACATTCCAGATTTTTTTAACTAGTTCCGGGCAGTTTCTTCTCATATACTGCCCATTCATCTGTGGACCTGTCAACTAGCCAGCAGGCTAACGTTAACTCTTTTGCAACAGGTTAACCCAACATAAAACACCAGTATGGTCGCTACCAGGTGTTTCTCCAACAGCAAGCCATTTAACCACTCTCGGACATAAATAACCCACTGTATTCAAAGCACTTACCAATCAATATCAGGTTTCATTTATTTTGTTTCATAACTTTGCGCTCTTGTGTACATGACCTTCGACTACGGAAGTAATTCTGCCCTTCTACTCTGGTGGAACTGGCCTGTCACAGAAGTGTTCTACCGCCACCATGTGGGGAGGATGGTGCTCGCACAGGGTAGACAGGGTGGGTGCCACTTAAAAAAAATTAAAATAAAAAGGATAGCTATACTCGTTTAAGTAAATGCACTTGTATACAGAATAAAAGAAATGGAGTGAAATAAAATGGTTGGGTGTAGTAGTTTCAGCACTTAAAGCTAAATATCAGTCGTGACTGAGGTCAAAGCCCAAAATACCTCCAGGAAATGAGGACTAATTGTGTTGCAGAGATATGAAAGGGCTTTTTGAGATAGCTGAAGTTGGATCTGCAAAGACTGCAAAGAACTGAAGGCACTGGACATAGCTGAAAGTTAGTAGTAGGCCCCATGTAACGAATTAGACATTTAAAAGCCATTGGACACAACTGAAAGTATAAAGCGTCTTCTGTGCCAACACATGATTGGTCCATCAGCTGTCCTTAGAGGTCCTAATGTAAGCTACCTATTGAGCCGTACATGAGTTGCTGCTAGATTCTTAATAACCAGTTAATAATAACAACAACAACAACCATCATCATCATTATCATCATTATCATCATCAGTATATTACGGTCCATTGCTACATTACAGCATCCCCACACACTGCTCCCCAGGTCGCCTGTCGTTCTGCCCCCCTGCTCACACGTGTGATGAGTTCAGTGCAGAGACTGAATTTCATTGTGTGCTGTGTGTTCACAATGACAAATGGGGATCACTCTCTTTCATATTTCATACAAAGGATGTAGAGCTCAATGTGCTTCAAAAGTTTGGCAAAGGAACACAGGACAGAGATACACATGGCAAGTTTTAGTATAGTCCAGTAGCGCCAGAGAAATCCACCAGGGTGCTGTGGAGAGCTCCACTAGTGTCCCCATAGTCCCCAGGAGAACTTTACTGATATCTCCCATACTCCACCTGGGCACTGTGGAGAGCTCCATTAATGTTCCCTATGGGTCAAAGAGAGCTCAACGTAGTGGCTGGTAAGGGGAAATCTCTGAGTCACTATTGTTATCACTGATGAATATGAGGATTAGCACATATCATTAGCCTTATTTTAGACCAAGATAAAAATATATCATTTTGGAACCATTTGCCCCCAAAAGTATATCTTACCAACAGGCCTAGTGGTTTGTTTAAGATATAACACCTAATCTAGTGGTTTGTTATGTAACACCACCTTTCAGGGGTGCTGCTAGAAAGTGTGGGCCCCCTGAAAGAAAATAATTTTGGGCCCCCACCCCCACGATATCATAGTCCTCTGTGGGCCCCTGTGAAGCTCTGGGCCCCCTGAATTATCCTTATTTACCCCCCTTAGCGGTGCCCCTACCACCTTCACCAGGGTCCACACCATGTCATGATGTTTTGTGTGCATAACCGAAATAATTGAAAGTTAAAAACATGTTTTTGAATAAACATAATCTGGTGTTCTGTAGTCCTTGGTGTGTATAAAAAAATCTGTCTGGATCCTGTAACAGGAAAAACTGCGTGTTCGGACCTGACTCATGATCACTGGATGACACTCCATCAGGAGAATAAATCCGACAAATAACTTTCTCAGGGCACTGTGTCATTGGGAGTGACGAGGTCAAGAGAGAACGGAACTCCTGGAACAATATGCGTCCTTAAAAACTACTGCTGTGGGAGAGACAGAGAGAGAGAGAGAGAGAGAGAGAGAGAGAGAGAGAGAGAGATGGAGAGAGAGATGGAGACAGGGGGATTTGGGGAGGGGTGCAGGGAGGCTACAGTATCGCCACAGCTGAGCTATCTCAGATGAGTAACGTGAGTCCCACGAGCAAGCCCAGCTAATGAGAGATGAACTGCATCTCGTTATGAGGACGTCACATGATTGCGCGCGCCATGCCCACTATTCAATTATGGCTCGGGCGCAGGGGGGAAAGGTGCACGGGAGCCTTTGGGATCAGACGACTCGAGAGGGATCCGGGCGTGGATGCTGCAGTGCCTTCGGGGAGATCACGGAGAACGACTCGGAGAGAGGGAGAATTTACAGAAACCAAAGGAACTATGGAAGTTTTAAAATGTGCCTGCGTGTTCCTCTGTGCAGTTTTCGCCACTCAAGTCAAGGCGAAAAAGAGTAAGTCTAATTTTGTTTATAGGAAAAACCCTTAAAAATGAGCAAATCTTCAGTCTATTAAGTCTATTAAACAAATACAGGATGTTACTTGCTACATTTAAACGGGCTTTTTAAGCTTATGTTGTGCAGCCTGTTATAAAAAAAAAAAATAAACAGTGGACATGGGCTTCTGTTCCTCTAATTATCAGATGAACTGTATAGAGAGAGAGCGGCTATTAACACAGTTCTTAAAGGAAATTAAATTGTGTGGACCGGGTATTCGTTTAGGCTGGTGAACATCTTCATATTTATTGTCTTTGTATTTCTTTTCCTTTTTATTTCTTTCACAAACGAATCTGGAGATCCGTTTTTCCTGTTTACTAGAAGCAGCAGTGGCCGCGCGCTTCGCGCCCGCGCAGTCTCATGAAGCCAATTATGCTGTTACGTGAAGGCGCACCACCATGTCTTGTGAATTGAGTTTCCTGGGGGAAAAATAAGTTTTGCGTAATTTGCCTTTTCCATTTAGTGTATTAAAATCAATTATTTTTCGCCAAAAATAAAGAAGGTATTTCCATTAATATCATTTTAATTTGGATACAAAATTTGGACCAATAAATGTGCCTTTTAATGAACATGTATTGGCTATATATTTCAGAAATTTAGCCTACCTCTTGGGACATTTAGTTTATTTAATGTTATCTAGCTGCATTGTTACCTGTGTAGCTTTTATCAGACTTTATAATAGTTGATAAACGAAGTTAATGCCGGAGAACTCCTTTTTTCCTCAGATCTTCTTGTTAAGGGCATGATGAATGATGTAGGCCTATAGGTATGAAACGAATTTTTGCGAAGTTAGTTGTCATTTAGGTATTAGTCTATTGAAACGTTATTTATATTTCCGGGCCAAGTAATTCAGTAGCCTAATGCCTGAGGAATTTCAGAGCTATCATCATTGTCTCGTATTTATTGTTTGGCAACAAAAATGCCAAACGCACCCTGGCTACAACTGGTGCCAAATGGTGATGTCAATTAACCCATGGCTTGCATGTAAAAAAAAAACGTTTTGATTTCTGTATTTTTTTTTTTTTCTGTATGACTTTTGTTGTGCAGTTGCGAAACTCTATGGTACATACTGACTACATTCAGTTTGGGATAACCAATAAGGTAGCACAGAAGGGCGAATTTGATTAAATTGGGTTACCATTTTGAAAATCGCTTTATCCAAAGCATTTGTCCCTCACCCTCTCACTCTCTCACACACAGCATACGCGGATATGTTTCCTCACAAGCACAAGTTTCCCATCCCGTTCCCCATCCCTGGATGGGATCCAGACAAAATCCCTTGGGATGACAAACTTTACCCGCCTCTAAAGCCAGAACTCCAGCGCGGGCGCGGTAAGTACCACACTTCAAAACGATAACACTGGCACACATCTAGGTGGGCAAATACCGCATGTGATTTTCTTAATTTTTTTTGGCTCAGGGCCGCCGCCAACGGTTCGCCTCACGAGTGACAGTCCCGCCATGAACGGCTCTTTAATCACCTTCACGGCGGCGATTGAGCACGCGCCGTGCACGAGGGAGAACGCCAACGGGGAGCTGGTGTACGACGAGCACTGTGAAGACGGTATGGAGGCCTCAGGTGCTTCTCTGCCTCACAGTCTCATTGACAACACTTCACCTAGGACACTGAGGTGTCCCAGAACAGGATATTAGTTAGACTATATAGGCCAAAACTATTGGACAATATAAGGGATATGATGAAATACTTGAGGAAGTTGCTGACAGTTTTTTTGGTAAAATAAGTAAAAAATAAGAAGTTTACATAAGGACCTTTCATTATAAATCAAAGTTTTATGTTTAAAGGGCTTGTAGGCTTTGTGTATGTAAACAATAGGCTATAGAGGTTATAAAAAAACAAAAGTATATGAGAGATACACAAGTACTCAAAATGTACATAGAAAGCACTT
>CM059283.1:4907167-4962167 GCA_030347295.1 Setipinna tenuifilis | reverse complement strand
AACACACACATACAAACACACACACACACAATGAAGCACATACATATACACACACATGAAACACACACAGACAAAATGAAACACACACAAACATACACACACGTGGTACCCAAACTGCACACGTCTTTCCGTTCTGATGTTGCCATGTGGCTGTTGCGTTGCCTAGCGACCCCACATCGGCCTGTACGGTGGTGTCGGACGCCAGCTGTCACGAGGTGAAGAGCATCAAGTGTGACGACGTTCCCATGGTGCCCCTGGGCTGCCAGGTACTCCTCAGACACACCTTCCACACATACACACACACACACACACACCCATGCATATCACCATCCCTCCTAATAAAGGTGGAGTATACACACACACACACACACACACACACTCTCTCTCTCTCTCTCTCTCTCTCACACACACACACTCTCTCTCTCTCTCTCTCACACACACACACACACACACACACCCTTAATCTTGCCCCTGGGCTGCCAGGTCCTGCTGAGACGCACCTTCAGAGAGCCGGGCACCTACTGCGTCAGCATCATCCTCGAGGACAGCAAGAGCCGATCCCTCGCCACCACCACCGTCACCATCGACAAGAGCACCAGCAAGGGTGGGTCACACACACACACACACACACACACACACACACACACGCACACACACACACACATAGCCGGGCACTTACTGCGTCAGCATCATCCTCGAGGACGCCAAAAGCCGATCCCTCGCCGCCACCACCGTCACCATCGACAAGAGCACCAGCAAGGGTGGGTCACACACACACACACACACACACACCGCTCCCTGGCCACCAACACCGTCACCATAAACAAGAGCACCAGCAAGGGTGGGTCACACACACACACACACACACACACACACACACACACCGCTCCCTGGCCACCATCACCATCGATAAGAGCACCAACAAAGGTGGGTCATGTGTCACCTTAGACAGTCTCTCTTTCTCTCACAAACACATACACACACACACACACACACACACACACCGATCGCTGGCAACCACCACTGTCACCATCGATAAGAGCATCAACAAGGGTAGGTCCTGTTTCACCTTAGACAGTCTCTCTTTCTCTCTCTCTCTCACACACACACATTATCGTCCCCCTACTACAGGTGGTACACACACACACACGCACACAAACACACCGATGGCTGGCAGCCACAGTCGCCATCGATAAGAGCGTCAACAAAGGTGGGTCATATGTCACCTTAGACAGTCTCTCTTTTTTTCACACACACATGCACACACACACACACACACACACACACACACATTTCTACTACAGGTGTGGTATACAGGCACACAGACCTGCCCCAAGAGATTATTGCCCCCCCCCCCCCCCCCCGAAAAAAACGCCCAGCAGCTGGGCCCCGTTAAGCTTGCCCCCCCCCCCTTATGTGTGGCCCTGCACGCGGATACACACACACACACACACACATTCCTACTACATGTAACTAAGTTCTTCCTGCATAGTCCAGACCGAGTCTCGAATCCACAACCTCACAGCAACTTCGGTTTGGGAGACAGATGCGCTATCACGTGAGCTAACCAGCTGACCAGCTTGGCTATTACCTTACCCAGCAGCAAATCAATTTGAGGTGTCGGCAGAGAGGTTTAGTGATGTTCTCATGCTGAACTATGCTAGCTGCCATCTGTTACACGCACACCATCGACAAGACCCCCAACAAGGGTGGGTCACACACACACACACACACACATTACTATGTTCCTACTACAGGCATAGGGTACACACACACACACATCCTGGAGGATTGCAGTAGCAGATCTCTGGCAAGCAGTACTGCAATAAGTTCCTAATGGCTGCCACTTAGCTATGAAGTGCACTCTGATTGGCTATAAAGAGCACTCTGATTGGCTGATTGGCTATAAAGTGCACTCTGATTGGCTATAAAGTGCACTCTGGCTATAAAGAGCGCTCTGATTGGCTGTGGAGTGCACTCTAATTGCAAGCACCCTCACAGCTGAGTCGAGATCCCCTCATTTAGATGAAGGGTGTACATTTGCCTTCATCTTTCAACAAGTGTTCTTGCTCTTCAGATTCAATTTTTTGTACTTTTTCTTCTTTGTCTGCAACATCATTGGACTCTCTCACACATTCATGTCTTTCTGTAACATTTCACCGTCTCAGTGACCTTGTGCTGTTGATGCTGTGTGTGTGTTGTCTGTCTTGTCCGTCTTTATGTTTTTCAGCCTTGTTGTGTTTTCTCTGAGTACCCTTCGAGTGCTCCCTTGCTACTTCATGAGTGTCTGGGGTGTGTGTGTGTGTGTGTCGTCCTGGACTTCATCATGAGTGTCTGGGGTGTGTGTGTGTGTCGTCCTGGACTTCATCATGAGTGTCTGGGGTGTGTGTGTGTGCCGTCCTGGAATCCATCATGAGTGTCTGGGGTGTGTGTGTCACCCTGTAGTGTCCAAGCCCTCCCGTGCTCCTTAATGAGTGTCTGTGGTGTGTGTGTGTGTGTGTGTGTGTGTGTATCTGTGTGTGTGTGTCGTTCTGTAGCGTCCAAGTCGTCTCGTGCTGCTGAGGTGGTCCTGTCATCCAGTGCCGTTCTGGTTGTGATCTTCGCCTTCATCGCATTCATGGTGTACAAGTGAGTTCTTTAATGTGTGTCTTTTATCTACCTTACACACAGTGATTAAGATGGCTTCTGTAAGCAGGGGAGCCCTTCTTTACCCACAGTGGTCAATATCTCCCTCTATTGTATTACTATAAATACTGTGTGTGTGTCTTTATGGTGTTAATGACAGCATGTTTGTGTGTGTGTGTGTGTGTTAAAATCAGTGGTTAAACTGGCTTTTGTGAGGAGGGGGAACCCTTCTTTACTCACAGTGGTCAATATGTCACTCTATTGTATTACTGTAAATACTGTAGCAGAGGGAGTTCCGCCTCTTCACAATACAGCCAGCCAGAGCTGAGCTCCCCCACTTACTCACTCATTCACACACACAGACAGACAGACACACACACACACCACCTCAGCAATACAGCCAGGCGGAGCTGAGCTCCCTCTGCTACAGTATATATGAGCTCCAGAGGTCTCTGGCCCAATTTAAACTCTGCTTACACTTATTTTCTTTGCCTTTGCCTGATGAACTGACCCCTCTCTCTTGCCGTACTCTCCCCCAGACGCTACAAGGTGTACCAGCCTGTGAGGCGGTCTCTGGTGGAGAAGTCTCTAATATTTACGTGTACTTAACTGTGATACTTGAGTGTGAACTGACCCTCCTCTCTTGCCGTACTCGCCCCCAGACGCTACAAGGTGTACCAGCCCGTGAGGAGGTCTCTGGTGGAGGATGCGGGAGAGCCAGCGAGGGTCGGGGCCGGAGGAGGAGGAGGTCTGGAGAGGCTGAAGGCCGCGCTGTTCCCCGCTAACGAGGAGCGGAGCCGGCTGCTCACAGACACACGCCCCCTGTAGGCCACTGAAGGAATGACGCATGTGGGGGACGAGAGGAGAGTGCACCACTGAGATTGAGTTTGACTGCAGTGTAATCAAACGTGGCGTAGGCCAGTGTTTCTCAAAGTTTTCAGACCAAGCCCCCCCCCTTAAAAAAAACCCTCAAGGGCCACCCCCCCCACACACAGACTAACACAGCTATGTAAATGCCTGAATTGGTGCAGCATCACAGCCCTAACTAGGGAATGGCATGAAGATATACATGTCATTTAAACCCGCTGTGCTTACCATAAGTAGCTAAGGAAACACAATATTATTAACATAATATTTTTACACAACTGCTTGCCTACCACTTGGCCTTTCTTGTGGAGCACCAGTGGTCTGTGGACCACACATTGAGAAACACTAGCCTAGCCTAGCCTAGCGCTGCACAGCCCAACATGTTGTGTTGGTTAGCGGTTAGCGCTCTTAGCTGTATTAATGGAGCACACTACCCATGTAGCACTTGAGTTTATGACATAACATCCACATCTCTCGGGTGGACAGTGATATATTTAAATGGGTAACACATGATTGCTGGCTGACTGTTGCACTATTTGTACCAGGTACACTGTCTTTTTCTACACTTCTCTTAATTGTTCCACTCACAAAGCTGTATCCTGTCCTGATGCATTATGGGTAGAATATGGGTATAATACTTTAAATTTTGAAGTCTTTAACTTACCGCACTACACATTTCACTAAGTATACTATTTCTATAGTCAGTGTAGCATTTTGAGCATACTACCTGCATAACAGTACTGAAAACGAGTATTCAGGTAGGCAGGCATAGGCTAACTGTTAGCGTAACTGCTATGTTAATCACTGCTTTAACTGGATAGCATAGCAAACAGGTGCAGGGTGGGTGTATATCAATGTGTTACTACAAACTATGGTGAGCTTCGCTTAAAAAAGCTTGCTAAATGACCTTTTTAAATAATTCTTCCCGCCAGTGTAACCAAGAGTATATACGCCAGGTTTAGCTACTGATTCTGAGTTGTTTTTAAGGGTGGGCCTTAACTTTGCAAACCCCAACAGACACAGGTGGTCTTACACTGGTTTTATTTAGAGACCTGGCTTTGGGGATGACTGAGCCAATGTCCATTTGTGCTTCTGTGGTCTGCCTGCTAGCCAAATAAAGTTTGTGTGTGTGACTGACACCTTGCTTACCATCCCTTGGACTGCTAAAAGCAAAGAGTATTAGCTTAGCCCAAACCCACACACACAGGTCTAGGAAGTGACCCAGCCATGAGTGAATGTGTGTCCTTGTCAGTGCTAAAGTGCTTGTCTTGATTAGCAATGCTAACATTACTGAGGATTCTATTGGGGTTGGTCGGGGGTGTGTTTTTGTTCGATTTAGTCCGATTTACTTTACTACAAGCTCTGGAGGAGATTTATTATTGTTTTGTACTTTTACCAATTTACCCAAGCTTCCTTTTTCACATTTCAAAAACTCAACCATTTTTTGAATTAATCAAGTCAGCGAATATTGACACTTGTACTAATTACCTTATGAGGTGTTTTTTCTACATCTGATTCTGAAACAATTATGGATTTTTTTGTTACTGTAGCCATTCTAATAAAGTCTCTAAACCAAACCCTGAAAAAGAATCATCTGTCAAGAACATGTAGTTAAACAAAACATATTCACTCCTGTGTGTGTTTGTCTGTGTGTGTGTGTGTGTGTGTGTGTGTGTGTGTGTGTGTGTGTGTGTGTCGGGGCACATGTGCATGGAGGTTCTTCTGTAACAGACATTGTCTGGTGTGAGCAGCACTGGGGCATCAAAAACAGCACTAGGTACCAGGAGTCAACTAATGCAGTCTATATACCACAGGACTTTAGCAAAATTTGGAAGACGTTCAGAAGACCATACTCTTAAAAAACCCCTCACAACATTTTAAGTCCAACAGTTCCCTCCAGACTGTGTTGGGAGGCTTCAGTCTTTCTGTATCAGACATCAGGAGTCTTCTGTGAGCATCACTTGGCATCAGAAATAGCACAGAGAGAGAGGGAGAGAGAGAGAGAAAAAAAAAAAGAGTGTGAGAAAGTAAGTAAGTGTGTGTGTGGGGGGGTGGTGGTGGAAGGAAATCACAGACAGAGAAAGAGGAAGAGAAAGGGAGAGAGAGAGAGAGATAGAAGACAGACAGGCAGAGGTACAGTAAAGACAGATGTTTAAGAGCCCTGTGAGAGAAACAAACAGCAGTCAGGAGCCAACTTGACTTATTTTATTTGATTTATCTGAGAGGCGTTGTGACGGGTGGAGGTGGAGGGGGGGGGGGGGGGGGGGGGGGGCACAAGCACTGTCAACAAAAGGTACATCATGCGCAAATCCCATTGCTCATTCCTTCCAAAACATAAGAAAAATAAAACTTTATAAATAAATAAAATTTAAAAAAAAGGAAAGAAAAAAAAAGAAAAAAGAACTCCAAACCATTCCAGACTCTGAATCCAAAGATACAACATGTTTTCCGGCACAAGTCGTAGCGCACATCACAGCGTAAGAAACTCTTGTTGGGGACCCTCAGGCAAACCAGGAACACTAAAGCATCCGTTTGACAAAGGGCTGAAAACAACTCAAAAGCAGAACACAGATACGGGTCCTTTTTTTCCTTTTAATAAAGCATTACATTTACTGCATCTACGAAAGATCGCACATATCCAAGAAAAAAAGAAAAAAAACAAAAAAAGAAAACCTGTTCAACCTACACCAAAGCCACAGCACCAAAATGGAAGTAAAGCAGAAAGAATGTGTCTTTAAAGTTTAAATTGAATTGCAAAAAACACAATCTAGGCAAAAAAAAAACAATGCAGTCTTTGAAACTAAGTGTTACAAACGTTGATTCACTGGATTTTTGACATAAGGAATGGGTTGGCGATACCCTCGAAATCTAACACAAATTTCCTCCAATTCAACACGCGTGTCTATAGAGAGGTAGATCAGAATGGCAACCAAAAAAAAAAAACAAAAACAAAAAAGAAACAAAAACAAAAACAAAAGTCACTTGTGCCCTCCCTGGTGGTGCTCTGCATTGGCGAGAGGTCGGTGTTAATCGTGTACAAGGAGCTGGTGGGGGCCAGGAGGTATGGCATCATCAGGATCGCACCTGCCCCGCCCCCACCACCCAGGCCCCTCCCACCACCACCACAAGCCCCTCCCCCAAACCCACCCACCCCCCCTGCTGAGGTAGAGTGTGTTGTTCCGTTAGGAGGGAGAAAGACACGCGAGCTGATTACCACAATCAAATCATACTTACATTCCACATGAACAAAAGAAAGAAAGAAAAACTTGATTTCACTGTTTAAGCATTTATATCAATTACAATATTTCCAGCCATTTGGCGTTTTCAGAGAAGGTGAAACGGAAAAAAAAAAAAGAAAACAAAAACTGGTGGAAAAAAAAGAAATTGCTTCGTTTTTAATTTCCTTTTCCAGTTGTCGTGCTGAGGGGTGCAGGCTGCACTGAGGCACCCAGTCACGGCGAACAGCGAACACACCCTACTAACCCCCTATAGTGTGGCTCCCCCACCCCCACCCCCCGACCCCCCCCGCCCCAACCATCCAGTGAACCTCTGTGCTTGTCATACACAGTACTGTGGAGGTTTCGCCCCCCCCCCCCCACCATGAGCGCTTACCTCCAGGCACCCCACCACCACCCGGGAGTGGAGGGGGATGGGGGGGGTGGGGGTGGGGGGGAGGGGGCAACTAATTACGTCAGGGGAGGGGGGTAGGTCTGGGGTGGGACAGCAGTCAGCAGTCCCCCCCTCTTCCATAACACCCCACCGCAACGCTTCAAACACGCAGTGTGAAGTTAGTGAAGCAGCAGAGAAGAGTCAGTTCAATTCATCCGAGAAACAAAAGAAAACAAAGAAAAACAAAGGAAAACAAGGAAAGGCCAAAATGAAAAGCTATGGGGGGGAAAAAAACCAAAATGAAAGCGCGAAGGCTGCCGTGAGAGAGGGTGAACCCTGCGTCTTGGCCGTGAGAGAGGGTGAACCCTGCGTCTTGGCCGTGAGAGAGGGTGAACCCTGCGTCTTGGCCGGGCGTATCGGTCAGTGACTAGGTGTGTTTAAGATGGCCGCTTGTTCAGGAGGTGTTGCGGTGATGCTTCTAATCATACTTCCATCGACTCGACCACCAACAGCAAAGGCCAACGCTCCGGTCGACACCAGACACACACACGTGCGCGCGCGCATAAGGTCTATGTACAAGGTCGCGTCAAGGTTAACGTCAAGGTCATTTCATGAGGCGCGCACACGAGCACATCTGGGGACCCCCTGGCAGTCGAAGGACCAGCAAGTTGGTGGCTGACCAAAAAATTTCATTTAGTTTTTTTTTTCTTAAAAAAATAAAAATGTTCAAGAACTATTAGCTTTTTTTTTTTTTATAAAGTATACAAAATACCACAAAGCAAAATAAAAAATAAGAAAAGGATCATTTTTCATATATATATATTTATATAGATTATTCTATTCTCTCTGAGGTTCTAGAGCCTGAGGTAGATGAAGGTAAAATGCATATTATCTTGGTTTCTCCGGCCTGCCGACGTGTCAACCTTTCTCTGTCAGCCCGGCCCCTGTCTCGGCCCTCCTAGTACATACATATATATATATATAAAAATGCATCCAAATTTATAAAATGCCACTATCCATATGTTTAAACCACGCCCGCTCAGCTATAAGCCCCGCCCAGAGTCCCGTTAGGCCACGCCCCTTCAAACAAACTGAGTGACGTCTTCGCCTTCAACGGAAGGAATCACTTCATGAACCAGAGAACACAAAAAAAACCCTATTTTTTTTTCCTCAAAGTAAAAAGTCTTTGCAAACCAGAACTGAAACATTTAGTGGGGGTGAGTGCACAAAAGTCCACCAACGTGGGGAGAAACTTCCGGTCGTGTTTTTTTTTTTGTTTGTTTTTTTTAAATCATTAAAAAAAAAAAAAAAAAAAAAGTCTACATTTGTGGGCGGAGCCATAGGCCGGGTGTCCAGGATGGGCGTGTCCTACTCTGTCCAATCAGCGCTGAATCTCCAAGGTGACCAGGCAGCTTCATTTCCTCCTGGCCAATGAGGGGCCGGTGGGGGCGGGCTTAGGCTCCTGCTGTCGCCTCACCTGAGAGAGGATCTCCTGGATACGACGCTGGGCCACCTGGGAACACACATTTTACACACATTTACAAAAGCACGCGCACACACACACACACACACACACACACACACACACACACTTATAGGAACACACTCATAGTTATAGATGTCTGGAGAAGGCTGCTTTAGAGAGAGCTCACGTGACACAGAGAGAGCGAGAGAGAAAGAGACAGAGAGAGAAACAGACAGAGAGAGAGAAACAGACAGAGAGAGAGAGAGAAACAGACAGAGAGAGAGAGAGAAAGAGAGAAAGAGAGAGACACAGACAGAGAGTGTAAAAGACAGACAGACCTGGCTGGCGTAGAAGTGTCCGGAGATCTTGACCACCACCTGGTCGTCCTCGTCTGGCGTCTGGTCTCGAGGCACCACCACCTCAGCACTCGACAGGCTCTGCAGCTCGTTCACCTGCAATAGGAGCGCCCTTAGTTACACACTCAGGCGTAGGGGTGTGTGTGTGTGTGTGTGTGCGTGTGTGCGTGTGTGTGTGTGCGTGTGTGTGTAGCGCTCGACAGGCTCTGAAGCTCGTTCACCTACAGCAGGAGCACTCTTAGTTACACACTCAGGCGTAGGAGTGTGTGTGTGTGTGTGTGTATGGGCTGTGTGTGTGTGTGTGTGTGTGTGTGTGTGTGTGTGTGTGTATGGGCTGTGTGTGTACGTACGGTTTTGCCTCCCTTGCCGATGACCCTGCCGGCCGCAGACGAGGGCACCTTGATGTGGGCCTCCAGCTTCACCTCCTCCTTCGGCCCAAAGAAGTTCTCCTCCTTCAGCTTCCCGAAGATACGGCCCTGGGCCTGCCACACACACACACACACACACACACACACACACAGACACGCACACACAGACACGCACACACAGACACGCACACACAGACACGCACACACAGGATTAAACTCAGGTGTGTGCCATTTTAAACTAGGAGTTAATCTCAAGTGTGCTACCTTAAACTGCAGTTAAATTCAGGTGTTCTGCCTTAATCAGGGGTTAACCTCAGGTGTGATATCAAACAGGGGTTAACCACAGCTGTGCTACCTTAAACTAAGGAATAATCTCAGGTGTGCTACCTATAAAGGGTTTAATCGCAGGTGTGCTACCCGTAAAGGGGTTTAATCTCAGGTGTGGTACCTTAAACTGGGGGTTAATCTCAGGTGCGCTACCTTAAACTAGGGGGTTAATCTCAGGTGTGCTACATTAAACTAGGGTTTAATCTCAGGTGTGCTACCTTAAACTAGGGCTTAATCTCAGGTGTGCTACCTTAAACTGGGCCTCAGGGGGTCCAGTGATGATGACCATCCTCTGCTTGGCTTCAACTCCGTCTGCAGGTGCAATCTGGGGGAGACAAAGCAGATGTGTTACCACGGTAACCTCAAGATTACAGGTTGTTCTCCTTGGCCCTTTTAAGGAAAAGGTGTCACTGAGGACAAAGCGAGGCAGGACTGTTCCCCTGAAGTGGCAAAGACAGCATCTCTATAAATCTACCTACTATTATTTATCAGCTGATGCCAGTATGTTTTAAAATGCCAGATATCGGCCCAATATACCAGTCTCTCTCCAATGCAAAAGGTCTGTACAGATACTTGCAGGGGAGTCAAGAGTTTAACCTTTAAGAACGGTCTTCCATTACAGTCCAACACTCTTAAACACATAGTAATCAAACAATAATAAACACCGCAATCATAAATAAAAAAAAAAACCCACATAAGTCCGTCTCTGGTTAGTAGTAGTTAATTTTATTTACCGTGAGAAGGCCCAAGAAAACGTCATGGTAAATAAATAGATAGAAAAGTCCCACCCAGGCCCCACCCACTGACCTTGATTGATGCTTGTTTGTTTCGTTTAGTTTATTGCCATTTTAACAACTGTGGTCATTAATGGCCATTACAGATTAAAATATATAAATAAACATATAAATATTAATCAAGTGAATAAAAACCTATACTATAAAACAAGTAAATTATATCAGTTTTTTTAAAACCAATACATACTAGGAAGTTTAGAACTTTTAAAAGGTGGGACCATATAATAAAGATCCTCGTTAAAAAAACTGGCGCCTTTTAAAACCGAGAGCAGAACAAGAGAATAAAGTGTGCTTCATTGATAAAAACCCATTCCAAAAGGGACACAATGGATGTTCACCTCCAGTCAACAAAAAAGCATGGGTAAGTCTAGAATGACCAATTCTACATCTAGCATCTCTGGTTAGTAGTTAATTTTATTTACCGCGAGAAGGTCCAAGAAAACGTCATGGTAAATAAATAAATAGAAAAGTCCCACCCAGGCCACATCCACTGACCTTGATTGACACAGACACACACACGGACACACACACGGACACACACACGGACACAGGGTAAAAAGTCCCACCCAGGCCCCGCCCACTGACCTTGATTGAGGCGCCGGCGAATCGGCTGAGCTGCTTGATGTGCTGGCCCTGCTTGCCTATGATGGCCCCCACCGCCAGCGCAGGGATGAACAGGTACACCGTCTCCGTCTCAGGCTGACCCTGCACACAGGTGTGTGTGAGTGTGAGAGAGAGTGAGAGAGACAGAGAGTGAGTGTGAGAGAGTGAGTGTGAGAGAGTGAGTGTGAGAGAGTGAGTGTGAGAGAGTGTGTGAGAGAGAGAGAGAGAGAGAGAGAGAGAGTGTGAGAGAGTGTGTGAGAGAGAGTGTGTGTGTGAGAGAGCGAGTGTGTATGTGTGTGGGGGGGGGAGAAAAACCAAATTAGGTCAGTAATCCCACACAGTCAAGAGCAGAGTTACTGGATCACCGCTTTAGTCTGCCTGAGAGCAGCTGCATGCACTGGGGGGGGCAGGAGAGAATTCGCACTGTAGTACCAACTCACACACACACACACACACACACCTCTTCCATCTGATTATTAGACCTGGTCACACTGCGTTTAGAGGACACTCTTACACACACAGTGTCATGTCATGGAATAATGGCCTCCTGTAGCAACACACACACACACACACACACACACACACACGATGCTACAGATATCTAGTCAAAGATCAGCACACACACACGATCGGATTCCTCAGCTCAGTGCACAACAGACATGTGCTAACCAGGGACCCTACCACACACTTTTCTCGCTCTCTCACACACACACACACACACACACACACACACACACACACACACACACAGCAGGCAGGCCCAGCATTCCTCTGCGTTACAGCGCCACCGCTGGCAGGGTGATGTTAGGGCAGGTTAACTGTGTGGGTAGAACCATCAGAAAACCATCTGACAGCTCTGGCCCTCAGCCAATGAAACCCAAGCAGCCCAAAGCCCAACCAATCGTGCAGAGCTTGAGTCACAGGGGGCGGGACTTACACACAGGGAAGGACTTCCTGCTGGGGCAGGGGGCCAGGGAGCAATGTCACTCCCACACACACCGTACTAGAGAGAGAACACACACACACACACACACACACACACGAGAGACTTGAGACACTCCCATACACCCCGTACTAGATAGAAAACGAGCACACACACACACCAACACACACAACTTGAGACACTTTCACACACACTGATTTTTTTGTGTCACACACACACACACAACGCACTTTAAGGATGCACTCATGCACACAGCACAGAGGTAGTCCCCAGCTTTACACACACACACACACACACACACAGAATTGGCTGACCACACATCTCTCCAAGAGATTATCAGGCAGGTTGTAATGGAGGGGCAGCTCCAAGCGTCCCTGGCTGCCCCCACCTCCTTGCCCCCCTCCCCTGCCACCTCCTTGCCCTCCTCCCCTCTTTGGCACGGGCGTCAGGTGGGACAACAGCTTTACGAGCAGCAGGTGAGGAGCTGCCGTTTCACACCTTTACCTCCAGCCCCCCCCCCCCCCCCCCCCCCCATAAATCTCATCACATCTACTCCCTCTCTCATGTTCTCAGCAGAGGTACACCACAGGCTTTTCCTCTAGCCAACACACACACACACACACACACCCTGTGGGTACTCATCCCAAAGGCAGGGGAGGTCCTCACATGCGCGCGCACACACACACACACACTAAGGTACTCATCCCAAAGACAGGGTAGGTCCTCGCTCACACACACACACCCACACAGGTACTCATCCCAAAGACAGAGCAGACTCACACACACAAACACAGAGTTATTCACCACAAAGGCAGTGTAGGCTCACACACAGGGTGTGTGTGTGTGTGTGTGTGTGTGTACTCACCCCAAAGGCAGGGTAGGCTCCCTGAGGTCCTGCTGGGGGTGGGGGGGCAGCCATGGAGGGACTCACCCCCCCACTCGCACCCCCCGGAAACAGCCCCAACGCATTCAAGTTCAGTCCAGGAATCAGGTTAGACTGTAACTAGAGGGAGAGAGACAGAGAGAGTGAGAGAGAGACAGAGAGAGGGAGAGACAGAGTGAGAGAGAGACAGAGTGAAAGAGAGACAGAGAGAGAGAGGGAGAGAGAGAGAGAGAGGGAGAGAGAGAGAGAGAGAGAGAGAGAGACAGAGAGAGGGAGAGACAGAGAGAGGGAGAGACAGAGAGAGGGAGAGACAGAGAGAGGGAGAGACACACAGATTTAAAACCACTTTATTAAAGCACTGTCTACCAATCATACGACAACCATTTTAAGGATACAACTGAGACAGAGAGAGAGACAGACAGAGAGAGAGAGACAAAGAAAGACAGAGAGAGAGAGAGAGAGAGACACAGAGAGAGAGACACACAGGGAGAGATCATGCTAGCCTGTGTCTACACACACACACACACACACACACACACACAGAGTGATACAATCCCCACAGACTATAACCTGAGCCCTGCTCCATGTGTATGAGTGATTAAACTACAGCCACTCAGACAGGTGAGCTTGCACCCGACACACACACACAGGTGAGCGAGGGATCAGGTGAGCATGGCAAGGCCAAGGGGTTCCTCTGAGGATCCTTGAAATGCCATGTTGTGACAAACACACACACACACACACACACGTTAACCAAGGCCAGAGGTGATGCAGTGTGAGGCCAGCCCACTAGGGGGCAGTGGAGAGCAGGGCTTACGTTCATAGCAGCGACACACACACACACACACACACACAGGGGCAGCAGAGGGCAGGGCTTACGTTCATAGCAGCGATGTCGTTGTCGTAGGCCTCTCGGATCTTCTTCATGACCTCCTGCTCGGCCAGCGCACACGCCTCGATCGACCCTTTCACAGTGATGGTCCTCTCGGGGTTATACAGGGTCAGGTCCTGCAGACTGCACACACACACACACACACACACACACACACACAAAGACAGACACACACCCTTAATGAAAGTGAGCGTGACCATGTAAGAGCAACTACTCTTCATGACCAGTAGATGGCGCCAGTAAGCCCCGTTTATGTCCATGCAGGAGTGCAGACAAAAGTCTTACAGTTAAACTGCTAAGGAGTTCTCATCATCTACCAAACGCTTCCACTAACAGCACTGAACACAAAGCTTCCACTAACAGCACTGAACACAAAATAAGACTGCAGGTGAACAAAAGGCTAAAATTAAGCATATTGAACAAAAAAAGAAAAGGTGGAGTAATTACGGAGAGATGGTGATCTTGGTCTCTGTGTCCTGCTCAATCTTCTTCAGGTTGCGTCCCTCCTTCCCGATCAAGCGTCCCACGAAGTTATTGTGAGCCAGGATCTTCAGAGGGACCTCCTCAGTACTGGGGGGGGGGGTATTGGGGGAGAGAGAGGAGAGAGACACGTGCCACATTAATGTTGATGCCGTCACTAGAGCTGACTAAGTGTTAGGACATGGTTTCATTTGTAAATTTAAGCTTCAAGGAGCAGCTGTGTGTGTGTGTGTATACTGGTGAGACATAAAACTTGGGGTCAACAGCTTCCTTCTGCATGATCTCAATGATGGTTGGTGTGTGTGTGTGTGTGTGTGTGTGTGTATATATGGAGTGTGTGTGTGTGTGTGAGAGAGAGAGAGAGACTTACAACTTGGTGTCGAGGGCCTCCTTCTGCATGATGCTGTGTGTGTGTGTGTGTGTGTGTGTGTGTGTGTGTGTGTGTGTGTGTGTGAGAGACTTACAACTTGGTGTCGAGGGCCTCCTTCTGCATGATCTCCATGATTGAGCGGCAGGCATTGCTGCATCCCTCTGGGGTGTGTGTGTGCATACATCTGTGTGTGTGTGTGCGTGTATACATCTGTGTGTGTGTGTGTGTGTGTGTGTGTGTGTGTGTGTGTGTGTGAGAGAGAGGGAGACACTTACAACTTGGTGTCGAGGGCCTCCTTCTGCATGATCTCCATGATGCTGTGTGGTGTGTGTGTATATACGAGTGTGTGTGTGTGTGTGAGACTTACAACTTGGTGTCGAGGGCCTCTTTCTGCATGATCTCCATGATGGCTGGTGTGTGTGTGTGTGTGTGTATATATATATATATGAGTGTGTGTGTGTGTGTGTGTGTGTGTGTGTGTGTGTGTGTGTGCGCGTGTGTGTGTGTACGTGTGTGTGTAAGACTTACAACTTGGTGTCGAGGGCCTCTTTCTGCATGATCTCCATGATGGAGCGGCAGGCGTTGCTGCAGCCCTCTGGGGTGGAGTGCACAGTGATGGGCTTCTCCGCCGCCCCCGCATTCTCCTTACGGTGGATGTCTATCCTACACACACACACACACACACACACACACACACACACACGAGACAAGCATGTCAGCACACTGTAAAGAGAATGTGTGTAGATTTCAGTAGTCTCTATGTGTGTATCAGTGGATGGTGATCTCACACGTTTCCAAAGTACTGATCTGTGTGTGTGTGTGTGTGTGTGTGTGTGTGTGTGTGTGTGTGACACCTATTGCACACACACACACACACACACACACACACGCATGTGTATATATTCTCTCCCTCTGCTAATCCCCCTCTTCTTTCTTTCCGCTCTCCATATCTATCCTCCTTGCCCTCGTTCTCCTTATGGTGAATGTCCATTCTGCGCGCGCACACACACACACAGGACAAGCATGTCAGCACACTGACCCATACACATACAGACTACAGCATTCTCTTTACAGGGATGTGGATTCCACACACACACACACACACACACACACACACGTCAGCACATTTACCCAAACACATACAGATCAATCAAACACGTAAGCACACTTGCAAATACCCACCCACATACACACCGAACACTAATGTACACACACACAGTGCTCAAGTACACAAGTACACTTGTTCACATGGGTATAGGCACACACACACACTCAAATCCCATTAACTGCACATGAGAAAACACAAGCACACTTGCACTCACTTGCAGACACAAGCCCTGTAGAAAACGGCCACACACACACACGCGCGCACGCACACACCACTGCATGTTTACAGAGAAATGCAAAGTCATTTCTTTGCAACTTCATTTTGTGGGTCAAACCGCAAGTGTATTTTTTGACCAGGTCCCTCTATGGTTGTATTGTGGTGGCTCTTCTACTACAGAGAAAAACTGTGATGAGGAATCTGTACCATGTCACCCTTAATGTCTTTGGGAGGCATGTCTGTATTTAAAGCTCAACTCCATAGGGCCAGAGCGGTGTGGTCAGGGTAAAGCCTTTGACCCAGCAACTCCATCACTCTTCCACTTCAAGAGAAGCTGAGCGGCCAACCGTAATGTCTGTTTCGAGGAATCGTTTGGTCCAGTGCTGACTGCATCTTCATCCAACTACATGCAGGACATCTACCGAGTGTTACGGAGAGTCAGGACAGCGACCTCAACAATGTGCTTTAGAGGAAACCCCACTGAGCAGTGATTCAACCCGACTAGCGAGAAAATGGAGAGCGTTTATGTTCCTGTATCCTTGACCAAACCAAGATGAAATGTTTACCTTTTTCAAAATGAACTGGTACTTTGGGGTGTACCAGTGTGAATGTGTGTGTGTGTGTGTGTGCCTCAGTGTCTGTTTGGTGATGTTGCGTATGGTGGAGATCTGTGTGTGTGTGTTCTTACTTTGAGTGTGTCTGTTTGGTGATGTCATGCATGTTGGAGCCTGGACACTCTGTGTGTGTGTGTGTGTGTGTGTGTGGTGTGTGTGTGTGTGTGTGTGCACACGAGTGCTCTTACTTTGAGTGTGCCTGCTTGGTGATGTTGCAGATGGTGGACCTCTGTGTGTGTGTGTGTGTGTGTGTGTGTGTGTGTGTGTGTGTGTGTGTGTGTGTGCGTTTGGTGATGTTGCATATGGTGGACCCCTCCTTGTGTGTGCGTATGGTGGACCCCTCCGTGTATGTGTGTGTGTGCTCTTTGAGTGTCTGCGTGGTGATACGTATGGTCGACCCATCCATGTGTGTGTGTGTGTGTGTGTGTGTGTGTGTGTGTGTGTGTGTGTGCGTGCGGTGATATGTATGGTCGACCCATCCGTGTGTGTGTGTGTGTGTGTGTGTGTGCGCGCACGCGGGTGCCTCTGAGTGTTCTTACTTTGAGTGTGTCTGCTTGGTGATGTTGCGTATGGTGGAGCCCTCCTTGTGTGTGTGTGTGTGTGTGTGTGTGTGTGTGTGTGTTCTTACTTTGAGTGTGTCTATTTGGTGATGTCATGCATGTTGGAGCCCTCCGTGTGTGTGTGTGTGTGTGTGTGTGTGTGTGTGTGTGTGTGTGCGCGCCCCCTTACTTTGAATGTGTCTGCTTGGTGATGTTGCGTATGGTGGAGCCCTCCTTGCCGATGATGGCTCCGACGAACTGTGTGGGCACCAGCATCCTGAGGGGGACGTCTGCCTGCATCTTGGGGCGCGCGCCCATGGAGGGGGAGCCAGCGCGGGGGGGTCCCCTGGGGGCCATGCCTCGCCGCCCCCCCAACCCCCCTGGACCCTCGGGGCCCGTGGCCAGCTCGTCAGGGATGTAAGACACCTTCAGGGCATAGTTCTCCATCAGGAAGCCGTTTAGTTTCTCCAGTGCCCTGAGAGAGAGACAGACACACACACACACACACACACACACACACACACACACACACACACACGTGTTAGCATGTAGTTCTCCATCAGGAAGCCATTCAGCTTCTTCAGTGCCCTACGACACACACACGTTGGCATCATGAAGCTTTTTGGTTGTTCAGTGCCCTGAGAGATGCAGGCAAACACACACACACACACACACACACACACACACGTTAGTTTGTAGTTCTCCATCATAAACCCGTTCAGCTTCTCCACTGCCCTGAGGGAGGCACACACATTGTGTGAGAGAGATACCTTTATTGTCACTGTACACAAGACACACACAAGACACACACACAACCCCGCAGGTGACAGCCAGCTCAGACAAGAGCGCTGGGTCATCTCTGGGCCAGCTGCATGCCACAGCTGCTGCAGGCAGAGGCTTATGGGGGCGATTTCTCCAGTAGAGGGCAGCAGAGGGCTGAGTTTGGCTCTACTGGGCAAAGCCATGGAGTCACTG
Source organism: Setipinna tenuifilis (assembly GCA_030347295.1). Taxonomy (NCBI): domain Eukaryota; kingdom Metazoa; phylum Chordata; class Actinopteri; order Clupeiformes; family Engraulidae; genus Setipinna; species Setipinna tenuifilis. Next base: position 4,944,133 of record CM059283.1, on the reverse strand, counting down.
ATTGGTGTAGATGAGGCGGTCCATCCTACCATCTCCGTTTCTCAAAGCCATTAAGTTACTGATGAATGGTAGGATGGACAACCTTATCTATTCTACAGTATACCAGTGTTTCCCAAATCCATAGAGTTACTGGTGGTAGCATGAACCACCTCATCTACACTAGTTTTTCTCAAAGCCATAGAGTTACTGAATGGTAGGATGGACAACCTTATCTGTCTATACCAGTGTATCCCAAAGCCATGGAGTTACTGGTGATAGCATGGACAGTACCACCAGATCAAGTACCCAGTACCCCCTCTAAAGAGACCACAATAACAGGGTTGGGGGGTACCAACATATTAAGAGGGCATATGTACTAATACTTCAGATACACCAATTCATATAAACCAGATACACCAATTCATATACATCCTTGTCTCCATCTGAATATACCATTTCAGATACAGCATCTCAGATACACCAAGACATACCAATTCAGATGCACAAATTCAGATACAAACCTGCTATGTACTTGTGATGTTATGGTGATGATCTGAATTGGTGTAACAGCTAAAAAAGCTACCAGGTAGACTTAAGGTTGTTGTGGCAGTTTCTTACAACTGAGCACATGCAACTAAGCTTTCTGTTTGAAATTATGTTAATGTGGAGAGGAAAGTTCATCAAATCATTTCTCACCCCCACACGCATACACCCACACACAAACACACACCCACACAAAGACCCACAGGCCTACTAACCAATTGGTTTTGTAGTGATGCAGTGGAGTGTGTCTGTACAGGGTGTGTGTGTATCTGTGAGAGCGTGTGTGTGTGTGTGTGTGTGTGAGAGAGCGAGTGTGTGTGTGTGTGTGTATGTCTGTGAAAGTGTGTGTGTATATATGTCTGTGTGTGTGTGAATGAGTCACTCACTGTCTGGCTTGGTCCTTGGCTGCATAGCGTACGTTTACGACAGCGGTCTCTGTCTCTGTGTTCACTGTAGGGCACCAAACAGAACAGGGAGTTTAAAGGCAACATAAGGAGGGTGTGTGTGTGTGTGTGTGTGTGTACGTACACTAGTACTGTGTAGTGCAAGATTGGTCTGTGTGTGTGTGTGTGTGTGTGTGTGTTCACTGTAGGGCACCTCAAAGAGAAAAGTGAGTTTAAAGGCAACATAAGGAGTGTGTATGTGTTTGTGTGTAGTGTGTGTGTGTGTGGTGTAAGAGCAATAAGAGATGTGCATGTTACCTTGTTCACAGCTTTCAACTGTGCCGTACTGTGCCAACATGCCATCCAGAACCTACGAGACGCAGAGAGGAGAGCATGTTTAAAATAAACACACACACACACACACACAGAGGAGAGCATGTTTAAAATAAACACAATTGCATATGCGCGCACACACACGTGAACGTGGCCTTCTCTGCGTGCACTGCTCAATTCTTGCGTTGATTCTGACACACACACACACACACACACACACACACACACACACACACACACACACCTCTTGCAGTGATTCTGGTGCCATCATCTCCATAAGTGTAACGGAGGGAGGTGAAGCTTTGACTGCATCTGTGTTATGCTAATGGCTACGCTATTTAGATTATTCAAACACCAACAGCAGTGGCAACACCGTCTGATGTTATTCAACTCTACAACTAAACCATCCGATTATTCACAGCCACAGCAACAACCATTACACATGACTGACAAGTTAGCGCAACATCTGCACAGCATAACAAAAGGGTTGGGGATGTTCAGATAGGAGACACACACACACACACACACACACACACACACGACCGTTTGGCAGCACGCTGACCTGGCCAAGAGGACAAGGGGTGTTGGTGACTGTGACAGTAATGGCACGAGGGGACTTTAGTGGACAGGTAACAGCATAGCAAGAGATGACATCAGTGGTGATGGTGACAGTATAGGCAAGAAGGGACTTCAGTGGTGATGGTGACAGTATGGGACTTCAGGGGTGATGGTGACAGAATGGGACTTCAGTGGTGATGGTGACAGTATAGGCAAGAGTGGACTTGAGTGGGTAGGTGACAGTATACAGGCAAGAGGGGACTTCAGTGCACAAGTGAAAGCAGGTTGCCTAGCTCACTTCTATAGGGGACTGAAATGCACACACACACCACTGTAACCATGGCGATAACTAAACAGCATTGCCGTGTGACACACACACACACACACACACACACACACACACACACACACACACACACACACACACACACACACACCCCTTGTGCTTTGGTGTTTTCTTCTGTGTGTTTCAACACTGCAATGTTGTATCATAAGCTTCAATACCACAGTTGTGGACACCACTGGTGGTCCACAAGAAATTCCATGTGGTCCTTGAGCAGCGGTTTTAAAATAATAATTCTCATGTTTCATAAGCTACCTATGATATGCAGTGTGTTTAAACAGCATGTACATCATCTTCATGACATAGGGCTGTGATGCTGCATAAATTCATGAATTCACAGCCATGTTAGCTTCAGAAGGGGGGGTGGTGGTCCTTGAGGTTTTTTTTAGTTAGGGGCAGAGGCAGACAAAGCGGATTGGGAAAGTAAAAGTCCTGCCATGTATTCCTTCTGCCTGTGCTCTCAACACAGGTGATCCCTAGGTAGACTAGCTAATTAGTGAGATCAGCTGGTTCAGTGAAATGGCTGGTGGCAGGACTTTTACTTTCTGAACCCAAGATGTCCACCTCTGGTTGGGGAAGTAGTCCTTGGTCTGTAAAGCTGAGAGAGAACCATTAGTAGTAACACTGCAGTGTTTCCCAGTCAGGTTGCCCACATCTGCTCTACCACCCTCCACAGTGTGAGGGAGACACTGGCTGCAAGGCTGAATATGCAAGAAACTTTAATGACAAATCCATTTTTCAACAGGGTGATGATTCCTGGTCAAGTCTGAAGGTGGCCAAGCCAGGGACAGGGGGAGGTTCCTCTTCAGTCCATCTGCCGTGATTGGTTGAGTGACCGGTTTATCTGTCGTGATTGGTCAAGTGTGTGCTTTAAGGAAAGTTTAAAATGTTCTTCACTGCAGTATCATTCCAAAAACAGTGAAAGAATGCTGCTGAGGATTCTGGTCAAATTTAGAACTTCTGGGAGTTCCGTTTCCCACATGCACTGTCCAGGCCAATCTCATGGGGCTTTTTTCAGCACACACACCCATTGGATTGCCCTACGCATGTCACCCACGCACAGGAGTACGCAAGACACTTCCAGAGACTCCTGTAGTCCCGATGGCAGCACCTGGTTATTCAAACACTAGTCAAAACACCAACACCAATGGCAAGAGCCTCTGATTGCCTGGCTGATGTTATGCCAAGATGTCTGACTGATGTGTACTGCCTAGATGGCACCTTCAGCTTCTCAGCAGGTGTCTAAAACGCCCCCATCTTGCCACAGGACAAATTTAAGAAGAGATTATACAGTCCATGTCTCAAACAAGCTCAGAGCAAATAAAAAAATGGCAGACTTTTGCATACAGGTGTGCATGGAAGCCCATTTTAGCCAAAAAAAAGGGACAAAAATACTTGATCTCGATCTTAAGTCAAACATATTAGATTAAAAAAGGATTAGGATTAAGAGATAAAAGTCATAATTATGATATATATATAAAAAAAAAAAAATCGAGATTAAGAGATAGAAATCCTTAACCAGGAGATAGTCAACATTAGCTAAAAAGTCGACATTATGACGGGGAAATGACTCAAACAGTCAAATACACACACTAATTAGACTTCTCCCTGCCCTGTTCCTCGCCCACATTAATGCATGTAGCCCACAGCACCACCTCCAACCCTTCAACCTTTACCACTTTCACTGCATGTTCGACCAATGTCACTGCACGGTCACCAGTTTCACTGCATGTCCTACTCTACCCAGTATATCTCTGCATGTGACAAACCCTCCTTGTACCCGTGTACCTGAGCGAAGCATCAGAGGGGCCTGGGACACGTCTCCTGCCAAAGCCTGCACACCTGCTGAAACTAGGTGCAGGTTACATGACCCACTGCCAACCACCCACCTGCCTCCCCCCTCCTCCCTCCTTACCTGTCCGTAAAACAGGTGTAGAGGAGTAGAGGGGTGTGTGCAAATAAAGGTTCTGCCCCCCCCCGCCCCCACCACCACCAACCTGTCTTAGCACCTTAGAGGCTGCAGTCCAGCTGATCTGTACCTCATGCAACCAAGCATGCTTGACCACACGCAAGCTTTCGTGTTGCTTCAACTAAAACAAAAAACACGTGGGAAAAGAGGAGGTGATTTTGTAACAAACTGTTGGTATTTAGAGATTATTAACTTATTACCTTATTATTATTATTACTATTACCTGATTATTACAGTATCTGAGCTAATGAACAAAAAATATGGATGTGTTTTCCTGCCTTTAAGTCACCTTAAATAAATAAAAAAAAAAAAGTGAGAAAATGCTGAAGACTACAATGAGGCTTTTCCAAACAAGGGAGAGAAGAGACTCATCAGAGACCCATCAGAGGGGAACAGAGGCACCTCAGAGGTCTCCTCTATGCTTCACACACTTCACGGGTGGGGTGAGATTGTGTGTGTGTGTGTGTGTGGGGGGGGGGGTGGTGGTGACGCAACAGCACACTTGTAAACACGAACACAGAGTGATTTGGGTCACTTTACGCTGGAGAGCAGGAGATTTGTTTGGACGGCGCTTTGAGATGACACTCATCCAGACAGGCCACATAAATCCTGCCGAGCAGCGCGGAGTGGAGCGGACCAGAGTGGAGCGGAGCGGTCGTACCACCATTCCCGCCGAGCGCACATCACGATTACGGCCCGACGTGGCCACCGCGAGCATAACACTGTCACAACAGTCAACGAGAAAATAACTCCTCACCATTTCACCATCTGCAAATGAACACCCTCCACCACCCCCCCACATATACACACACACACACACACACACACACACACACACACAGCGCTCTGATTGTTTTGTTTTGTGAGCGCCTGTCCGTCAGTCTGTGTGGCCGGGAGAGCAGCTTGACTCGCCCCAGTGATGAGTGTGATGAGTGTGATGAGTGTGCCGTGTGCTGTGATGTTGCGTAATGGACAGCAGCGTCCAGCAGCGCCCCCCCCCCCCCCCCCCCCCCCCCCCAATCATGAGTAATGGTCCATGAGGAGGGGAACCAGGGGGAGCCTAAACTAAACTACCATGACTGATTAGGACGCAGGAGAACAATGTTCCATCACAGCCTCTGGAGAACGTGTGCAGGTGTGTACACACACACACACACACACACACACACACAGCATGTGGATAAGGCATGCACTCACGCAGACACACACACACACACACACACCTCTGTGGTCTTATGTTTGTGGACTCCTATTGCACAACATTATACAGTTCATGGACAGACAGTGAACTGGACAGAAGCATTCAGCTTCAACAAAAATCACACTCCTAGCACCGCACGCCACCCAACCATCTTTGATCCAAACACCTACGCTCAAAACAGCAACCCATCCGTTTCAACTTTCATCCCAAAGGCTTCTTCAGTTCACCTTTTCAAATGAAAGTGAAATGTCTTCAAGCTCCAAAATAAATAAATAATAAAGTCTAGTTGCATACAACTGAGCTCTTTTGACTGCCATGCCATGGATGAATAAGAATCTTCTCTTCACAGACAATAAAACACCATCCAATCAGCCTCAATTCGCTAAAACACTATATTCACCACAGTCGCACCTTCAATCTGACACACACACACACACACACACACACACACACACACACACCTAGTGTGGCAATGGCAGGGGCCCAGTCCCAGGGCGTGTCCTCACAGGAAGGTGTTCAGGTCAAAATGGTAAAGCCTGGTTAGTCTGTGTGTAGGGGTGTGTGTGTGTGTGTGTGTGTGTGTGTGTGTGTGTGGAGGGGGAGGGGGGTGTGTCTGTAGTGTCCCTGCTCTGGGAAATTTACTTAAGGTACATGCATCTCCTTGTGTGTATGTGTGTAGTCTGTTTACTCTGTGTTCCTCTACACCTCTGTCAGCTTATAATGTCCTCCTTTTGTAAGTCACTTTGCATTTAGCAGACGCTTTTATCCAATGTAATGAAATGTATGGTAAACGATTTTATCGTTTCAGCCTTTCGTGCACATTGTGTCTGCGTTCTGGGTGCCCTGAAATGATGCTTTTTAAGAACGGGTTCCAGAATGGGGAAATCTGACGACGGCAACTTTGCACTGCCGCGTGCACAAGCAAACCTGCTGCTTTTCGAGAACAATAACGTTGCCGCCCTGTCACATGCACAACAAACAAACTATTACCAATGGGTTGTTGTGGGATCATTTCACAGTATATAGTACTCGCCTGCAATAGGGTTAGTGGGTGGATGTGTTGCAGTCATTTCTAGTCTCTGCCCTTGAACTGTAGACTGTGTGGTGTGGAGGGAGCAGTGGGCCACTCTGGGGTATGCAGGCATCACACAGGGGGTCAGGAGTGGGCCAATGACTGCACCAGGGGCAGCAGGGGGGAGGGGCACAGATAGTGTGCTAGCCAATCATAAGAAGGGGGAGGGGCACAGATAAAGTGAGGGAGCCAATCTTGAGGAAGGGGAGGGTCATAGAAAGTGTGGTAGCCACTCGTGAGAAGGGGGAGGGGCACAGATAGTGTGGTAGCCAATCTTAAGAAAGGGACGGGTCATAGATAAAGTGTGGTAGCCACTCTTAAGGAGGGAAGGGTCATAGATAAAGTAAGGTAGCCAATCTTATTTTAAACTTATTTTATCTTTTATGCTTTTATGTTGTCTTTTGCTTTTATTTTTGTTAAGCACATTGAACTGCCTTTGTGTATGAAATGCGCTATACAAACAAATTTGACTTGACTTGACTTAAGGAAGGGGAGGGGCACAAATAAAATGTGGTAGCCAATCTTTGAGGGGGAGGGTCATAGATAAAGTGTGGTAGCCAATCTTAAAGAAGGGGCGGGCCACAGATAAAGTGTGGTAGCCACTAGGCTCATTCAACTTGATGAAAACGTTGGCAGCCGTTTGCAGTCAGTGATGCATTCTGTGCTGAAAGTGTTGCATGATGGTTAGAAATTCAGACTTGCCCAGAAGGTGTGAGGATGTCCCCAAAATGTGACCATGTCATATGACCTGAAGACTCACGGGAGCAAGACGCTTGCAGACAAATCTTACAAACGCTTGCAGTTGCTTCCACACAACTGCAAATGTCTAGCCAATCCCTCCGTGATGATGCAACTTTGCCCTCGTTGGTTTAAAGTTCACTGATGTCTGGGTAGGTGCATTGTCCAGCACTCCCCCACTAAACTTCTCATTTTATATGCATGTTATTTAAATCTTTAAATCTTAATTAAATTTTAAGGCTTTTATCAAGCCCACTCGTATTTATTTAAAATCTCGTTTTTATTTTATTGCCTTGTGTCAGTATCATACCTACTTATGGTCTTTGCGTTATGGTTTTGCGGTCTTATTTTTCATGCTTGTGTTGTGAAGCACTTTGGGCCAAGTCTGTTTTCTTAATAGCACAATTAAAGACTTGATGCCTCAGTGTACCTCACTACAACCCCCACCCCCTCCTTGTCCCCCACACACACACACACACACACACACACACAACACACACACACATGACTTCCGTGTCATCTGCTACATAGATTGAGAAGGTGTGAGTTCAGTCATGCAGGAAGAAGATTTGTGTTCAACTTCACTGCTGCACTTTTAATGCCCACCCATGCTTTGACCAGAAGTTCTCGTCGATGTGTCCAGACAGCCGAGGGTGTAACTTGAACGCGGCTACTCTTAAGGCGGGGGCACGTAAAGAAAGCTGCCTCCCCTTTCTGCCTTCTCCTCCTCCGCCCCCACCCCCTGCCTTCCTTACCTCCCTCCTTTCCCTCCCTCCCTCCCTCACTGGGGTCAAGGAGCAGGTCACACCATGAGGCTGCGCGCGCACACACACTTGTATGCATTCACACATTTATATGCATGGCCCCCACCCCATGCACTTACACACTGCAGTGAAGCCACACACACACACACACACACACACTTATATGCATGCCCCCCCCACCCATCCCATACTTACACACCACACACAGTCAAGCCACACACACACACACACACACACACACACATTAATTCCCTTCGCTTTCTCCCCTACTGACTACTTAGTTTAAGGAGGGGCCCCTGTAGGCCGTCTCATTGGTCAAAGCAGCCATCAATCAGGGAGGCCCCTGTTCTGCTGATCAAAGGACAATGCAGAAGGGGGAGGGGCTAACATTCCAGAGGCCCCTGGCTGGGAGGAGAAAGAAGGGGCAGACACACACACACGAGCAGGGTCCACACACACACCCACACAAGAGCAGGGTCCACACACACACGAGCAGGTCCACACACACACACACACAAGAGCAGGGTCCACACACACACACACACACGAGCAGGGTCCACACACACACACACACACACCCACACATACAAGAGCAGGGGTCTACACACACAGCAACTGGGCAGATGTGTACATTCAAATGGTAAAGACAAATCTTGCGTGAGCATGGTCAACACACACACACACACACACACACACACACACACAGGCAAATAGTTGAAAGCATGTGGCGTCTCTCAACCCCTGGACGACAGCGTAAACCTCACACAGTCACCCAGGCTGGCGTGTTGTAAGCGTCCACTGGGTCAAAGTTCCATGTGTAGAATGTGTGAACATTCCTGACACCAAAATCATTTTATAAAATAAAAAAAAAAGGCACACGCCACACACGACAAACACACACACAAGACACACACACACACACACACACACAAGACACACACACACAAGACACACACACACACACACACACACTTGACTGGGCCCTGGTGTGTTGTGGACTACTCACCTCCCACTGCATGTGAGGGGGGATATTCCTGATCTGTAGCTTACAGCTCCTGCACGGGACAGAGAGAGAGAGAACAACACACACACGTTAACCTGCAGCCAGGTAAAGTACTTTAGAGAACACACACACACACACACACGTTAACCTGCAGCCAGGTAAAGTACTTTAGAGAACACACACGCACACACACACACACGTTTACTTTACAAGCTAAACATGAAACGCACCAAAATGTCCAAATAAACAGTCACATAATGAGTCTTAAAAGCCGACATGAAACACACACTGAAGACAAAAACAAACAGCTAAATAATTTACTGAAATCAATACAAAGTCATTTTCGTCTTCGCTCACCCTACAGGTTGGAAGCGAAATGGTCTCTCAGAACTATATAAAGATAGCCCACTCCTCCAAACCTGCTGCTGCGGTGATGGAGGGCGGCAAAGTGAATTTAGAAATGCCCCCCCACCCCGTTACAAGTTGATGAACCACTGAAACGATTTTGGAAACATTATTTTGAGGTTGAAAAAAAAAAGTATTTAGTGTTGCTTTAGGAAAAAACTAATTCCTTTGCACAGCCAAGTACCTTTCTGAAGAGTGAGTGACAGAGTGCTCGGTGAAACGAAGGGCGATATAACAAAAAAAAAAAAAATGGTCACGATATACAGGGCAGGCCAAAAATATGGGACATTTTTAATGCTTATATCTAGGAATTTAAAAATGATTTAGTGTAACAAATATATCTGTTGGAAAGCTGACATTCAGGAGCGTTTGATACATTGGTTAATTTCTCTGGACAAAAAAAAAAAAAATTGGTGAATTGGAAGCGAATTAAAGATGTCTAAAAATGTGAGGGAAAACTTTTTTTTTGACAAAAACACAGCCAAGAACATGTCAAGCTATAACGCCGAATTAAAAAATATGAAGAGGTCATAAAACATCGTCAATAAAAAGCCATTTCCCCGTCAACATAAGTGAAATATAACGAAACTGTCAATGACTGAAATTTGTGGCCCTCCACTCCGTGTGGGTCTCTCTACCACAGCACAGCGTTTGTGCCAATTATGAAACGCCATTCCCCCACCCAACCTGACCCACTGACTTTTCACAATAATACAGCCATGGTGTACCAAATCTGTTTATTTTTATAAATGACATTCAGGAGTTCAATTACATAATCACCCAAGATCTTTTTTTTTTACATTTTAACAATGGCATTTCTCCCCATGTTAATTTTCTGATTTTTTTTTTTTGTTAGGGAACCTACGAACCAATTTTCACCAAAAAAGAATCACCTTGAGGCAGTGACAATACCAACATACTGTCAAAATTTCAATGACTTTTTGAGTTAATTTGCTAACAGACAGACAGACAAAGACATAACCATAAGCAAAAACATAGCCTTCTTGGCAGAGGCAACCATCATGAAACCCACAGACTCAAAGACTTTAAGACCTTTATCATCATTGAAGAGTTTCTTATGCACTGACATTCGACAGTAAGGCCACAAAGGTGTAAGATAACGGTGTCAAATTGTCAAGTGAGGAAGCTTTGTTAAAAAAACAAAAGGAAAGAAGGGAGTATATACACGGGCATAAGTAATAAATAGTAAATAAGAAAAAGGTCATGTACAGACATTGGAAATGATAATAATGATAATAATAATAATAATAATAATAATGCACACTACAGCTGTAGGACACAGTGATGAACAGATCTCACTAGGAAGAACTGGCTTCCATGACAGCTGACCAGTTTGCAGGTTAATCTCTGCAACTGACCCCACCATAACTCAGTACCAGACATAGTCCCAATTACAGGGGGCACAGGGGATACAGTACCCCCCAGTAGCCCCTAAAGAGACAAAAAAAAAAAGGTACAAACATATTAATGTACTTTATGCTAAGCGTAAACTGTAGTACCCCCCGTAAGAGAGGTAGCACGCCCCAATTATGAAGGAGTAATTAACACTCTGGTATCAGAGGTAGCCTCCTTATAGTGACCCATCACTGCTTAAGGTTAGTTAGTAGGTTGATCAGGAGGACCATAACTGGCTCTTGTGGGCCCCTATATGCTCAGTATTGGAGGTAAGCTACTTAGTCACCAATCACGGTCAGCGGGTAGGACATCACAAAAAAAGCAAAAAAAGCCATGCTGGGTTGTAGCCGTCTTTGTCGCACCTTAGGAAAAAATGCTTCTTGTATGACCAACATGACAAGTTATCAAAACACATGAGTGTATTTTTGCACACAGACACATACCCTAAAGGATGACTGTGCGAGTTTTGTTTTGTTTCCCCCCCCCCCCCCCCCCCCCCCAATTTTTTCTCCCACAAATTTTGAATTTGGTTAAATCAGTTTAATTTAATTCGATGCCCCAGGCAATGACTTTGTGCCACAGAGAACAAGGGAAAGAAGGGGAAGAGGGCGAAGAGGGGAAAGAAAGGGAAGCGGGTGAGTACCAGGCACAACCAAGCGATCCACAGCATAGAGGAGCGATAGCATGGCTGTGTGTCTGTGCGCTCTTTTAAGTTTAACACCACTGTAACACACTCTGATAGCATGGTTGTCTGTCGGTCTGTCTGCGCTCTTTTAAGTTTAACACCACTGTAACACACTCTGATAGCATGGTTGTCTGTCGGTCTGTGTGCGCTCTTTTAAGTTTAACACCACTGTAACACACTCTGGTGACGGCCTCCTGCGGAAATGTGTGTGGCCCAATAAATCAGTCCACTAGGAGGAGAAATAAAGTGCGCTTGTTTAAGTTTAACACTTGATTTGGTTTCTGACTTGCGTCCGAACAAACGTCTTTGTCTAGGGAGCCGAGTGGCCTGTTGTGTTGCTGTATGTTAAGACTCCAGTAGGTCAGAACAGCAGGACTCTGCTGCCACGCAATGGCAAACGGCTAAAGTTCCGTTCATTTTTGGAACAATAAGCATTTTTACAATTATACCTAAGCAGTTGTCATGTCACCATATATCTACAGGGAATTTTGTTGGTTTTTTTTGTGAAAAATATGTGTTGCAGTAAGGCAACATGCAAGTGGAAGATTTTTTTTATTTATTTTTTTTTTTGTTCAAGTGGTGAGCATGATGCTGGTGCACAGGTAGGAGATGGAGGTAAAGCAGCAACACCAACTAGTTCATAGTTAGTTGAAAAGAAAAGTCTTTTTCTTCACCAAGGCACTCCAAAAATGTGAATTAAAATGTCTTTATTTGACTGACATGTCCACTGAGGAGTTTTAAAATTGCCCACGCGTAGTGGCGTCTGGGCCTTCTTCAGGGCCCTGGACATTTTTGGAGTGCCTTGGTGAAGAAAAAGACTTTTCTTTTCAACCAACTATGGATTACTCACCTTGAACCAAAGAGCATCCACCACAACAGTCATTTATTTTTCCTAATAGGACTGAGCACGCCTCTGACTTCAAACAAACACCAAATAGTTCTCGTCTTTGGTGGCCTATACAGGTTTGAAGGAGAATTATCTCTCTCAGAGAACTACAGAGACACGGCCCACTCCTCCAAACTTGCATAGTGTGGTCATAGCCCACGGAGGGCCGCAAAGCAAATCCAGACGTGTCATTCACCCTCTTACAAGTTGATGAACCACTAAACGATTTTGGAAACATTATTTTAAGGTTGGAACAAATATTTAGTGCTGCTTTAAGAAACAAAAAACAAAAGGCCAAGTACTGTTTCTGAAGAGCGAGTCTGATGAGGCACTCAAAGGAACACAAAGTAGATTTTTCAACCTTAAGGTAATGTTTTTTTGCCATATCGCCCAGCCCTTAGGTTCTCTAAGGGAACTCAGGGATCATCTAGTCACATTTGAAGCATAGTGCAAGCTAGGGGCATGTGGAGAGCTTCAACCATGTCTGTTTTTTGTAACGTGTTTGTTGAGCAATACAGATCCACAAAATGAGAGGTCAGGACAAGAGTAAAAAAAATCCCCACATGAAACATGTGAATGCTCACATTTTCAGTTTTGCACAAACAGCTCAATAAATCTAGATGTGCAAAGGACACACAGACACACACACTGTTCCTACCAGTTTGACAAACTGAATTGAGAAAGTTTAAGTCCTGCAATGTATTCCTTCTGCCTGTGCTCTTAACACAGGTGATTTCAATATTAACCTTATCTACCTAAGGATCAGCTGGTTCAGTGAATCGGCTGGAACAAATATGTGGCAGGACTTTTACTTTCTGAACCCGGAATGTCCGGTTATGGTTTCTACACATGTGGTGGTGGGGTGTGGGACCATCTACACCAAGATGTCAATTATGATTGGTTCAGAAGGAGTAAGAGAGACAGGAAGTTAGAAGGGGGCTTATGACCAAGGGCTGTTGTGTCATGTAGGCTAGGCAAAATGAAAACCAACTACTACTACAAAACTAACAACTACTAAACCAACTCTTGCCCTAGGTGCCTCATGCTTATACACAGGTCTGTGTGTGTAGGGTGTGTGTGTGTGTGTGTGTGTCTGTAGTGTTTCTGCTCCAGGAAAATGTATCTCCTTATGTTTGTGTGTGTAGTCTGTTTACTCCATGTTCCTCTACACCTCTGTTAGTTTATCATGCCCTCCTTTTGTAAGTCGCTTTGGATGAAAGCGTCTGCTAAGTGTACTGTAATGCATTCTTTTTTTTTGCCGACCGACTGACTGACACAGGCACGGGGGTCAGAGACTACAAGCAGACATCTCAGGCCAGACTAGCCGATCTGACATCTCTGGACCAATCCACAGCCTTCAAAATTGCCAGGCCAGACTAGACGAGCTCAGATCTCAGGACCAATCCACGGCCTCTAGCAGCACCGCCTAAACCATGAGCTGTGTGTACTTAAAATTTCCAACAGCAAAGCTGCACACACACACGCACAGACAGACAGACGCGTAGGTTTATGCTGCCGTCAAGCAACGGCCTGAAGGCCCACACAACATTCAGTTTGAAACATGGAGGTCCACAGCCGACAGAAACTACAAAAGAAATGGCAGCCATAACAGGACACACACTAACACCGCTGCCATGACTTTGCGCACACACACACACACCGCAGCCATGAAAGTGGAACACACACACACGTGCTGCGGCCATGACTGTGCACACACACACGCACACACACGACCGTGGACACACACAAAGCCGCCATTAAGACACACACACACACACCACAGTCATGACAGCTGAACACACACACACACACACACACACACACACGCTGCGGCCATGACCGTGCACACACACAGAGCAGACATGACTGTGGACACACAAAGCCGCCATCAAGGGACACACACACAAACACACACACACACACACACAGCAGTGGAAAATGGTCCCACATCAAAAAGCTCACATAGAGCTGGCCTTAAACATGACCTATGCAGAGGACCACAGACAGGGCCCGAATTACGACTTGCATAACATATACATAAAACTTGTTTTGTTTTTTAACTGCATGAGGATCTGTGTGTGTTGGAAATACGGCTATTAATAAAACAGCTGCATTTAAAAAACGGCATTAACCCCACTAAATGATGATTTAGGAGATATTTGATGCAGAAATCAGTGGGGTTTTTTTGTTCAATTTTGATATCCCAAATCCAAATGCCATCCAAACCCAAAAAGAAATAAAATAAACCATTTTCTAGGATTAAATGTGACTAAATGTGTGATGTTAAATGTTGTAATATTACAACACAGGGCTGGTGGCTTTAAAAATGACCCAAAAGACACATTATCCACTCAAGAGCAGAGGACGATACCCATAACTGACCGCTCAGGACAGCAGACTTGTGAGCTGGTGTTTCCCCTATGGATAAAACGATATATAATGCAAGGTTCATGGGCTGGACTTTCCCCTATGGATAAAACTATATATATAAAATGTAAAGGTTCGTGGTCTGACCATTCCCCTATGAATACAACAATATTAAATAAGGTTCACAGGCTGGAGTTTCCCCTATGGATAAGACGCAAGTTCATGGGCTAGTGTTTCCCCTATGGATATAACAATATATGATGTCTATAGGGGAAAGCCCAGCCCACAAACCTTACATCATATATTTTTATATCCATAGGGGAAACACCAGCCCACAAACTTTGTTATATTATTACTTATGTAGGGAAAAGGGCAGCCGCTGGCCATTCCCCATATACAAATATTACATAAGGTTCGTGGGCTAGCGTTTCCCCTATGGATAAAACAATATATAATGTATGGTTTCTGGGCTGGTGTTTCTCCTACAGATGTAACAATACAACCTAAGGTTCGTACGCTGCCATTTCCCCAACGGATACACCGATATATAATGTACGGTTGGTGGGCTGCCGTTTTCCCTACATATGTAACAATATAACAAAGTTTATGGGCTGGTGTTTCCCCCATGGATATAAAAATATAACATCATGTTCTTGAGCTGGCCCTCCACTATGGATATAATGATGTATAATGTACAGTATTATGGATAAAGGAGCAAGACCAGAGCACTCCATTGACAATGTTTTAATGGTGCAGAAACAACACGACTTACGTTTCGACGGCACTGCGTCTTCTGAGTCAAACTCTGAAACTCTGACTCTGAAGAAGACGCAGTGCCGTCGAAACGTCAGTCGTGTGGTTTCTGCACCATTAAAACATTGTCAACGGAGTGCTCCGGTCTTGCTCCTTTATCCATAACACTGTACATCGTGTGCTGGACCGTGAGCACCAATCGAGGTGGAAGCGCATCTGACTCCTAGTTACTGATATATAATGTAGGTTTGTGGGCTGCTGTTTCACCTACAGGATGTAATATAACAATGTTCGTGGGCTGGTGTTTCAGCTATGGATATAAAAAGACATCAGGCTGGTGGACTGGCCTTTCCCCTATGGATTTAATGTAAAGTTTTAGTCACAAGACACATGGAGGTGTTATGAAGTCAATTTCCAGTCTAAACTCAGTTTAACAAATAATGCAGTTACTGCCTTTTGGCTTTGTAGGGCAGTGCAGCTATAATGTAAGGCTTGTGGGCTGGCAGGTCCCTATGGGTATAACAACATAACATGGGGCTCATGGGCTAGCATTTCCCCTATGGATACAACATCACGCTGATGGGCTGGTGTGTCCCCTATGGATAAACCTATATAACACAAGGTTCGTGGACTGGTGTTTCCCTTATGGATATAATGATATGACAAGGTTCGTGGGCTGTTATTTCTGCTATGAATATAACATAAGGTTCATGGGCTAGCATTAGCCTTCTGCTATGGATGTAACATAAGGTTCATAGGCTAGTGTTTCCACTATGGATATAACAATGTTCGTGGGCTAGCCTTTTTTGCTATGGATGTATTGTAAGGTTCATGTGCTGGTGTTTCCCATATGGATGTAACATAAGGTTTGTGGGCTGGTGTTCTTGCTGTAAATATAATGTAAGGTTCGTGGGTTACCCTTTCCCCTATGGATATAACATATGGTTCGTGGGTTGCCCTTTTCCCTTATGGATAGAGCAATATAAACATAAGGTTTGTGGGCTGGTGTTTCCCATAGGATATAACAAGGTTTGTGGGCTGGACTTTCTGCTATGGATACAACAATATGACAGGGTTTGTGGGGTGGATATTCCCCTAAGGATACAACATAAGGTTCATGGGCTGGTGTTTCCTTATGGATATGCCATAGGGTTCGTGGGCTGGCTAATGGGCTTCTGGAGTTTCTGCCCTGAACATATTGTAATGTTTGTGGGCTGGTGTTTCCCCTATGGATATAACATAAGGTTTGTGGGCTGGGCTTTTTGCTATGGATATAATGTAGCTTCGTGGACTGGTTTTTCCCCTATAGATATAACGATACATCATAAGGTCCGTGGGCTAGTATTTCCCTATAGATATAACAAGGTCTGGGGCTGGCTTTTCTGCTATGGATATAAGGAGATAACGTAAGGTTTGCGGGGTTGAGTTTCTGCTATAGATATATTGTAAGATTCATGGGCTGGTATTTCCCGATGGATATAGCATAAGCTAATGACATTTCTGCGACGGATATAACGTAAGGCCAATCCATGTGACCTGGCGGCGAGCCGGATTACGCTTAGTGTCATGACCTAAACAAACCCCCCAGGTCACAAGGAAGCGCCCCCCCCAGTCCCATGATGCTAAAATAACAGCGTTGACCTCCAGCGTCTGGGGCAGGAGCGGCTACACACTGGCCATTCCCACACGCTAACAGTGCTCACACACGGGCCGCTTCAGACCGCCACCAACACACACACAGACACACACCTCAGACCAGACCAGACGCCTTCAGCAGATTCGGCTGGAGAGACACACACAAGATGATGAACAGACACACACACACACACCCATACCATTACTGTGGACACACACACACGACTGTGGACAGACACACACCAACACAATTAATGGACAAACACACAGACAGACACACACACACACACACACACACGACTGTGGACACACACAAAGCTGCCATTAACGGACACAGACACACACGACTGTGGACAGACAGACACACACACACACACAAACGATGGTGGACACACACACAAAGCTGCTATTAATGGACAGAGACACATACACACGACTGTGGACAGACATACACACATGATGGTGAACAGACTCTCACACACACACACACACACACACACACACACACACGACTGTGGAACCGGGTCCCACATCAAAAACCTCATTCGGAGCTGGCCTTAAACACGACCTACACACAGAACTCATGCCATGTAAACACCACGCCGCACTACAGACACACACACACACACACACACACACACGACTGTGTGTGCCGCACTACAGACTGGGCCTCAATTACACATCTACATAAACACCATCTTGTTTTTGAACTCCAGAAAAGAACCACGTGTGATGGAAAAATATAGCCGTTCATAAAAAATAAGTGTATTAAAACAGGCATTGAACTCTCCCAAAAGACACGCCCACTGGCGAGGAGGGTGGATGTCCACAACTGATCCATTAACCAAACCAGTGGTCTTCCCACAGGTAGACCATGACCCACTAGTAGGTCCCCACCTGATCTAGAGTAGCCCCCACAGGAGATCATACAGTTGTTCTGACCCTTTAACAGAGACGCGATGGGAAGAGCCTTCTCAAACTTCCTGTCAAAGTCCAATTTAGACATGCTGCACTGTCTGACCAGTCTAAGCAATGAGATGAGTAAACTGGGAAACCTCATTTAGTAGCATTTAGTGATGCTGGAGGCAGAATGTACTATGCAAATAAGACATGGACGAGCCAGAGTGACCATCTCAATCAGGAGCAGAGAGCAGCAGGACTTACAGCAGAAGACCAAAGAGAGACAAACGTCAACCTTTTTTTCTGGGTGAGAGATGTTTCAGCCAGCACCTACACAAACCATAGGGGCCAACACACACACACACACACACACTAACTCAAACACTAATATTTTAGAGAACACCAGTGTTGGTGTTTCAGTTCCCTCATCCATATGTTTGAGCTTCACTCAAACGCAGTATCAGAGTCCTGCTCACACCTGTGTGTAACTGGACCACACAATCAGAACCACAGTCAGTGTTATTGGCGATTGGCAACCCAGGCAGATGTTGGCTCTCTATACATTCAACATAGAGACACGTAGTAGTAGTATACATATAATACTATATACCACACAATACGACAATAAGTAGAAATATAGACAATATATAGGCACCTAATGTCAATACAGTAATATAAACACACACAAATCCTACCGGACCAGGTGGAGAGACGAGAGAGACAGACAGACAGACGGACTGACCGACCGACGGACCGACGGACCGATGTCAACGTGCTCTGCTGGACGGGAAATTAACCGTTTTCAGCCGACACCAACACAGCCGACACCAACACAGCCGACACCAACACAAACACAGTAGAGCAATAAACACAACTGTGAGCCGCTGTAATGCTCTATAAAAAGCACAATCTTCATAAACATATGCTCATAAACTGATGTTTTAGGAGGACACACTAATATTTCTGTTCTGGTTCTCCAATCCATAAATTTGGGCCCTCAGCCTGGTGTACTCAACACAGAACCGGAGATCCGGCCCTGCTCATGTACACGTTTAACTAGACCACACTAAATACATACAAGTCCAACCAGACCACACCAAATACATACAAGCAAGCCCAACCTGACCACACAAATACATACAGGTCCAACCCTACTACACAGCTATACACAAATGCAACCGGGCTGCACAACTCAAATACATACGCAAATCCACCCGCACTGCAAAAATATACACAAATCCAGCCAGATGACACAAATACATACAAGTCCAACCGGACAACACAAATATACACAAGCCCAACCAGACCACACCAAATACGTACAAGCCCAACCGGACCACAAAAATATACACAAATCCAGTCAGACAACATAAACATGTATACAAACACAACCGGACTGCACAAACACATACAGATTCAACCGAACTGCAAAATTACACTAAGCCATGAGTTTTTTTTTTTTTTTTTAGCTCCATAATCTGCCAATCTGCATCAATCTAGCTGCGGTGAGCAACTTAATCCCTCTGGAGCACTTCAAGACTACAAGACGACTCTAGACTACTTCAAGACTACACACCAGGCCACTGGACTTGGTTTATCATGACCTTTTATTTTCAAAATAAATAAATAAAATCTGTATATTATTTTAAACCAAATCATGACTCGGTCGCAAGAGTCTGTAGGCCAAAGGAGCGTGGTCTATTGATGATAACTCCACACACACCATGTGTTTATGAAACAGCCACCAGTGGGTCCAAAGTCGAGAATGTGTGTATGCATGGTGACTCCTTCACCTGGCTGCAGGAACAGAATGTACAGAGTGACACACACACAGACACACACACACACACACACAATCAACTTTAACCCCTCGTAGGTGAGCCTCTCGCACACTTGGGAACACCTGGGAGAAGCATGGCCCCATGGTCCTAATACGGCAACAAAATGGAAGACTCCTCGCCCAAAATACAATACAAGTTTAGTTACACCAGCCTGTCTCCTAGATCGGGTTTAGCATTAAATGTAATTAATCTTAAATATTATTTAGTTCAGTTGTTAGAATTGCTGTGTGTTGGGCCTGAAGACTACCAGCTATAATAAAAACAAATGGCGCAGGCACACTTAAAAACACTGCGTTGTCAACACACCTGTTAATACTTAAAATACAAAATTATTTCACCAAAAATTACTTCTTGCGAGCAGCTTCAAAACAGCCTACTGGCCAGCCGCACCTTTTGAGAAGATAAACCAAACTTTTGGAAGTGACACACACACACACCAAAACACAAACAAACAAACTACCGTGATTCTTTTGTCCTCTCATTCCTGGGCAAAGTTAGCATGGTTTTAAAAGGAGGTATTTGGTGTCCACATAGCTTTACTCCACTGGTAATCACCTAAGGCCTTCAGCTTGCGTTTCTACTCTACCTGCGGTTTACTAGTAGTGGAATAGTGCACAAGCTGCCATTAGCATTCATTAAACGTGTGTGTTCAATGGCCACTTTTTTACCTTAGAATACTTTTACTTTTTTTATTACAATTACACAAATACACACGAGGCACACCAAATGCCTAACTGCCTATCAGTGAATATGGTCATAGTACACTCTGCAAAAAAAAGCAGCAGTGGGCAGACACACACACACACACACACACACACACACACACACACACACGCATGTGTTTGTGCAGAGCAGTGTGCTAGAACATGCTTTTGGCTATGAGCCAAGAAAATGTTCTCGCATACCAACAACATTTTAGTCTATTCTCACCATTCTAAATGTCCACACACACACACCGTCAGTCAACACACACACACACACACACACACAGGACCTGGGAGAGGGCTACAAGTACTACTATATTTGCTGTTTCGTAAGTGTGTGTGTGTGTACGCAAAGTCTGATGTGCACGTCAGCCTGGTGTGTGTGTGTGTGTGTGTGTATACACACACCAGAAGTTTTGTATGGAATGTGGATGCGAGACTTGAAAATAAATAAATTCATAGGGAAGAGTAAAAACTAGCCAGGCGTTCAATGCGCCTCCATTACGTAGATAACAGCACAAACTGGTGAAGACGGGGGAGGAGGGGGAAAAAAAAATCTCGAATTAAAAATCCAAACTTTGGGGGCACTCTGAGCTCCGGCATTCCAGGTTTTCCCGTCTGGACGCAGCAGCGCGGTGGGAATGCCGTGCTCTCCGGAATGTGGGATTAACCTATAAGCAGGGAGAGGGGGGGGCTGGCTGTCCTATAGGGAAGGGAGTATGGGAACCACTCCACTCCACTGTGGGCCCAGTGTGGACGCAGGGCGGGGGTGGGAGACACTGGTTGGCTACGCCGATACACACATCCCCATACCGTAGGAGCCTCTACCCATCAGCCATGCTAACACACACACACACGAGAAAATAAACAACATTTTAACTGTCAAACTTTTTTTTTCTTCTCCAAGCCAAAATCCTGCCCTGTGTAGGTGTGTGTGTGTGTGTGAGAGAGTGTGTGTATGTGTGTGAAAGTGTGTGTGTGTGTGCACACACATCTGTACAACTGCTAATGACCTTAAAAGCTAATTTTGAAAAAAAAAAAAAATAGAGTGAAGTTTGTAAAGAAATTAGAAATTAGTATTTTTTTTTATTTTGCAAATCCAACTATCCAATTAGAGCTATTATAAAGAATCTTCACAGGAGAAATAAATAATTAAAAATTGCAATGCACCAAAATATTTCAACTGTCCTTTTAAAACTATCAAATTGATTATTTGAACATATGCGCAAGTGCAAAAAAAAAAATCCCTAATGTGCGGAGATGTGAACCGCATGGGCCAAGACGACCTATGACCTACATAACCACCAGTATTCCATATCATGCGAGCGTGCTCCCCGTCTCGCCTGTGTGTGTGTGTGTGCGGACATCTTCACACAAGGCATTTTTCACCCTGCTACCAACTCGCTTTCTCCTCTCTCACACACACACACACTCTCTCACACATACATAGGTCAAACACGCCTGCACAGTTTTACACTCACATCTCATGCTGGATGGCCATTATTTATTTTGCGTAAAACAGGACGGTAAATGTGTATTTTCGACAGACGCATGAAGGTTAGGATATCCTTTTGCACGCCCTCCCCCCACTCATGAACATTACACCAAAACGCATTGTTCTCGTTGGAGAGGCACACGCCCCTGTAGCAACGCTAGTCCGCCATGGACTGCAGGGAGTGGGTGGGACGACGCAAGTGGATGTATGGACTCCCAGGATGCATTGCTGCGGATGGGCGTGGGTCTGAGACTAGGCCTCTCATTGGCTCCCGACGTGCAACGTTAACACTCGTGCCCTTTGACCTGAGTGAGGCACACACACACGCTGACTGGATGGGAAATTCCCTCTGCGCGCCACCGGCTCCATTGCACACTGACTACATGGAAAAAAATTACTGTATTGGAGCCGCTTTTTGAAGAATGCGGGGTTATTGCACCGCTGACTGTTTTGATTTTTTCTTCATCAAACAACGACACTGTAGTGATATTTTCATGGACTCTGTAGGCTATATTGGGAATTACCAATAAAATGCACCCAATTTTATAACATTAATTTCCCGCGTCACTTAAGTCTAGCAGACAGACGAAAAATGTGGTGGTTTTTTTCCTTGATGAAAAATATAATTTAGCAGGGGATATTGGTGTCTTTCTAGATTCCGCTCGAGTGTCAGAAAATGGCGAAATCTCCGCACCAACAATTAAAAATACATAAAATACCACTGCATGGCGAAAATCTAAATTGCGTACGCAAGTATGGTCACAACAAACTAAAAAAAAATGGATTTTCGTGGACATGTCATCCAGTGAAACAGAATGCTAAAACCCATCCGCCAAATTCACACAAGGCAATTAATTTCGCATATGGTGTAGGGGCGACCGGTGTGGATGTAGCCTACGTTATGAAAAGCCAGCATTTATCAGCAGAGTTGAAGCAGAGGCCAGTGACGCCATTACACAGCGCCCTGAAAGCAGGACTCACACGTGTGCTTTAGACTGTACCCCCACGGACGAGGCCCTCGCGGACCACCCCACTGCAGGTTTCCGTGACAGGGCCTCGGCCCTCCCGTTTCACTCGTGCTGCCCAATCCATCTCGTGCATTGGACGAAGAGTGGAGCGCGTGAAAGGGGGAAGGGGATGGGAAGCACGGGCGGAAGCGCCAGGCTGCATGAATGACGAGGTCTTCTTTCTTACAAATGGACGCCATGAGGGCTGTGACTACACATACACACAGACACACACACACGCACACGCACACACACTACCCTTTCAGCCTTGTGGATTCCATGCAGCCGTGGACTGGCCAGATTTGTTGGTGTACCCCATAGCTGCTCGCCACATATCGTCATTTTAATTTTTTTTACACACATGCATAAGTCGTTTAAAAAGTCATGTGTGAAGCCTCACACACCAGCAAAAAAATCGGCATATTTTCAGAACACACCCATAAGACGGCGTACACACAGAGAGCCAGGATAGGCCTATTTGAAAAGTCCCAGGTTAAATTAACACAAACATCCTGACGAGTTAGGCTATTTCCTGCAACCCTCCCAGGGCACGCAACTAGCACGTATAGCCTTCACCAGCTGGAACTAAAATACAGATACTATAACACAGGTTTCTCATTAACCAGGAGACTCAGAAGAGACACATAGTCGGCATTCTTGTAATTTTACGTAACTTTTAGTCATCAATTAAAAAAAAGACACGGTGGCCTATGGCACACGACTACATGATCAACTTCAATTAGCCTGATGGCGAATTAATTTACCTTTGTCGTTTGGGGACAGAGTGTTCCACTTCTAGTAGCTTTCCGTGAAGTTCTACTTTACCTAGAAAAATAAGATTAAAATATCTTAAAATAAAAACGTAG
This sequence comes from Setipinna tenuifilis, assembly GCA_030347295.1. Lineage (NCBI taxonomy): Eukaryota > Metazoa > Chordata > Actinopteri > Clupeiformes > Engraulidae > Setipinna > Setipinna tenuifilis. Next base: position 4,920,287 of record CM059283.1, on the reverse strand, counting down.
CCTGGATGGGACAAGAATGCACAGTCATAACATTTTCGCATAAAATATGTTAATGGAAACCTATAGGTTTTGACGTTTTGTGGGTTTTGCAGAATTTTTAAACTTTTCCTCCCAAACAAAGTTTTTTAAAAATCTCAACAGGCGGCTTAATGCGAGTTCAACTAATTCCCAAAGGTTAAATATGGTTGACAAAACTTGCCCCCACCTCCTTCGCCGCACACACTACACACACACAATCATTAAGGCCCGAAAAAACTACATTCACAAATGCTCGAAATTCCTGTGCTTTACGGTTGGCATAGAGACCACAGGCCTAACTGTATGGGTTGCAACCTAGAAGAAATTAAGCATGTCTGTTAAAATAACTGCTAAGAATGTCTCCGTGGCCTATAGCAGGCTAGCCTACATTTCGCAAACAGGCTCCCAATGCCCTGCAGACTAGAGAAGGGGGTGGCAAGCTGCAAATGTAACTTGTCGCTAAATTGTATCACTTCAGGAGCCATTATCTCGCCAGCATAGAGACTCGACAGCTGAACTAGGAGAGCGGCGGTTTAACAGGTATAATTCTTAATTCTATATTCGAACGACAGCAGCAGTAAGTAAGCAGTATAGGCAACAGCACTGGGCAGTTATTGAACTGAAACCCTGCAAAAGACACTGTGTTTGAACTGCGACCGCCACTTGCCCAGGCGTCCTCCTATAGCCTACTACTCCCTTGGTCGCGTAGCGTCTCAATCAAACACGCTGTCCTATACCATTTAATTTTGAAAGAGAGAGAAAGTGGACTGAGAGAGAGGCATGAGATTTCAACGAGGGAAGGAGCGCCCTGACACACACCACAGCCCCCTGAAGAGCAGGAACCATCCTCGCCCGTACATATAGGCGAGTTTTTTTTTTTTTTTTGCAACAGCATGATTTCCAAGGGCCAAGTGACGCTTGCCCGCCATAATAAGGGATACAATTCGGACACAATTTAAACTCACCTGAGAGTGTGTCGATGGCCTTCATCGCTACCTTTTCATCCGGGCAATCAACAAACGCGTACCCTGTTTTAACAAGAAACGGTCCGCTGAAGGGGATCTTCCACTGTTCAAAGATACTTTCCAAGTCGACCGCGCTGGCCTGCTCGCTCACGTTGCCAATATAAAGCTTGTTCATGTTGCTGCACCTTAAAGCCGACCTTTAGTGCACGAGGGAGAGAAATCCTTTGTCGGTGCTGGCGGAAGGGTTGTCTTTAGAACGAACTGCACTAAAGCCGAACGGAGAGGCTCGCTCGTGTACTCCCCAATCAGACCGCACTACCGGAGATATTTGATGGACGTGCTGACCGTGGTAGCGTTTGCTCGCCCTCTCCCTTGCGAAAAAAAAAACTTAATTATTAAATCCGTTTCTCCCGAGGATGGCGGGACGGGGTTCCTCTGGACTCCTGCCAGAACGACTTAAATGTCACATGCGTTAGTGTCGGCACCGCCTCTAAATAACACTGAAGACGAGGAGAAAAAGATTGAAGAGAGAAGAGAGAGAAAAAAAACTCGGATATTCCGGCTTCTGTGAATGAGCCACGTGTTCAAAGTACAAATCAGCCCCCGCACGTGAGGAATCCCGGTTGCTCAATTAGGCTGTGGATTGAGTGTAGTCTAATGGCAGTGGATGATTAGGGTGGGGGCAGTGTGGAATGGGCTGGGTCGAGGGCAGGGGAGTGGTGCCGGACTGGTCAAGTCGGACTACGTGCGCAGAGGGATTCCGTGCGAACCCGTCTGTATCGTTCGGTTGTCTTCGCTGCCCGCCCGGTGGACTTTTTCTTTCACCCATCTGCTATTCTGGCACCTCATTGGTCGTTGGAGAAATAGTAAAGCAGCGCTGCACGCACGCCCCCTTGTAGTACGGGAAGCCCAGCGCGCGGGGTCTGTAAAATCCTCGCTTCTCCGCGGTGGTCGCGGCTCTCGCGCTGAGCTGAGCTGGGGGGTGGGGCTGCTACGCACATGACACGCTGTAGCCCCGGTACACACACACACACACACACACACACAGGCAGGCAACCACTGCTCTCACTTTCCCTCTATTCAATGGCAGCTTTTGGGAGAGAGAGTGTGCAGCCATCTAGGCTACATGGTGCACGCTGACAAAGCCATCAAGTCTACTTGCTCATGCAACCCTCCCCAACCATGTAGCATGATTTTCTGTTCCTGTGCCATCTTAGTGGGTGTGCTAACTTGGAAATTACCTGAACTTACAGTACGCATGCGGAATTCTAAATCACACATGATCTGACCCATTTGCAGAGGGCCTAAGCGAGCTGTGGTAGGATAATGGCGCATTACTGACTGGGTGCCTGTGTGTGTGTGTGTGTGTGTGTGTGAGTGAGGGGGGCGATAACATGGCTGCCCGCTTTACATTTCCGGTGTACACGTGCACTCTGGGGAAGAGCCTGGGGAGGATGCCTTGCGCCACGAGTTGCATGGTTTGGGTATGAGTGCTCTCGTGCTCTCGGCTCGCACATGTGTGGGCATTCTTAGCACGCAGGCGGCGTACGGGCCTAGTAACCGACACCACACACTACAGTTATATAGAGGAGTTTTACGAGTTGCATGCTTTATGCTTTCTGTCTGTCACAATGGATAGGCCTATGGCCGCTTAATTCAACATTATTTGTAATTTTTAGAATTATTTTTAACTTAAATGTGGCAGCTTTTGATATTTGCACCTCCTGTCCTCCAAAATAGCACATTTGCTATTTTGTTAATAATAATGCAAATAACCATTTACAGCCTTTCCAACCCATGCCCTCCCTCAGAGACAAACTACACCACTCATCACCAAAGTAGTATTCACCATAGTAGGCCAAGGGTCATATTTAGTGAAATCAATATATTTATATCATTGTCTCTATGTACATTTATCCAGTGTGCTACAGAAATATAGCCTTAATTATCCACACAGTTGGGATCAGTATAGAGCTACTATTACATAGGAAATCTGCACAAAAATCTACAAGATGTAGGCTGCAGTTTGCCTACTTTTTTAGTTTCGGTTTGGAATAGATCATCAACTAAACTATACGCATAAATGCTTGTTTTTGTAGAAGGATGACGAGTTAAGGTGCAGGATTTGAATAAAGTGGAAATTGGGTCCCCACAGCCTAGCCACTCTACTACCGAGGCAAGCTTGACTACAACTGACAGCGCACATAAAACTCTCCTCTGGCATTCCCACGCCACGTTCCCATTGGTGGGATTAATCAACCAATCACACAGCGTTTCTCTCTGTCCCTTACTCCGAGCGCTGGCTCAAAACGAAGGGCGTTCATTCATTGGTTTTCAACAGGCTCTATACTATGATATCTAAGGCGCGAAATAAACACTCTTTACTTTACTACTTAAGTGCGGTTTTACGCGCCAAGCTTTTATGTGTGATAGTTTAGTCGAAGTAGGTATACATTGGTGATCAAATGGGACGGCTAGACATAAATTCTTGCTCACCAGTGGGCAAATTTCGTTTCTTTCGATATGTTTAGGTATTCCACAGGGGTTTAAATAATAACAGGGTGTCCTTAAAATTGGCATCGACTTCTTTCAACAATCTTTCCTCGGCATGATGGAGTTAATGCATTGCGGATCTTTATTCGATATAATAATTACTAGTGCAGGAAATATGGCATAGGTCTGTGAAATTTGTGGATAACCAAACTTCACGAGAACCTTGTTGGTGTTCAGGGTTAACTTTGTTTACATTGCATAGCCTACGCTGCCTAAACTCCCGACAGATCACTGAGGCTAGTATTTCCTTCTGGGGAAGTTGCTGCCATTGCAGCTTAAATTAGGCTTCCTCGCAATTCTTCACCCTTTATGTAACATGGTCTTTATTAGCCAGCACTTAAATAAATTGTATGAGTAAGGTTTTTGCATTATAAACATGTTTGCTTGAGTAGTTTTTGGTTGTGAATAAAGTAAAGTATGGTAAATGTATCGCAGAGGAATGACGGTGGTCTCCGCCCACTGGCGACGGCATAACTTCGGTATGGAATAATTCTATAGGCTAGCGAGTCTGTTTTACATATGGTTTTTCTGGGAGCGCCTCTTTCGATCAAGAGGTTAACGCTTACTGGAGTCTCAGCGCCGTTAAAGCTAGATGAACCGTCGTTCAAAAATGTCCGAAATCTTGAGATAAATCTATACAGTTGGTTGAAATGTAAACAATGTGGGAAAGGAAGAGTGGGGAATAATCCGTTTCCGCTGGTCAAGGAAATCGGCGAGCAACGAACTTTCAGAATTGAGGAAGGGTGAGACGAAGATTAGTTTCTATACTGGTTTATGGATTTGAATTTACTAGCTATTGTGCTCGCGCCTGTGCACCGCGACCGTTTTCAATGTATAGAGTAGCCAAGGTATGCCATTATTGTCTTCATTCGCCATATTGAAGAACTGACTTCTGAAAACAAATGTGAAAAGAATGGGAAAACAGAATCTAGTTAAAACTTATGGTTTGTCCACTGATATAAAGATTAAACCATTAAGATGAAATTATATTAATAATTCAAACACTGAGACTTTAAAACAAGTTACTGAAGTAGAGTACAGGCCTATAGGTCTTCATAAAAATGAAGATTAGACTTTCTACAGAAAATGGCCGTTACTGGCTGACGTCAAATACTAGTTTGCCCACAGTTTTACCTTTCACCACTTTGTTTTTAGGCTACTTGATAAACTACAAGGAAGTCATATTAGCCTAAATCATTGTATCTTAGTAAACTAGGTCAAGTAACATTTGCACCAGACTACACAGAAAATTGTTCCATATAGATTTGATTAATCTGATTACACAAGATATGTTGTGTAGCTTTGTACAATCGTGTCTTCATATCAAGAATGTTTTTGCCTTGTGGAAGGGAAGGCCAACGTAAAAAAGTTTGTATTAACAAGGCTGTTTTGGTAGGAGTTATATAAAGTAGGACGAGGTTACATTTTAGCTGCTTGACAAAGTTGTAAGCCGTGCGAAGGCAATATGCAGAAGTAGAGCACAGTACTGACTGTTGAGAGTTAAAGGGTTTGATTACCTAAAAAACTGGAAAAATGTTTATCAACAAATGGTTTCGCATAGGTTACGCATTATAGGTTACGCCTGAATTAGGTTGTGCCAAGTTGCCTGTAAGACTACGAGCACATAAATGAATAAGAAGAAAATGCTTGCGTTTGTCTTATGTGTCATTTTTAATTATTCTTAGTTAAGAAAATGTTTAAGGAGTTATATTTAAAACATGATTACACCACATATGATTTACATTCCGTATCCATAAACTGTTACTCCCACATCAAAAAAGTAGCCTATTGCAGCTCTAATACCGTTACTGAAAACAATCACGTATTAATAGAATTGGTGGGTTGCTGCAGAAAAGCTGTAACTGTAGTCTGAGTGGCACAGCTGCAGTGTGGAGAGATTTCAGGGTACAAAATGGCGGCCAAATGAACGAGCCTACTCATTTCTGAGATACTCCAGGAGGTTGAGGGAAAACATTGTGAGAACACAGCGATGGCAAGGGAAGACGACGAAGGCCAGGACAAGGTTTAACTGTGTCAGTGTTGTGACTGTAACCTTAACCCCATTACTAGAAGGCAGAGGTTAAGATGAGATGTAAAAAACACTTCGGCGAAACATAATTGAAACACACTGTCTCCAGTCCGCAGCCACTAACTCAAAATAACAGTAACCTGACACAAATTTGCGTATAGGGCAAGATGCATATTTACAGTTTTGATAGCAATGTAATGTAATATCAGCCACTCCCCTCACCCACCCCTCCCGTTAGACTCTTTTCATGTACATAGCCTATATGCAGGGGCGATTTTAGCATCTGGTCTTTAGGGGTGCCCGGCCCCCAGTGCTTATCACACAACACTATTATTATATATAATATATTATTCATTTTGCACTGAGCCAGGGGGTGCCGAGCAGTTTCACGGGGGTGCCTTGGCACCCCTAAAAATGGTCTAGATTCGCCCCTGCCTATATGTATCGGCCTCCACATAGTAACGCTGTTGCTGTTTGGTATCTAGGCCTGTGTGTCCAAATGTGCCCTCTTGTGTTTACGCAATATATTGACAGGGTTACGTACAAACAGAATGTAACTAGAGCTATATACAATTTATTCTTGGGGTTTTGTGCAATTTGTGCAACTTGTAACACAGCTGGTTCCTGAAAACTAAATATAGCATTTGGAGTTAGCACAATCCCCGCACCAGCCAATGCAAATGAACCTGGGCCACAGACACAGCGCTTACACAAGTGGGCTACGTAGGTGAGGGCAGCGTGGGTGATCCGGGGAAAGCTAACGAGAATAAGACTTTTAAAAAGTATGACATAGGGGGAAAAAAAACCTTCCGTCCAAGTGGAGTGCCGTGTGAGCCATTAGTGCATAGTTAGACAGGCATGTTGGCCATTCAGTGTTGTAAACAGAGCCCGGAGGAATGATTGGACATGGGTTTTACTGGCCCGTCTTTTTTTCAAAGCGGATGGAGGCCTACTTATATTTGTTTTTGCTCCAAAGTATTCATAGCTATCAGTAAACATGGACACGATTTCGAGGAATACAAGAAAAAAATCCTTTAGAATTACACCGCCCACTCCATGGTTAATCATTTTAATTCATAATTTATATATTAACGGAGGATACTTTAACTTTTTTATTGGATTTACACAGGTAGGGTACATTTTGTAATCTTTAAAAACAAAAAAAAATCTGGAGGCAATACTATAACTTTAGCTCGTTTATACAACCACAATAGTTTAGAAGAAGAGAAACAACAATAATTTTGCAGTTTTTTTTTTTTTTTTTTTTTTTTTTAGCTATGTGCGTTTATCCAAAGCAGTTTGCAGTTAGTGCAGTTTCTGTCAGCACACAGTGTAACAATGCTATTACTGACTAGTAACAAAATGACAGTGGTGATACAGTAATCGAATCTTTTTGCAACAAGACCTGGAGGGTTACTGCTGGCTTTTTAAAAAAAAGATTTGTTTTAAACTTTCAAACTGGAAAAAAACGATGGAGATTTTTACGTTGTCTATTGTAAAAGGTATTAAATCTAATACTCTTTTAATTTCTGTGTTGTTTTTGACTTGTAAGGATAATTAATGAATGTCATCTGAAAATATGAGCAAAATGGCAGTTATGGTTAACCCGAGACATTAGATATTCAAATTGATATAAATGCATATGAATTGATTGAAAGTTATTTTTTTATCAAAAGTTTTTTTTGTTGTTGCTTGTAGTTGTTTTTTGTTGTTGTTGTTATGTTTTTATTCTGTTTTTTTTTTCCATTAGCTCGAGCTTGCAGGATAAGTTGGGTCTAGAAAAAAAACTTGGCCAACAGTGTGTTAGTTCATGGCGAAAGGTGGCTGTGCCGCTGCAAATTCCCTCAAAACGTATCAGCTTACTGATCACAAACACTCGCTTTCAGTACAGGAGGAATCATTTATTTACATGTGATTTTTAAAAATCATTTTATAAAGCTTCCAGCTGTACGGACAACTTTCTTTTTATCTTGCAGAGTTGATCTCTTGATCTTGAAAAGTTGCCGTTTGCTTGTGTGTGTGTCTGTGTGTATAATGTGTTCAGCTAGAGTATTTTGTGTATGTGTGTGTGTGTGCAATGTGTTGAGCTAGAGTGTTATGTGTGTGTGTGTGTGTGTGTGTGTGTGTGTTTCTGTGTGTAATATGTTCAGCTAGTGTATTTTGTGTATATGTGTGTGTGTGTGTGTGTTTGTGTGTGCAATGTGTTGAGCTAGAGTATTTTGTGTGTGTGTGTGTTTCTGTACTTTGTGTATGTGTGTGTGTGTGTGTGTGTGTGTGTGCAATGTGTTGAGCTAGAGTATTTTGTGTATGTGTATGTGATGTGCTGTGCTAGAGTACGTCTGTGTGTATGTGTGTGTGTGTGCGCGTGCATGTGTGTGTGTGTGTGTGCGCGTGCGTGGGTGGGTGTGTGAAAAACATGTCTGGTCATGGCGAAGGTCACGACCGGAGGTTTGTGTTAGTGCTAAACGTCCCGCTTTGTCTGAGGAACATCAGGGCTACACACACACACACACACACACAGACACACACACACACTCAGACTCTCATGTTTTTTAAAGATTGCTTAGGAACATCAGGGCTACACACACACACACTCAGACTCTCGTGTTTTTTAAAGATTGCTTAAGCACATCAGGGCTACACACACACACACACACACACACACACACACACACAGACTCCTGTGTTTTTTAAAGATTACTTGGGAAAATCAGGGCTACACACACACACACACACACACACACGCTCTTAGACTCTCGTGTTTCCTGTTTCCTCGCGTGTGCATTCATCTTCCCGCTATCTTTCTGCCATGTTGCTCCCCAGTACATTTTTACAGTCAAGTTTTACACTCCGTTAACTTTTACCGCCTTTTAAAAATCAAATCATATTAACAGGATATGGTATGGCATTACCTGGGACACAGGAGAGTGTTTTTTTTGTCATTTGTCATTTTGTTTTCACCAAGCATTCTTACGATGATTTTCACTATGTGTAATAATTTGTAGGAGTTTTAATGTTTTAATGTCTGGTGTAGAGTGTTGTGATTGATATTGTGTGGAAGTGTTCCTTACACTGTTCAATTGTGTAAGGAACACCCCCCCCTCTCTCTTCCTACTCCATCCATTTACCATTCAGGTGTGTCTGTTGTGCTCAGGTGATTACGTTGTTAATGATTGCTGCTTGCTGTGTAAATCTAATCACCTGTCGAATAAAAGGTTGACACGGCTGGAGAAACCAAACGGGTGTCTGTGTTTTCCTTGATGATTTGTAGCCCACTAATGAGCCCTGTGAGGGTTAGAGCGGAGGGGGGGGGGGCTGCCCTGCAAAGGCAAAGTGCAGTAACTACGCGAACACAGAAACTGAGTAAAAAAAAAAAAACACCTTTAAAGTTGTCACACTGCCCAGTCAGTCAAACATATTGCAGGTAAAATGGTGCTGATGCTTTTATGTGCTTTCTCAACAGGACGACGTGAGAGATTTAGTCACAAGACAAAGGAGGTGCTATGCAGTCAGTTTCCCATCCAAACTCAATTTGGCAAAGTATGTAGTCACTGCAGGGCAGAAGAGTCAGTATATACGCTCCTCAGAAGTTCCCGTCGGCCATAACAGCCCCCTTCCACTTTTAAAGGGTTAACTTCCTTCCATCGTTAGGCTTCACATGACTCTAATGTATTGTGAAAACAGACGAAAGTGCAGATCAAGTAGGATGGCAAGTTGTTTTTTTTTTCTCTCTTCTTCCTGAAATAGCTAACCCCTCATAAACCACCGCTGCTGCTCTTTCTTCCCCTGTTGTTGCCCTGCAGTGGGGGAGTGTCCTGTGTGTAGGGGCCACATATGTGCACATGGCAGTGCTTTAGCTTTAGAGTTAGCTTTAGCTTTAACAGAAAACCTCCTATGTCCAAAGTGCACTTTTATGAGCTGTTTGCTTCTCCCTGCTTAAACACTGATACAGAGAGTTTAAACACCCATACACACTGCCCCCTGCCCACCTTAAACACCCATACACACTGTAGGTGTGCCCCCGCTTAAACACCTATACACACTGTTCGCCTTCCCCGCTTACAAACCCATACACACTGTTCATGTCCCCCTGCTCAAACACCCATACACACTGTTGGCTTCTTCTTGCTTAAACACCCATACACACAGTTTAAACACCCATACACACTCTTGGTCTCCCCCTCTTAAACACCTATACATAATGCTTAAACACTTAAACACCCCTACAGCAGCTCCTGCTCAGCTCAGGCTAGTGTGATTAGATGCCTGGAGCACCGCTCTAGATCACTCACCACACCCCAACGATCATTTACTCTCACTGAAATCAACTTGCTGTAACTTGGCTTGATGTTTTTTCAGTGTTATCATTTACGTGTTTCTGTTGCACTTTAAACATCATCGGTTAGTAAATATGCCCCTCAGGACAAGTTTAGCATCAATTGGACTGCAAAACGGACACTGAATGCATAGGCTTTACACACACACACACACACACACACACACACTGCACACTATGTAAGTTAAGTCTAGATTGATTCACACACACACTGCACACTAAATAAGTGAAATCCAGAATGATTCACACACAGGAGATGAAGTAAACACCAAAGGTGCTTTGCTACAAGCAGAGACTGCAGGAGCAACTATGGATGTACACACACACACACTGCACACTACGTACGTAAATGAGTTGTGGAACAATTCACACACACAGCACACTATATAAGTGAAGTCTGGAATAATTCACACACACAGCACAGTACATAAGTGAAGTCTGGAATAATTCACACACACAGCACACTACATAAGTGAAGTCTAGAATGATTCACACACACACACACACAAAGCACCTACATAAGTGAAGTCTAGAATGATTCACACACACACACACACAGCACCTACATAAGTGAAGTCTAGAATGATTCACACACACACACAGCACATTATATATATGAAGTGTAGAATGATGCAGAGATTGAAGCAGTCTTTCCTGGAACGATGTCTAGATTCAGTTTGTCTGTCTGTCTGTCTGCCTGCCTGCCCGCCCGCCTGTCTGTCTGTCTGTCTGTCTGTCTGTCTGTCTGTCGTTCCTTAGGTCTGTCCAGTCGAAGGATACCTTCAGACATTCCCAAGCTCCATCTGTAGAGCAGTGTTTCTCCTGTTCAGACCGAGGACCACTCCCCCCCGTAAAAACACCTGAAGGACCACTCCGCCAACCCCCCGTAAAAACACCTGAAGGACCACTCCCCCAACCCCCTGTAAAAACACCTGAAGGACCACTCCGCCCCATCTAAGGCTAACAGGGCTGTGTAAACGCATGAAGGGGTGCTGCACTGACCACACTGAGGGAAGTAGAGGAAAGAAGAGAGCACTACATTACATTACACTACATTACACTACACTACACTACACTTAGCAGACTTTTAGCTTTTATCCAAAGCGGCTTACAAAAAGGAGGACATAATAAGCTAACAGAGGTGTAGAGGAACACAGAGTAAACAGACCACAAACATACGCACAAGGAGATACATGTGCCTAAGTAAGTTTCCCGCGGCAGGGGCACTACAAACACACATACCTCCTACACACACACAGACTTATACAAACATGAGGTACCTAGGGAAAGAGTTGGTTAGTAGTAGTTAGTTTTGTTAGAATGGGAAGCAGTCTTGGAAGAAAAGGGTTTTTACAAACTTTTCAAAGGGTGAGAGGGATGTCACTGCCCTTGTAGCAACTGGTAGGTGGTTCCACCATTGATGGACAACGACAGAGAAAAGTTTAGAGTGACCTCGCCTTGTGTGAGGAGAGGGTACGGCCAGGCGGTTTGTCTGGACGGGACGTAAGCCTTTAGTATGAAGCAGTAAGATCAGTGTTATAACCTACAGTGAAGGGCATCTGCAAACAGCCGTCTACCTCAGACATGATGCCACAGTGTCTCCACCTGCTGTGCAGTTTGACACTCTCCACATTGATGCCGCTGTGTTTGGTATGTGTGTATAGCTTTGTACATTACATTATATTACATTACATTACATTGCATTTGGCAGACGCTTTTATCCAAAGCGACTTACAACAAGGAGGACATAAGCAATAGAGGAGGACACAGAGTAGAGACACAACAGACATATGTACTTCTGCATAGGGATAGAGAGAGAGAGAGAGTTGGATTAGTGTTTGTTAGTTATATTAGTTTTGTTAGGAAGGGAAGCAATCTTGGACAGCTACAGTTCACCACAGGCTGACATCCCGGGTTTAGAAAGTAAAGAATAGAATAGAATAGAATAAAGTAGCATAGAGTAGAACAGAAGAGAATCCCAGGTTTAGAAAATAAAAATCCTGCCACATATTTGTTCCAGCCAATTCACTAAAGCAGCTGATCCTAATTAGCACACCTCTTCAGCCAGGTAGATGAGCTAATCAGTGAAGTCACCTGTGTAAAGAGCACACCTGTGTTAGTGAGAGCACTGGCAGAAGGAAAACATGGCAGGACTTTTACTTTCTCAAGCCAGTTTTTCCACCTCTACAGCTCACAGTATAGACCTTTCAGCAGAGAGGAGAGGAGAGGAGAGATTGCTTCCCTTCCTAACAAAACTAACATAACTAACAAACACTAATCCAACTCTCTCTCTCTCTCTCTGTCCCTATGCAGAAGTACATATGTCTACTGTGTCCCTACTCCCTTTGTCTACGGTGTCCTTTGTACACCTCTGTTGCTTTTGTAAGTTGCTTTGGATAAAAGCGTCTGCCAAATGCAATGCAATGTAATGTAATGTAATGTAATGTAATGAGTGGAAGGCACTTCACTAATCATGTCACACATGCATCACTTTAGATGTAGTTTTCATAACCCAGCTGGAGGAGACACAGTCTGACCATGCATGTGCAGTTTATCATGCAGGCTGATTATGTTAAATTACACTCACCCATAACCCTATGCTATATGTGCCTGTATATAAACACATGATGTACACTACCGTTCAAAAGCTTGTAACCTATGTAAATATTGCACCAAAAACCATACATTTGCAGGTAAAATAGTTATTTACCACATTATCAATGTATAGAGTGTGTATTTGTGATTAGTTGAAAGTTATTTTCACTAAAAAAAATGATTTTCTTTTAAAAAAAAAAGGAAATTTCTAAGTGACAACAAACTTTTGAACAGTAGTGTATATCAATATGAAAATACCTCATCTACACACAATGATAGAACTATGGACTAGTTGAGTCACCTGTAACTATATAATACGTAATACGTACAGGTTGTGACTACAGTAAAGATAACACATGTTCATAAAGTTACTTTTCAAATTGAATACTTTTCTTTAGTCAAAACAAGTCACATGCACACCTACCTAGCTGTGTGTGTGTGTGTGTGATAGGTAAGCTGCATGCACACCTACCTATCTGTGCGGGTGTGTGTGTGTGTGTGTCTGTGATAGGTAAACTGCATGCACACCTACCTAGCTGTGTGTGTGTGTGTGTGTGTGTGTGTGTGTGTGTGTGTGTGTGTGATAGGTAAGCTGCATGCACACCTACCTAGCTGTGTGGGTGT
>CM059283.1:4854667-4902167 GCA_030347295.1 Setipinna tenuifilis | reverse complement strand
GACTGAGTTAATGTAGCCTGGCCTGACAATGATCCCCCCCCCCCCCATTCTCGGGAGTATACCCAGGTAACACACAGACAGGTGAGCGAATAAGCAAACACACAGTAGCTGGATAAGCCTTTTTTTATTTCTTGAAAAAGACAACTCTAGAAGAACACCCACGATACACTCAAAATAATCATGAGAGAACCACACTTCTGAAACACACATCTGGGTCGAACGAATGCGTGTGTGAGACGGTACAGTGGCTGCTAAGATCCAGTGAACTGGGACACACACACGTGCACACACACACACGTGTACACACACATACACACACGAGCTTTAATGGAGACCTGTTGAAGCTAGTCTAAGACTAGAGAGTTGTGTGCTGGTAGCTCATGGTCAGGTGATTAATGTGGAATATTTATGCTTCCTAAGAGAACGGGAACGGGAAGCCTTCTGCAGGAAACGGACTGCGTCACACACACACACACACACACACACACACACACACACACTATTTTGGTGTACTTGCTCTCGCTCAAACACACGCACAGAGTGACACTCACACACACACACACACACACACACACACACACACACACACACACACACACACACACACACTACAAATGCACATACAGAAAAAAGGGTACCATAGGTCTCTCAGCATAGAACTGGAAAATGTATATTTAAAAAAAAAAAAAAACTAAAAACAAAAACCCAAATCCATCTGCACTATGCAATCGTGCTGGTGTGCCATCTCACACACATCGGCAAAAATAAAATAAAAAACAAAGTTAAAACAAAAATAAAAACAAAGAAAAAACAAAAATAAAAACAAAAAAGATCACATGAACCCAAAACATTTTGGTGAGAGACAACTCTTCAGATCAGTAAACAGCGCCACCTCTGGTCGAGGACGAGATGACACCACTGCCTCTAAACTCCACACGCCTCCTCCAGCAACCAGGCTACTGGACACTTCCATTTTAATATCGTCCTGTGGGAACACACACACACACACACACACACACATCAGAACAGATTTCAAACCAGTACGAAGTCATATCCCAGTGTGTTCTGGTAGATAATATAACTGACGTCCACACTAGAGAGGCCATGAGAGCACGGACCGAGGTAGGTGTGTGTGTGTGTGTGTGTGTGTGTGGAGACACTTACGGGGACTGTAGGAGCGGGAGCGGGATCGTGATCTGTAGCGGCTGTAGTAGGGAGATGGAGATCGCCTGCGACTGAGAGATGAACACACAGTAAACACATGCGCTTGTGTGTGTGTGTGTGTGTGTGTGTCATCATAAAAGGTATCTGTATCTGGAGAGTGTAAATCTGTGTGTGTATGTGTGTGTACCTGTAGTGTAAATACACACGCATGCGCATGCCTGAATTTGTATAGTGTAAAATACATGCGTGTGTGCATGTGTACCTCTAAAATGTAAATACGTGTGTGTGTATGTGTGTGTATCTGTAAAGTGTAAATATATGTGTGTGTGTCTGTAAGTGCAAATACATGTGTGTGTGTGTGTACCTGTAAAGTGTAAATATGTGTGTATGTGTGTGTACCTGTAAAGTGTAAATATATGTGTGTGTGTGTATATCGGTAAAGTGTAAATATGTGTGTGTGTGTGTGTGTGTGTGTGTGTACCTGTATCTGTAGTCATACTCGTCGTATCCGCGGTCGTATCCACGGTCGTATCCGCGGTCGTAGTCTCTCCTCCTGCCCCCCCCACCACTGCTGCTGCTGCCCCCACCTCCTCCTCCTCCTCCTCCTCCCCCTCCGTTACTGAGGACACACACACACACACACACACACACACACACACACACATTTGAGCATTTCTGCAATTAAATACGATAATGTATGGTATTGTATCTGTGACAGCATAACCCTTTGCACAGAGTTGATGCACTCCACACACACACACACACACACACACCTTACAGCATCTCTAGAACTGAACATGAGGATGCTTACGTCTGCATAACCCCTTTCAGAGTGTGAATGAGCTGAGAGCTTTCAGTGTAAACTGCAAATAGCTTTAAATAACAATTACAGTGGAGGAGATCCCATTATCTGCTACTACCATCAGCCACTTCCCTGCTGTTCCACCTAAAACAATGCCTCATCGGCTGAAAAAGAAGTTATCACAGTGACAACAGACCATTTCAGCTCCCATAAACGTTTTGTTTGAGTAAGTGAACTTATAAAGTTTAATTTGAACTTTAATTGATTTCGCATCCAAATTTCTCACACCACCCAGCCAACAATAGACTTGCTAACACCAAGCACATCAGTAACACATCAGTGTTTCTAATAATACGAACCAATCAGGGAATGGATGAACTAAGAGCGTTAAGGGCAGGATGCAACTATTAATAACAATTCCAAGTGTATTATTAGTATGTCAGTATAACTAATAACAATGACCAATCAGACCAGATGAACTGGTTGTGTTAAAGGGGTCCTTTCATCGTTATTTTTATTCATATTTCTGTGTCGCCACTATGGTTGAATGCATTGTGCGTCATTTCTGTGAAAAATTATGTCCTAGTTCTCTTGCTTGACGCTGTTTTCTGTAGGCTATAACTAGGTCTAGTGGTTGAACGACTGGCTTTTCCGGTGTCCCTCGTGAATATCCATGATGTGTCAATAAGGCACTTCTGATTGGGCAAATACGCTGTCTTTCGTTCACCTAGCTTCTGTCCACTGTTCTCAATGGATGTGACCGTGCCATACATGGCTCTGGGCGGGGCTTACGACCTAGTGACGTAGATAGATTTAGCCTGCTCTGATCCGCTCGTTTTGGTTAGCTCGACCCATGAGGGTCGAATTTCACGTCTTGGAATGCTGCGTGCATATACTGCTTGTTGTGACCCACCACATTGTAAATAGAGCTACTCAAAGTGGTTTTTGACGGAAGGACCCCTTTAAGTGTAAGCTGCTGAGGCCTGTGCTGAGGGTGTGAGGGGATGTGGGCGGGGCTATTGAATGAGTGTGGGCGGGGCTACTCACTAGGTGGGCCGTCCCATGTAGATGCCGGGTGTGGGGGTGTGTGGGCGCTTGGTGATGGAATAGTCCACTCGGATACGCCGGCCATCCAGCTCCATCCCATTGGCTCTCTCCATCGCCTACGGCAACACAAACACAAACACTCTTTAGCCCTTTAGCATGAGCTCGCTACACACTGGGCTTGTTTGAAATGACTGGCTGGCTGGCTGAGTGGCTGGCCTAAAGCAATGCATTCTGGACTTGAAATAGTAACATTTTCGATCGTCACCGTACCATACCATGCCCACTCACATAACACATGCAGCCATTATTACAGCCATTCTGGATTCATAATTCTGACTTGAAATAGTGACATTTTTGGGCAATGTTCAAATGTCACTGCACCACAGTGACGAAGCTTCATAAACCACGAATGCAATAGGGCTTATAACACAGCATTATAATCAGTCATGAGTATGTACAAATGTTATGGATACTTTACATACTTCATGAACGCATTATAAACTCAGACTTGCGAATACGAGCTTCATAGAAAGTCACCAATCTCTCTTATTTATATCTTAGAAAATGAAAATAATAATAACAATAATAATAATAATAATAATACATTGCCCTTTACATCAGGGGATATCAAAGGGCTAAAATGTCACTGCATTGCCTGCATCCGTTAAATAAACATGCAATGTTATGCTATTAAATAACCCAGTAAAATAAAATCCTCTCGTCTCCTGTCGGCGTACCTCTTTGGCGTCCTCAATGCGCTCGAAGTAGACGAAGGAGAATCCGCGTGAGCGTCCGGTGCGCTGGTCGTAGACCACGTTGACACCCGCGAGGGGCCCGTAGCGCGAGAACACCTCCCTCAGGTCCCGCTCCGTGGTGTACAGGCTCAGCCCAAACACACCCAGACACGTGTTGGGGTCCGGGTTCGCCTGGGGACACACACACACAGATACCATACCGATACACTCGCACAAGGGCCACACACACAATATACCAGTACACGCACACAAGGGCCACACACACACACACTATACCGATACACTCGCACAAGGGCCACACATACACATATATGCCTCATGCACTCTAGCACTCCATCTACCAATTGACGCGCAAGAACACTACACACTCCTAACTCATATCACACCCCTAACCAATCCTAACAGCTCTCAGCTACACTCCACATCAACACTCAGCTAGGAGGAAGCGCATACACGCATACACGCATACACACACACACACACACACACACACTTCTCAACTATACGCCTTTTCAGCCTATGGCTTCTGCCCTGATCTGAGCTGACATGCGCCCCCGTGTGGCCGGCGTGGGAAGTGCAGCAGAGCAGAGGACGGAGGAGCTATGGGCTATCGGATGGCACTGCTGAGAGCTTCACTGCTGCTGACGCCGTCTGCTGACCACACGCCGCTCCCCAGGGTCTTCCGCTCGCTTAACAACCCAACTGGATAACGAGCCCCCAGTGGCCCGCTCCCATCGCCAAGACAACACACACACAACACATCTACTACAACAACAATACAACACATCCTTACACACACACACACACACACACACACACACACACACACACACACACAAGGCTAGGCTAATCCCTTTAGGTGCTGTGAAAAACACTAAGCCCCTTGCTCGCGCCACTCTGTCCAACTATATTTCAATTATTACACAATCACCTACACACACACACACACACACACCTACACTGACCACAAGCTCCCACTTATGTAAACAAGCAAGCGCGCGCGCGCGCGCGCACACACACACACGTGACCTGCACTGACCACAACTAACTTCCCAACGACCACAACCTAGTAACAGGTAGGCTTGTCACCAGTTTACGGTCTGGGCATAAACAACCAGTGCTCTCCTGGGCATCCAACCGCACACTGCTCCAGGGACTGTAACTGAAGCCCTGTACCTAAATAACTCTAAGTCGTTCTGGATAAGAGCGTCAGCTAGGTGTAATGTAATGTAACAGTGGTCAGTGAACAGATCTTTCCACACAGGGATGCGCACAAGCAAGCCATCCTGAACCCCTATGCCTATCCTCACCTATATTCCACACCTGAGAGAGAAACACCTGTCCATCACTCCTTCTTTAAGCATCGCGTCTCCATGGAAACGAATGCATGAAGATGCACAACACAGCTCATCCAACCCATCCTGGGTTCCTGTCCTCCTTTATACAGATCATTTAACCCATTTTGTATTCCTGTCCTCCCTCCCAGATCATTCAACCCATCCTTGGCCTCCCTAGCAACCTCTATACCTCCCTCCATGACACCATGTAGTATTAACCCCTTAGTCCACCTAGATGCAGGGTTTCCATTTCCACCATAACAGGGACACTTGCCTTTCACTGAACTTCAAAACACCATGCCACGCCACACCACTTAACAACATCCTAGAGCACTGAATTATAACTAACATCCTAGATTGTTGAATTATGACCAACATAAACTTCAAAACGCCATTTCACAACACCCTAGAACTTCTGACATCATCAATGAGCACTAAATAATGCCTAGCATCATTCTAGAGCATTTAGTTATGCCTGGCATCATTCTAGAGCGTTTAGTTATGACTGAGTACAGAGTGCACTTGGCCTAAACATCTCCCACCTAAGCTAGCCATAGGCTTATGACTTTTAAATATACAAGATTAATATAAAATACAACTTTACACCTGAAATAATCACACAGTTAGCACACAAAACATTGCACATTGAACATTACATTATGACACTGATGGCCTATGCATGTAAACCAATTACAGGCTAAACATTTCCCCGCTACATTGTTAACTGGTAAAACACTGCCACCCCCAGGCCTGGAAGATGAAGTTTAAAATGCACTGACTTTGTCTGGTCTTCCATGACCCTGGGAGCCCTGCAAGACAGAAGACGGATTCAAACATCAAACAAACATCAAACCAGCACACACACACACACAGCGTTCCCACTTCCCACATTCTTACCTCCCACCACACTACACACAGGCAGCACACTGGCACACGTGCGCACCACACACACACACACACACACACACACACACACACACACACACACAGCAGCACAGTGGCCTTTAGTACTGCCACTACCCCTTTATCCTGCTAACTGCTAAAGGCTAGCAGCTAACCGCTAGTATGCTAGGAGACAGAAGAGCATGTTCAGTTAGCCTGGTAAACCAGCCCCTCGTACTACACTGCATTTCATACAGAGGCTCTGGCTGTGCTTTCATTGACATGGTTAATGTCAGGCAGCATGTTGCCTGACCAATCAGCAAACAAACAATTTCTTCCTGGAGGTGTAGATTCTGCTGAAGTTTATGCTGCTAAACGATTGGATGTGCCTTTACCCAATCACTAACGTCTCGTCATGACGTATTCAATTAGCCTGCCTATAAACCTGCCTACGCACATCAGTTGAAATGTAGCCCACAACACTGACGTCATCGCTCACAAGCACTCCCTCTGTTTGCTGATTGGTCAGGCAAGATGCTGCCTGAGACAACCATGTCAATGAAAGCACAGCCAGAGCCTCTGTATGAGACACAGAGCAGTACGTGGGGCTGGTTTAGCAGGCTAGTGTTCAGTAGCAGCCTCCTGCCTCTGTCTCTGGGCTGTGAAGGGAGGACCATGATGGACTTGAGCATGCCTTTATGTGTGATGGGATGACAGCTTGGTACTCCTGCATTGGCTGATGGCTATGTGTGTAGATGTCATACGTCTGTGTGCCTATGTGTATGTATGCATGATGTGGAGATATGATATGTATAGGTGTAGATGTGTATAGGTAATATATGTGTACATGTGATATACTGTATGTGTAGATGAGAGCTTTCAGCCCCGTGGTAAGTACATACGCACAGAGCTGGGCTTTGAAGCACACACTACCCTTTTTGCACATACTGTCTTTTGAGAGTCCTTCTTCAGCCTGTTACGTCTGCCTATTGAGAGTCCTCACTCTAGCTTTTCGTGTGTGTATGTGGACACCCTAATGTCCTTCAGGATAAGGGACGTATCTGTACTCTACTGTACTGCAGCTGACTCTGTGAGGGTGAGTACATGTACTCGCTGGGCTGGGCTTGGCTGTGACGAAACAACTCACACACACACACACACATACACTGACTCACATGAGTGGTCATTACACCCAACTCTGCTGCAGAGCACTGCAGTGCATCAGTGCTGTGCGTCACTGTGTGTGTGTGTGTGTGTGTGTGTGTGTGTGTGTGTGTGTGTGTGTGGTTGAGCGCATGCGTGTGTGTGATTACTGCAGTTCAACTGCTGCCTGGTACTTGCAGTAAGGGTGTGTGCGCTCGTTCATGTGTGTGTGTGTGTGCGTGTGTAAGTTTAATTTATGGCAAATGTCGTCAATTTGTACTGTGTGTGTGTGTGTGTGTGTTTTAACAGTGTGATGAGAGCATGCATATGTAAATACACTCTGATGATGTGAGTGTGTGAGCGTGCATGTCAGACTGTGTGTGTGTGTGTGTGCACGCATCTGTATGCGTGTGTATAAATGTGTGTGTCTGCGATCAGAGTAAATGCACCTTTCTGCCGGCGTACCTGCTTTGTTTGGATATGGGCGAGATGCCCATGCTTGTGTGTGTGTGTGTGTGTGTGTTTGCACGCGCATATTCACCGGTGTTCATGCCGGCAGCGTGCAGCAGTTGGACATGGGCGAGGTGCTAATGCTTGTGTGTGTGTGTGTGTGTGTGTGTGTGTGTGTGTGTTTACCCTGATGCCAGCGTGACTGCGGCAGTTGGACATGGGCGAGGTGCTAATACGTGTGTGTGTGTGTGTGTGTTTGTGGACATGTGTGTGTGTGTGTGTGCACAAGCTCACCCGGTTGGACATGGTAGAAGCACTAATGCTTGTGTGTGTGTGTGTGTGTGTGTGTGAGACAGAGCTCACCCTGCTGCGGTTACACATGGGGAAGGTGCTTGTGTGTGTGTGTGTGTGTGTTTGTGATCTCTCACCCTGCTGCCGTACCTGCAGCAGTTAGACATGGGGAATGTGCTTGTGTGTGTGTGTGTGTGTGTGTGTGTGTGTGTGTGTCTGTCTGTAATAGCTCACCCTGCTGCCGGCGTGCCTGCGTCGGTTGGACATGGGCGAGGTGCTCATGCTCTTGCGGCGGTGGTACTCGGGGGAGTAGGAGCGGGAGCGGGACTTCTTGCGGTGGGAGTGCGAGTGAGAGTGGGAGCGAGAACGGCTGTACCGACGGTTCGAGTGCCGGCGGGAGTGAGACCTGCCACAGACGGAGGACAGACAGACACACACACACACACACACACACACACACATAGAACCACACATTCCATCAAACGCCCCACACACAGACCATACATAAAATCATGCCCCCACACACACACAATCACACACACAAAAAGGAGGGAAAATGTGTTAACAGTAGCAGTCATCAGGAAGAAAATTAACTTTTGCAAACACCTCTAAAGAAGACAGGTGCATTGGAGATGACTGCAGTCTACCTAAACAAGAAATAAAAACTCCCGTACACTGCCCATTCCATAAGCAAGATTTATTTACAACCTGACGAAGGTCTATGACCGAAACATGCTGTGCACTTGCACATTTATAGTCAAATCTTCCTGTTTTCTGCCTACCTGCATCCTTACAGCCTAATCTTCTTTGCTAAACATCTATAACCTTCTCCATAACCTACACATGCACGCTCGTAGTGCAACACAAGGAGCAGTTCACCCATCTACTGCAAGAGAGAGAATGTAGAGAGGAGAAATACACCATGCACAACAGTGCACTCACATGTCCTATCCAGACTGCAGATGATGACTTGTGCCCTGCATAGACAGCATGGGCCATTAAAAACCACGTACTGCAAACACTGCAAGGTCTCGTTAGGCATCCTACACACCATTACTGACCAAAACCCCTGGACAGTAGTGAAGGCTGCATCACCTGTATGGGAGCACCTTTAAAGACTCAGCAACGTCCGCAACTCCAGTGTGCTCCCACAGAAAGTTTTTAATGTTTTAACGTTTCAGGCATGTGCACTTCATCATCAGACAATATTACACTTAAAAACTTCCTGTGGGACAACACTGGTGTTGCGGACTGTGTTGCTGTTCTTTGGCTTTGCTTGTTGGTCCAGCACCCCGACTGTGTGCATATGTGTGTGTTTTAGGCCTATACAGCACCAACACTAGACTACCTGAGGTGTGTGTGTTTAAGGCCTACACAGCACCCAGACTAGACTACCTGAGGTGGATGTGTGTGCTTTAGGCCTACACAGCACCAAGACTAGACTACCTTAGGTGTCTGTGTGTGTGTGTGTGTGTGTGTGTGTGTGTGTGTTTTAGGCCTACACAGCACCCAGACCAGACTACCTGAGGTGGATGTGTGTGCTTTGGGCCTACACAGTTCTGGAGATGGTGGGCCGGAATGCTTACCTGGACTTGGAGCAGGACCCAGACTAGACTACCTGAGGCGCGTGTGTGTGTGTGTGTGTGTGTGTGTGTGTGTGTTTTATGTCTACACCTGGTCTGCATCTCACCGGGACTTGGAGCGGGAGCGGGATCTGGACTTGGAGCACTTGGAGGCGGTGTGTGTGTGTGTGTGTGTGTGTGTTTTAGGCCTACATAGCACACAGACTAGACTACCTGAGGTGTGTGTGTGTGTGTTCTGGAGCAGGTGGGGCGGAATGCTTACCTGGACTTGGAGCGGGATCGGGATCTGGATTCGGAGCGCTTGGAGGCGCGGGAGGGGCTGGCGGATCCAGAGCGGCTGTCGGACTTGGCGTTGGCCGGACTCCCACGGTCCGACTTGGACGGGGAGCGGGACTCCTGGGGTCACACAAGGTCGTTAGAGCGACTCACAGTGAACACGGGCAGTCACATACACACACAGACACACACACACACACAGAGCAAGTCTCTCTCTCTCACATACTGTTTAATGTGCATTTGCAAATGCTGTGGAGAAAGACGTTAGAGAATCAGTTGGTATCTCTGTTATCCATAAATGAAAAATAAAAACAGAATGTAGATATTATGGATAGGTCCATTCCAACTACTAGAAATGGCCCTTCACCGATGCAACCAGGTCTTTGCCTGGGTAACCATGGTAACAGGTGTCATGCAATTGTGTAGGTTAAGTTAGAGGTACAGGTATGTGGAATGCAAACCGCAAATTTACTTAACCTACAACGGACCACATTCACTCCCGCTACTCCCTCTTTCAGGCATTCTACTGTTCTTCGGTCTTCGGGTTTTTTCTGTTTTCATTTTTTCATGCCTTGCTTTCTGTTTTCCATTTTCTTCCCCCAATTTTGAAACCTTTTTCATTTTTCATTCCGTCTTATGCTTTACGAGCGATAACGCGAGCGTGCTTCTATCTGACATCCTTCCGTCCTGTCCTCCCCCGCCCCGTTTACGCTCTGCTCTGTACGTGTACATTTTCAAAAGCCTTCTGACATTCTTGGATATTCTTCCACATTCTTGGATTAAACTCTTCAATTCCTTCACGACCAATAACCTTAATGAAAAAAGAACATTCAGTAATATTAAAGATCATGATGTTTGATTGAAACTGAGCAACGTAAAAAATGGGCATTGAATCGCTCAAAATAAAACAGAAAATAAAGGTATTAACAGTGTTTTTTTTTCCAAAGACTAAAATTATCTGGGATGGTGAGCCAACAACTTGAGTCAGAAATAGTTGAAAGTCAGAGGAAAGGCAGTAGACGAAGCAGCTGTCAACACAGATACAGATAGCCTACACACTGGAGACGATACCTGATCCATTTTATTACAAAACGCCCTTAATGGCGATTGTGCTATCTACAAGCAATACGTGTGTATTACAGCAGCTGTCACGACAAAGACATGATTCACAGAACTTTTAAGAAATCAGAAATCTTATTCATGCCATTTAAAGCTGGATTGCTATCAGGATACCGTCCCACTGCCGCATTACGCAGCAAGAGACTGCAGCCATTGTCCAAAAACACAGGCCAAGCCAACAGGCTTGCTTGCAAGCTAGCTTACTTTAGCCATGATGCAAACACTAGTCGTGTGTACCGTGTGAAGACTCCTTATGAAAGAGAATTGTATTAAGACATGTCATAGTTTATGAACTACGGATGCTACTACTCATTTTGATACACAGTAGCAGCATAACATTAGATAAAAAGCTACTGTTTTACATTGCGTTGACTGGGGTACCTGCTGTGCTACAAAGCTGTTGTTAGGGTGCCTAAGATTAAGTGGTTTCACTCTAGTAAAATATTTAATAGCTTCATACTTATTTTATCTGACACAGAAGTCTAGCTGTATTACACTATACAGGTAACCATGTATGCTTACTTTACGAGCTAAATAGCTAACGTTTTTCAGAATGCTATCATTAGCCTAAGAGCACAGGCGAGGTAATAACTACCAAGAAAGCGAAAGAACAGGATTAAGAAAAGAGAAGCACAAGACGTTTTAGTAATAGTCATACTTACGCGCCCCTCGAAGTTGCCATCTTCAATGTCGCTCATTTTAAGACTAACTGAGAGCAGTGAAACGACAGTGTTTTTAGCCTGAACAGTAAAGCTTGTCTTTAAAGGCTAACGGTTTACAAACTGGCTGGTTAGCTACTTTCAGTACTGAAAGACAACGAGGGAAATGGCGGTGATTCCTTCCTACGCCTGCTTCTCTCTGCTCCTAGCCACTGCGCAGTGCACTACAAGTAAACATTACGTCACACATAAGGCTTCTCCGCCTTCTATAAGTTCAACATGTATACAAATATCCAAGTTAAACATGTAGGCCTAAAAGAAATAATAGACATGGAAAATTTCGCACATCCGAAAATAAACAAGTTAACATTAAGCAAGCGAAAGGTCTAAATGTTTGTAATCAATGTTACATGTTTTCGGGCACAAGAGTGCCTGCATCATTAATTTAGCGCTAACAAGGAGATTGTAGAACATCTGATCCGACCGTACACCCAAATGCCTATTTCGGCATTGAGGTACTTTGATTAATTGATTTGTTACTGAAGTCATATAGGGGTGACTTCAACTTCAATATGTTTAAGAGCATGATGTGAATTTAAATGTTACAAAAAGTCAAACCCATACTGATGCACAAAACAGATGTAGAACGTTTTGTTTTATGGCAAACATTTAGTTCCTGCAAGCCCTTTCACATAATGGCATTTGGGCTTTCGTTTTCTTGCAAGGGTGTGAGCATCCGTTTAGAAAAGAATGACAGTGAAACCGAAAATAAGGCAATTCTTTCAATTGTTCATCAGCATTTATATTTAAAGAGCAAGTTATATTGCTGTCAACCCCTTGTGTGCAACAAAACCCAAACAATCTCAATAAGGCTACATTCATTTACCATGACCGTTCACTATATTCCTCGTCTTCATTTTCTATCAGTCAATCCTATATGCAGTACAAAAAGTCTATCTTTGGATTTTGACCATATCCTACGTGGACCTTAGTTACAATCAACCGTTATCAGCATGCTGTGCAGTATAAAATCTTAGAGTGAATGTCTCTTGCAAAAATGTAAAAACAAACAAAACTATTTCCGTAAGCCCTCTAAGGTCATGGCGCCATACTAGCAAATGTAATTCCAAACATTGTGAAAAATACATTTATCTTCTTAAACAAACACACACACACATACACAGAGCCTTTCCCCCCCCAACATAGCAACTCCCCATGACAAAAATCATACAAAAGCTATATTTCAAGCTAAGTAAACTTTGAATGTTGCCATTGAGTCCTTCTAAAAATATATCATAATAATATATTTATATTTATCAGTCATAAAAGCAGTGTTTGTAACTTCTCAGCTTTCATCGTTGCGCGCACACACACATACACATACACACTAATACACACACACACACACATAGTCAGTCAGTTCAGTCTCAACTTTTAGTGTGTGTTCGGTGTGGAGTGTGTGACTGTTGCTTCGCTGCTGCTGCGGCTGCTGCTGCTGCTGCGGTGTCTGTTTTGGGGGGCCCTGCAGCAGGGGGGGGCTGGTGGTTGAGGTGGGAGAGGTCCCTCTTGAGGAGCCTCTGTAGGGTGGCTGGGGGGGACAGGAGGGCGCCCCCTGCTGTGTGGGAGGAGTTAGCGACGGAGGCGTTGACTGCCGAGTCCACCAGCCCCTCCAGCTTCACCAGCCGAGTTAGGATGTCGTCCAGCAGCACCGCGATGGTGCGCTTCAGATCCGCTGCACGGAGACATGGAGACACACACACACACACACACACATACACACACAAATAAATACGCACACACACGCGTACACACACATACACACACATGCACACACATGCGCACACACACACACACACACACACACACTACATCAATAACTCCATCTAAACATCAACTCATTATATTACATTTAGTTGGCACTTATCCAGAGTGATATACAGTGAATTAGGTAGAGGGACAGACAGCCCCACTGGAGCAGTGTAGGGTTAGATGCCTTACAGTGAATGAGGTAGAGGGACAGGCAGTCCCCCTGGAGTAATGTGGGGTTAGATGCCTTGCTCTGGGGCACTTCAGCTATGGATGTGGGTGCAGAAGAGCACTGTGTAGTCACTCCCCAACCCAAATTTTTTTATCCTATTTTAGTAGGGGGAATTGAACTGTGGTCCTCCGATCCCAAGACCAACTCCATAACCATTATGCCATAGCTATCAGACCACTGTCTTAATGCACTTCTACACAAAAGTAGTGTCTTGTGAAATACTGTCATATTTAGTCTGAAGACATAAAAGGCTTCCCTGACGGGGCTTTCAGCATTTTAACAGCACTGGTGCTGGCTTTTAGCAATAACACCCATTCAATACGCCAGTTAGCAGCTTTACTTTCTATTCAATCTTGTCCACCATCTCGCCTGGAGTCCTCTAGCTTGTGGTTAGACTTTGATAGACAGCCCTAAGCCAACTCCTAACTCTGCTGCACTAACCTTGACAACAACCGCATTCCGTGCAGAACTGCAGCATTCCGCGCATCCCAGGCGCAGAGGTGAAAGGTCACAGTGTTTGCCCTGAGGTTCCTCTGCCACGTGTTTGTCTCAGAAGGAAGTGAGTTTCACCTTTCTACAAGTTCTACAAGTTACTTAATGCCGAGTCCTATTTTTTCCCACAAGCCTCTTTGAGCGGTGAAGTCTGCTCTTTTGTTGTTGTCCCCAGAACAGTAGGCTACATGAGGAGTGTGCCCTCCTTCTCTTCAGCAGTGAGTTTACTTCTAACTGTCCCCCTAGCTCTTGCCTGATTGGTTCTGCCAGGTTCCACTGTGGCTTTCTGGCTTTCTCCTGATTTGTTCTGCTGAGTACCATGCCCATACTGCCCCCCACCTCTCCCTTGATTGGTTCTCCTGACTTCCACCATCCCTCCAGGCTCTAACTTGATTGGTTCTGTTGATTTCCCTGGCCCTCCCATGATTGACTTTCAATCTCATTGATTGTACAGGTGTACAGTGTATATGGTACATGTGTATAGAGAGTGTGGATTACGGCTCCATAATTGAGGGGTACTGCCTTTTACCCCCCTAACCCTGCTATTTTTGTCTCTTTAGGGAGAATGCCCTTTATGGCCACTATACACACATAGCTCGAATTACAGGGGGTACTGGCGGGAGGAGGGGTACCCCCTGATCAAGACCCAGTACCCCCTGTAGTTCAAGCTATGTGTGTATAGTGACCATAAAAGGCATTCTATTCTATTCTATTCTATTGATTGTACTAAGGCAGCCTGGTAAACCAACCCCTTCGTACTGCAGTTCGTTTTGTACAGAGGGTCTCGCTGTGCTGTATTGAGAAATGTCTTCTTTTTGTGGAGGTGTGGACTCCGCTGACATTTAAAAAGATTGGATCTGCCTTTAACATTAACGTAAAGGAAGTTACGAAGCTTTCTGAAAATGAACAGACTAACAACTAACGCTCACGAACGCTCACAAACACTCGCTTTGTCCGCTGATTTGGCTAGGAAGGATTCTGCCTACAACCAGCCATTTCAACTCAATCTCATTAGTAACACAAATTTATAATAATTTACCTCCCTCAAGCAAATCAAATTTACATGCACTTTAGGGGACTGAGGTGCATTTGCAGGTGTGTCCACCAGAGGAGTTGTTATTTGCATAGCCTAAATTTGCATTACAAACTGGCTAATGTCAACCACAACAACCAGCCATTTCAATGAGACCAGCGCCACTCCCTCTGTGAAAAACGAAGTGAAGTATGAGGGGCTGGTTGACCAGGCTAATACAACACAGCACAACATAAAGAAAAAAAAAATCCAACATATCAAAATATACAACATAACAACATTGAACACAATTCTACACAGCACAACACAGTGGAACATAGGCCACATACAACACAAAACACAGTTATACTTTATTTGAAGAGGTCTACATAAGAGTGATATTAACATGTTATAAACATGGCATGATGCATATCATGAACATTATGAGATGTAATTAGAGTGCCAAGGTGTATTCCTTCTGCCTGTGCCCTCAACACAGGTGATTTCAATAATTAGCTTGTCTACCTAGATCAGCTGGTTCAGTGAGTCGGCTGGAACAAATACGTGGGCAGGACATTTACATTCTGAACCTGGAATGTCTGGGGTACAGTGACAATAAAAGCCATTCTATTCTATTCTATTGGTTGTGCCAAGGTAGCTTGGTAAACCGACCCCTCATATCATGAACATCATGAAGTGTAATTAAAGTGCTATTCTTATCTATTCTATTCTATTCTATTCTATTCCATTCTATTCTATTCTGCTCTACTCTATTCTGCTCTACTCTATTCTGCTCTGCTCTATTCTGCTCTGCTCTACTCTATTCTACTCTACTCTACTCTATTCAGTTCAGTTCTATGCTATTCTATTCTACTCTAGTCTAGTCTGCTGGTTGTGCAGGGTGCGTGCGCTGCTCACCGTATCCGGCCCTGGGGGCCGGCGGGGTCCATTCTCCTATATTCTATTCTATTCTATTCTATTCTATTCTATCCTGTTGGTTGTGCAGGGTGTGTGCGCTGCTCACCGTATCCGGCCATGGAGGTGCCCTGGGGCCCGGCGGGGTCCTGGCTCTCCTCGCTGAGGGCCTTGACGTAGCGGCGGCTGAGGTCCAGGATCTGCTGGCGTAGCTGGGCGCTGCTCTGGTGGCGCGGCCGCTTCAGGGTGTAGTGCAGCAGCAGGACCCCCCAGCACAGCCCCACCAGCACCAGGAACATACTCAGCTTCTGGGACATGTTCCGACGCGCCACGCGCAGCATCGCCCTCATACACACACACACACTCACTATCTCTCACACACTCACTCACTCGCACACACACTCACACACACACTCTCTCTCTGTCTCTCACACACAATCACAGACTCTCTCACACACACTTTCTAGCTCTCTCCCACACACACTCTCTCTCTCTATCTCACGCACACACACAGGCACACACACACACACACTGGCCAGGAGCAGGTGTGAGGTGTCAGGAATGAGGGATGGGAGTAAATCACGGAGGTAGGGGGTATGGAGGCAGCTATGCCTGGAGGAGGCAGGCAGGTATGCAGAGACAGATATACTGGGCAGAGAGAGACAGGTATGCTGGTTGGAGAGAGACGGGGAAGGTGGAGATGGACTTGGGGAAGGTGGAGATGGACTTGGGGAAGGTGGAGGAGGGGGACTCTGGGCAGATGTACCAGGGAGGAGGGGAGGGTTGCTGAAGTCAGGAGAAGACTAAGACCAAGACCAAGGACCAAGGACCAAGACCAAGGACCAAGACCAAGGTCGGGGCAGCTGTGGGAGAGTGGACGATGGATGTCCGCAGTGGCTGATGGGAAGAAGGGGATGGGTGACGGGGTTCAGAGGGACTGGGGTTGGTCAGGGAGGCAGGGTGGGCCTGTGGAACACACACACACACACACACACACAGAAACACAAACACACACACACATACACACAGAAACACAAACACACACACACACAGAAACACAAACACACACACACACAGAAACACAAACACACACACACACACACACATACACACACACACACACACACACACATACACACAACACACAACACACAACACACAAACACACAAACACACACATATACACACAGACACACACACAGACACACACACAGACACACACACAGACACAGACACAGACACAGACACACACAGACACAGAAAGAGAGAGAGAGAGAGAGAGAGCAAGGAAGAGTCTGTTAATGATAATAATAATCATAATAGTAATAAACTGTATTAAACTGTATTTGTATAGCACAATTCATACAAGATGTAGCTCAAAGTGCTTCGACAGTTTGGCAGGAAAACAAAAGACAGTGTTTGTTGCAGCTTGGTAGCACCAGGAAAGAGGAAGTTAATTCGAGCGCTGTTGATTGTATTAGTGCACAGTAACCTCACACACACACACACAGATGACGCAACTTTACTGCTTATTATCCCTGTGAGGTGGTTAGGCGAGACACCCATCGCCATGGCAACTTTACATGTCACGTTCCTGTTTTTTGGATGGCCTCTCTTCCTGTCACAGCAAACCTAGTAGCCAACTCACCACAGCCAACTCACCACAAGGCCATTGCCCTTGTTGTATGGTTCAAATGGCCTCTTTTCTGCCCTGTGTGTGTGTGTGGGTGTCCTCTCTTCCTGCAAAAGCTCAATGCCACAGTGAACCTAGTAACCAATACAATATTTGTGAGGGCCTCTTTTACACCCTGGCCATTCCATGCTGAGCTTGTGTGCTTGTGTGCTTGTGTGTGTGTGTGTGTGTGTGTGTGTGTGAGAGCCTGTTTCTAGCTCCCTCACTCAGTAACTCACAGCTCACCGCGGTGCAGAGCAAAAAGCTGACTAAATTATGCAAACCCAGCAACTCAATCGCTTTCATCACATCATGCCCTCTACTTAACCTCTCTCATTCTCTCATACCCCCCACCACCCCCTTACACACACACTAACACACACACACACACACACACACATAGGGACAAAGGGACAGGGACAGACAGAGAGAGAAAACAGGAGCCAGAAAAAGAGAAAGAGGATGGGAATACATAAGAAAAAGAGAGAGTCAGACAGACAGAAAGAAAGAGACAGACAGACAGAGAGAGAGACAGAAAGAGAGACAGGCAGACAGAAAGAGAGAGTCACAGAGACAAAAAGAGTCAGAGAGAGTCAGACAGACAGAAAGCAAGAGTCAAGAGAGACAGAAAGAGAGAGAGAGACAGTCAGTGAGAGAGACAGACAGACAGAAAGAGAGTGTCAGAGAGACAGAAGGAGAGAGTGTCAGAGAGACAGAAGGAGAGAGATAGTCAGAAAGAGAGAGACAGACAGAAAGACAGTCAGAGAGACAGAAGGAGAGATCGTCAGAGAGACAGAGTTAGAGATAATAAGCATGACAGAGGAGAGGAGAAGAGGGAAAGTCTAGCCCGCTGGCTAAAGAGGAGCGAGGGCATCAAGGAGATCAAAGTGATCAAATTAAGTGACGCCATGCGAGTCACCTGTGCAGGGCCACCAGAGTGACACTGATCTGCCCCCAGTGTGATGCTGTAATAGGGGGGGTTATGTGTCCTGGGCGCGCTCAGATGTATGCAAAGGAGACTATGCAATTATGGGCCTGGCGCCTCTCGTCTGGCCGCTGATTGCCCCATCAGAGCAGGTGTACACCCTCAGACTGTGACGGTCACCACAGACTGTCACCACACTACAATGACACTGCACAACACACCTGAGACTGTCACCACACGCACACACTACAATGACAGTGCACAACGCACCTGAGACTGTCACCACACGCGCACACACTACAATGCCACTGCCAACACACCTGAGACTGTCACCACACGCACACACACTACAGTGACACTGCACAACGCAGCTGAGACTGTCACCACACGCACACACACTACAATGACACTGCACAACGCAGCTGGAGATACAGCCAGGGAGCAAGGGAGGAGAGAGAGAGGGGGAGAGAGAGAGGGGGAGAGAGAGAGAGAGAGAATTCAGACAGGCAGAGGCAGAGACTGGGAGAGAAAGACAGAGAGAGAGAGCGAGAGAGACAGACAGACAGAGAAAGAGAGAAAGGAGACAGAGAGAGTATGAGAGAGAGTGAGTGTGTGTGTGTGAGAGTGAGAGAGAGAGAGAGAGAGAGAGAGAGAGAGAGAGAGCACTGGGCACAACTGGATAAGGACATCAGAGTGGTGTTCTGTGACCTCGCTTAGACTAAAATAGGCAAAGAGGCTAAATGAGAGCACACCATTGCCCTGGCAGGCCATCTGACAACAAACACTCCCTGAACACAGTGTACAACACAAAGAAGTCAATTGTGGCTCGGAGCAAAGAGCAGTCTTTTGTCAATCATTTATAAACCTATTGTCAGTGCAAACTTGGCAGCAACCACCTTTACTCCGATAACAATCTTACAGTGAGAAGACAGTAGCCCATATTGAGCTGTAATAAGGTCGTTGGGGACTGATATCGAAGTCACTGCCGGCCTTTTACATTGATTGGATCGACTGGCAAAAAGACGCTAGTATAGTATCTAGCTAGCCTGTCCCTTCTGGGTCTCTGTATGTGTCCCAGTGCAGAGAGATAACACACCAGTGTAAACACGAGGACAAGAAGCATCACCTGGCGCCTTTCCTCTGTTCCTCCGAGACACACGCTAGTGAGGCACCGCACCGGTCCCGACCGACTGGTTCTCACACACACACGACACACACGGGATGGAATCGATCCTTCGATCTGGAAACATGATACTCATATTGGGTGTGAACAGCGGACAACGGAGTTCAATCTCTGCAAATCGCAGCGCAGCAGCAAGCTATCTCAAACGCTTCTCAAACTTGCTGAAGCAGCTGTTAGCTAGGTTTCTTAGAAGTAGCCGTCTGAAGACCGAGAAAGAAAGTGCCAGAGGCATCGCAAGATGACTAATACCAATGTTTTTAATGATTATCTCTCATCAAGTCGCTGTGCATACTACACACAAGCCTACCAGAGTTGTCTGAAGTCACTTCAACGTTTCCTAGGGCCATGGTTACTTAAAAACGAAGACTTATAGGCCGATACATGGCCAATTTAATCAACAAACGCAGAACAATGTGGAGTATTTCGTAAATTAAGTTTAGTTACCTGCGGTTTTATTCCATTAGGTACTGTTTGTTCATCTTGAAAATACTTCGCATACCCTCCTCTTCAACAGAACATATGCCAGCTGCTGTCAAGCAACGGCGAAGACGATCGACTTCAGCCAGCTGACTACAGCATAATCTACACACAGTTCTCCATGAATAACGGTCTTTTCAGTCCGGTAACAATGGCGGAGAAACCAAATACAGTGATTAGAATTCACAGTGTCCGCATTGGCCACTTCCCTTGTCCAAACGACTAGATAAGACCCGGCCAAAATCACAAACACTGCTTTATCAGATCAGTTTCCTGAGTGGGCCAGGCCACAAGCAACTGTTACGCGCTGCGTCACAAGGATGAACGCTGCAGCAATTTAGCAATGCTTCTTGGGAAATGTAGTTTAATTACTCAATTGGCTGACGCCGTTGGCTGTAACATTCATTCATTCTTTATTCATTCAGAGATTGACTAAGCACAGTACTTTTCTACAGCAGTGCCAAGAGGTTGAAAAGAATATTATATACAGTTAATGGTCATTACATTTTAAGTACACAGGGATGTAGACTGTGGTTTAAGATGGATAACATCAGCTATGCATGAATGAAATACCTTTGTTCTAATTCTAGATTACATTAAATGAACGGATTTATTCAGCCAGATAAACTGGCTTCAGTGTTTTTGACCACATAAACAAAATGCATATAATCGTAAGGCTACCAGACTAGCTGCGCTAGAAAATGGTGGTAGGTATTTTTTCTTAATAAAATCACACACACACACAAAACTGCACTTAGGCTTATATCATTCAGCTGCTAGGCAGTGGGCTTATGACAACACTTTCTCTTTTCTCCCCCAGCATAAATAGGGTACCTCATAATTAGTAGCCCACTTCACTAGCAAGCTTTAGATATGACAGAGCCGCCATCTAAATCCCTGAAGACAGACACACAGGAACACGGAGGTAAGAAACAGAAGTAGGCCACGTTGGTCAAAGTTGGTATTTATTGGTTTCCAGACAGTAACAGGGTGCTGGAGTAGGAGTGCTTCCTCAGTGTTTAAGGCAGCATGGTATGCACCAGCAGCACAGAGGTGGACAGCCACGCAGTAACACTCCCCCCCTCTAGGGGGAGCTCTGTACTAGTGTACGGCTCCGGCTCTGGCCTGGTCGTGGCCCAGGTGCGGTCCGGTGTCACTCCGGCTCCTCCTCTCACCGCCAACCTCAGTGCCGTGCTGGTGAAGCGTGAAAGCCCAAACGCATTTTGGAAAAAATATATATATGTATATCCCCACACATGTATACCATCGATATAGAGATGGGGTGGCAAAGCAAAGTGCCCTTTGCACATGTTTAGTGTAAACGCTTAAAGATAAAAAAGAATATCTCCCACCCGCTCCCCTCCCCTCACCCAGAGATGACCAGTGCAGGACTCATGGCCAAGACCTGGACTTTGTCATCCCTCTCCAACTACGCAAGTTAGCATAGAGCAGTTAGCCTCTACATCCACTCACTCAGAGCACTGATAGCGCTGATAGTAACAAGCAATAACCATTTGGCTCTAGGAAATCTCAGCATATACAAACACACACACACAGACACACAAACATGTACATAAAAACATAGAAGTGTTTTGCTGGTAGTAAAGTAGTAAATACAACAGCTTAGAATGCTCTAATGGTGCATTACATGATAAATATACCATCTTTTAAAAATCAATACAACAAACTGTAGTTTTATACGCATTTTTCTGAAAATTGATAAAAACATAAAGTCGTGTTAAAAGTAAAAAGCATAAATTCAACCTCTGCTGTGGATCAACAATCGTATATCAATACTGTCCTACACCACACGCTATAGAGTCCCCACGTCTGACACTTGGAGGACCAAAAAAAGAAATAAGAAAAAAAATTAAAACAAATTCGAAACTAACAAATAAAAAAGAACATCGTCAGACTCTTATCATTTAGCCGAGATGACTAATTGGTCATCGTTAATCGTGGCATGGCACATCAATCAAAACCAGAGCAGGTGGCCCTGGCGCCAGTTCAGTGTTGCTGGGACAGGAGAACAAAGCCAGCTTCTCCAGTCTGATAAGGAATATAATAGAGGAAGGTTTCAACTCCAGCCCTCCAATCAAATCAAAGTCTACTGAAATGCCTGCAAACAACCATGTGAGGAGAGAGGTATGGCTTTATTAACTCTAGATTCGCCTCATTGTCATTAACTTAAAAAAACAAACAAAACAAAAACAAAAAAGATCTTTTCTGAAATACACAAACAGGTTCCTTGTTGTTCTCTCGGGCTTGTATTGCACATCTCCCCTGACAGTCCCTGAAGCCGACGGATCGACCGATTAACCGCTCGATCATGGGTGGAGTGGGGTGTGGCGAGACCACCGTGCTGTTGGTCCTCCCAGTCCCTAGGGGGCGTGGTGCTCTACAGGGGCCGGTAGCAGGAGTCAGGCTGCCAGGTGCGCAGGTCCACCAGGATCTGATTGAGCTTCTGCATCCACAGGTTACGCTCGTCCTTCGTGTCCGCGCTCAGCCAGTTCCTGGATTGGGGGGGGTACACAGACGACAAGGAGGCATTAACCAAAGCCCCGACTCACTGTAATCTCCCAGGTCATAATCCCACAGGTTATAATCCTAATACCACTCTTTATAACTAGAGATAACACGCTTGTTAGGTCACAAATACCAGAGTCACAATCAGAGGTCAAACACACTGATCAGTGTCACACTCAAAAGGTTAAAGACAGAGTAAGTGATGTTAATCCAATTTGGTGGGTATCTCCTCACTTTCACTAGCAGTTCATCCTGAAATAAATACTCGCCCTTCCAATTAGTGTGTGCGTGTGTGTATAAGGTCAGAGGTTGAGGGAAGGCAAAATGTTGTAGTGTGTGGTATTGTGACTTACTTGGTGACACACATGGTGGTGTGTGTGTGTGTGTGTGTGTGTGTGTGTGTGTGTATGTGTGGTGTTGTGACTTACTTGGTGACATGGTGTAGTGTGTGGAGGTGTGACTTACTTGGTGACACACGGTGGTGGTGGTGGTGGTTTGTGTGTGTGTGTGTGGTGTTGTGACTTACTTGGTGACACACATGGTTTAGTGTGTGTGTGCGTGTGTGTGTGTGTGTTGCTGTGACGTACTTGGTGACACACATGGTGTGTGTGTGTGTGTGTGTGTTGCTGTGACTTACTTGGTGACACACATGGTGTTGCGGCACTGGCTGACGAGTGTCTCTCGGTCGTCCTCCCGCTGTGGCCGCACGGTGATGAGCTCAAAGGTGTTGGGTCGGGCACAGAACTCGCGGTTGGCCGGCTCCACCCGGTGGCTGGTGCAGTTGGCCAAGTTGATGCGCCCAATCGGGTTCTGTGAGGACAAGTGCAGCTCGGGTTAGATGGGGTACGGGGGGGGGGGGGTACGCTACCCCCTGTAAACCAGGGGGTGCTGGGGGGGTTACGATTAGCCTGGTAAACTAGGCTAAACTTCGTTTTGCACAGAGGGTCTGGCTGTGCTGTATTGAGAAACGTCTTTTTTTTCCTGGAGGTATGGAGTCTGTTGAAATTTAATAAGATTAGATCTGCCTTTACCCAACACCCAAACATTCACGTGAAGGAAGTTACAAAAGCTTTCCAGAAACTAACGAACCAACAACTAACGCTCACTCTGTGCTCTGATTTGGCTAGGAAGGATTCTGCCTACAACCAACCATTTCAATGAGACCAGTCCCCAGACCCTGTGAAGTATGAGGGGTTGGTTCACCAGGCTAGGGTACGGTACACCCTGATCAAGACAGTAGTACAGGGGGCAAAAAGAGAGACAAGAGACAAAAATAGCAGGGTTGGGGGACACTGGCATATAAATGTAAGTAATGTAAAACTCGAAAGGTAGTAACCCGCCGTAAAAAATAATACCTCCCCAATTATGGAGGAGTAATTCATATTCTGGACGGAAGCGGTCATCGGTGGTAAGAAGTGAGTGCTTTTTAACACTCATTCCTGCAAGTGTGCTCAACATCTCATACCCTGGACTGGTGTGTGTGTGTGTGTGTGTTGTATGTGGAAGTGTGTGTGTGCGTGTGTGTGTGTCACCTTGCGTCTCTCGTCGTCAGGGTAGGTCCAGTAGGAGATGCAGTATCCCGAGAGCACACACCACCTCCTGTGCCACGCCCCGAACCCGCTCACGTCCTCGAACATCGTCTGCAGGAGACAGAGAGTCGTCAAAACAAAAAATACTCACTCCCACACATACATACACAGACACACACACACACCATCCCAAGAAAACAACCCCAGACATCTAACTGCACTGAGGAGTAATTTTAAAAAAGGTGCTATGACCATCTGGGTGGTTAGGTAAGTAAGTTAATTAGTTAATTATTTTTTAAAAATTGGTTAAGTAATTAATTAGTGCATGTATGAGCGGGGGAACACGCATGACATGAGGAAGGTGTGTGCTCTTACCAAGAAGCCCCTCTCCTCCACCCGAGACCCCACCTCACACTGCATCTTCAGGTAGATGTGTCCTTCCAGTGGACACAGGAATGGCACCTACATACACACACATACACACAAGCGTGCGCGCGCACACACACACACACACACACAAGATGGTGGTTCAAAAGACAATATACATCACTCAGAAACTTGCCTACAAAAAACGGGTCAGATTTAAGACCCATAAGACCCTTCTTAAGATCATAGTGTTAATTCACTGTCTACTAAACAGTGCATTTACTGTATAGCTTTAAGCCTCCATTATGTCGTCTTGGGTGAGTGAAGTAAAATCCATTAGATTCAATACATACAGAGACATATTAGTATCCTTGTCTTCAGTACCCTTATCAGAACTTGGGCAAACAAATTTCAGAACTCAAGCAAACAACACACACACACACACCACCTTTGTGATCAAAGTGCATGTAGCAAGTGACCCATTATTAGGTTAAATATTAGTATAATAAAACCACACAGCAAACCCAAACACCAACAAAAAAAAATCATTAATGCATTATAAAAACGCAAACAAAAAATCATAAAACACAAGCAAAGCAAACAACCCCAAAGTGGACACTGGGTGTGTGTGACTAGTGGCCAGGAAGCAAGTGTGGAGTGACCTTTCTCTGAAACATGTCACTGAGTAGCTCTCTCTCAAGCCCATCATATTTGATCTAAAAGAGACAAACACATGGGGAGGGGCATGAGTCAAACTGAGGCTGGTTACTAGGCAACAGTTACCCAGCCAACGCCAACAACCAGGAAGGTTGGCTCAGCTTTCTGGCCTGTGTGTTTCTGTGTGTGTGTGTGTGTGTGTGTGTGTGTGTGTGTGTGTGTATGAAAAAGCACATAGATGCAGGGGTGGTGAATGGTGTAATATGTAGCTCAAAGAAAAGTTTAAAATTATATTTTTAAGGACAAATAAAAACGGCAAAGAATAAAAACAAACTAAAACATTTGTAGCACACACACACTGCTGAGGGTACCTTCTCCAGAGGAAACTTGTTCTTGCCGATGGAGGAAAGGGTTAACTTGTGGGAGCCGACCAGGACGAAGTTGCTGGTGCGCACAGCATTGGGTCCCCCAGGACTGGCTACAACTGTAGACATACACACACACGGTAACGCTCAGGATGGCATATAGTGGCAGGACCTCACACACACACGCGCGCGCTCACACACACACACACACGCGCTCACACACACACATGCTCACACACTTTACATGTGATGAGACAGACAGACGCAGCTCTTTGGCTACAGGTCTGCTTCCTAACATTGACCTGTATTTAGTCTCTGTGTAAGTGCACCATACTGTACTATCTGTGCTAGCCAATAGAGCCCTGCATATTATAACAAAAGCATTTCCTCAAACATGCATGTCTGTGTATGTGATTTGAGGGCCTTACCTGGAGTTTGCAGGTTACTCTTCTGCAAGGTAAAAAGAAAAAAAGAAAAGAAAAAGAAAAAGACAAATTGCATATTAAAGAAAAGCTAAACCACAATATGGCCAAACGGCATAATTCATCAAATCATTATGACTTTTGAAGAGTTGTTAGTGAGCATGTGTAGAGTGGGACTAGAGGAGCAATGAGGAGCAGAGTGAGAGTGAGGAGCAGAGTGAGGAGCAGAGTGAGGAGCAGAGTGGGGAGCAGAGTGGGGAGCAGAGTGAGAGTGAGGAGCAGAGTGGGGAGCAGAGTGGGGAGCAGAGTGAGAGTGAGAGTGAGGGTGAGAGTGAGGGTGAGAGTGAGGAGGAGAGTGAGGAGGAGAGTGAGGAGGAGAGTGAGAGTGAGGAGCAGAGTGAGGGTGAGGAGCAGAGTGAGGGTGAGAGTGAGGGTGAGAGTGAGAGTGGTGACTTACGGATAAGGCCAGGAAGCGTTTAGGAGTGATGGCCTGGGGAGAGGGAACACAGAGGAGACAGCACTTAGAGTCTCAGCACCACACACACACACACACACACACACACACGCGCACACACACGCGCACACACACACGCGCACACACACGCACCTTACGGCCTATACTGCCCTACAAAGGCAAAGTGCAATTTCATTAAAATGTCTTTGAAGTGGTCACACACTGTCCAGTCAGATATTGTAGGTGTAACAGCAGTGATGCCTTTATGTACTTTCACTTTCCCAACTACACTCAGGTTTAACTAAATATGTAGTTGCTGCCCTTTGGCTTTTGTAGAGCAGTTTACTCCAATTGGTGAAGTGCAGCTCACCAGCCCCCTCTCACACACACCCCACATGGTGATAAATTATTAACACCAGAGATACAGAAGCTACAGGGGTGCATGCCCTGTGTGTGTGTGTGTGTGTGTGTGTGTGTGCTGTGTGTACACACACATGCACGTGCATGTGTGCATATGTGTGCGCGAACATGTGTCTTGGGCCATGTTGGGGATGCTGTGTGTGTGTGCGTACTGTGTGTGCGCATGTGTGTGTGTGTATGTTGGGAGCATAATGTGATCGAGCACCAAA
Organism: Setipinna tenuifilis; assembly: GCA_030347295.1. Lineage (NCBI taxonomy): Eukaryota > Metazoa > Chordata > Actinopteri > Clupeiformes > Engraulidae > Setipinna > Setipinna tenuifilis. The sequence continues at coordinate 4,874,997 of CM059283.1, read as the reverse complement.
CAAACGGTGGCGTACCGCAAAGCACATGTGGTGGAGATCATGAACATGCAGAAGGACCTGAACACACACACACGCGCACACACACACACACACACACACACACACACACACTAAGCGACAAGCCTTCAGCTTTAAGCTCACACATCACACATCTTAAAGTCACGCAGATACATGTGAACTATGAGTACTGTAGATGTAGTGGCCTTTACAAACAGCCACACACACACACACACACACACACACACACACACACACACACACACGTGAACTATGAGTACTGTAGATGTAGTGGCCTTTACAAACAGCCAACACACAGGTGTGCATGTTCTCCACAGCCCTGCCCACCCTGGCTGCCCATGGCAACAGGCCATCCATCCCATAATACCTTGGACTTGGTGGGCTTCTTCCTCTTGTCGGGGTGCAGCTCCCTCTTCTGGACCTGTGGGGAGGTGCAGCGTCAGCGGAGACCGAAGAGCCAAGAGCCATTACTGCTGCACTGTGTGTGGTTACGAGGTGTGTACAGTGATGTTCCACTATATTACTGTGTGTGTGTGTGTGTGTGTGTGTGTGTGTGTGTACACAGTGATGTCCTGCTATATCGTTCTCTGTGCACCTTTTGTGCTCGCACTAGTGCGCAGATGTTTTTTCTCATTAATATATGCTATATCACTATGCATGCTAAAGAAAAGTTTGTCAGAGCAACATTATAATTTAAGATACTCATACTGTAACATATAAACATGGATTTAAATTCAGTAATAATTCAGTAAATGCACATACAGTAAATGCGTTAAAGCAGCGTGTGTGAGGGGTACTCTAAGGCAAAATGTAACTACGGCAGACTATAGACAGGGCATGACTATTGTGTGACTATTGGTGATCTGCTGTGTGGTAAGGGTCAGGGCAACGGCAAAACAACTCACCAGGTAGTAGACCTCAATGTCAATCTCAAAGTCATTGGACACATCTGGCCTGAGAGAGGGAGAGAGAGGAGGAGGAGAGAGAGGGGAAGAGGAGGAGGAGAGAGAGGGGAGGAGGAGGAGAGGGGGGGAGAGAGGAGGAGGAGAGAGAGGGGGGGAGAGAGAGGGGGGAGGGGAGGAGGAGAGAGAGAGAGGGGAGGAGGAGGAGGAGAGAGAGGAAGGAAAGAGAGGGGAGGAGGAGGAGGAGAGAGAGGGGAGGAAAGAGAGGGGAGGAGGAGGAGAGAGAGAGAGAGAGAGGGGAGAGAGAGGAGGAGAGAGAAAGAGGGGAGGGGAGGACGAGAGAGAGAGGAGGAGGAGGAGGAGAGAGAGGGGAGGAGGAGAGAGAGAGGGGAGAGGGAGAGAGAGAGAGAGTGGAGGAGGAGAGAGAGGAGAAGAGCGAGAGAGAGAGAGAGAGAGAGAGGGGAGAAGAGATATCTTAATACGCGATTTCAGCTCTGGCCTCACTGGCAGTTGGTGGAGAACTTGGTGGAGAAGGTGAGGATGCCTGCTGTGTGTGTGTGTGTGTGTGTGTGTGTGTGTGTGTGTGTGTGTGAGACTCACAGGTCAAACTTGGTGCTGAAGGTGAGGGCGTCTGCTGTGTGCGTGTGTGTGTGTGACTCACAGGTCAAACTTGGTGCTGAAGGTGAGGGCGTCTGCTGTGTGTGTGTGTGTGTGTGTGTGTGTGTGTGTGTGTGTGTGTGTGTCTTACAGGTCAAACTTGGTGCTGAAGGTGAGGGCGTCTCCACTGAGGGCGTTACGAGTGCTGGCGAGGGGCGTGGCTACAGTGTTCTCTGCTCCCGCACGGATCATCACGAAGAAGTAATGACTGCTCGACTCTATATACACACACACACACACACACACACACACACACACACACACACAGGAGTCAAACAGAAGAGCAAGCATGAGAAAGCTTAATGACTACATACATATATATATATATAATAAAGTATATAATGATGTAATACTGGGCCTGTTGGCAGTGGAGCAGACGAAGAGCTGTATACGTGTGTGTGTGTGTATGCATGTGTGTGTGTGTTAGTACCGGGTCTGTTGGCAGTAGAGCAGACGAAGTCAGCTTTGAGGGGCAGGCGTAGGGGTGTGTGTGTGTGTGGGTGTGTGTGTGTGTGTGTATAATGTCGTACCTGGTCTGTTGGCGGTGGAGCAGACGAAGTCGGCCTTGAGGGGCAGGCGTAGCTGTGTGTGTGTGTGTGTATCTGTGTATGTAACTTTGTGTGTGTGTGTGTGTGTGTATATAGTACCAGGTCTGTTGGCGGTGGAGCAGACGAAGTCGGCCTTGAGGGGCAGGCGTAGCTGTGTGTGTGTGTGTATCTGTGTATGTAACTTTGTGTGTGTGTGTGTGTATAGTACCTGGTCTGTTGGCGGTGGAGCAGACGAAGTCGGCCTTGAGGGGCAGGCGTAGCTCCAGGAGGCTGATGGAGCCTTTAGAGGCCGTGGCCCCCGACCCCCCCGCGGCCCCCCCCTCCCCACCGGGGCCCTCCGCCTTCACACGGTCCAGAGCCGCCTTCAGGCCCACACGACGCTCCGCTGGGGACAGACACACACACACAAACACACACAGTTATATACATACACACACACACACACACACACACACACACACACAGTTATATACATACACACACACACACACACACACACACACACACAGTTACATACACACACACACACACACACACACACACAGTTATATATACATATACACACACACACACACACACAGTTACATACACAGACACACACTTACAGTGCACACTGTTACAGTGTTTGGCAGATGCCTTACTGGCATACAGTACTATAAGAAAATACTCCATTATATAAAAAGCTACATTATAAGCAAAAACTTATTTTATTACAGAACAAAGACATTGGAGGAAGATGTACAATTGAAGCTTGCATAAATTTACACCTTACACTTCCCAGTTACATACACACTTACAGTGCACACAGTGTACAAATGAAATTTGCATATATTTACATAGGTTACTAGTTAAAACCCAATTAATCTAAGCAAGACACTTCAAGAATAAATGGCATACTGTAAGTGTCTTGCCACAGCTGGAGGGGACAGATAGGGCAAACACACACACACACACGTCGTACGAGGAGGGAGATAGCAAACACACACACACCGTACCCTTCACACACACAAGGGTCGTACGAGGGTCAAAGCAAGGCTGCTTGACCCACACTCACCCCTCTCTTGTGCATTCACAGCAAAGCTGTAAACCCTGCCTGATCCCTGGTCATGCCATCGGGAGGCTTTCTCCCTCCCCCCCTTTCTTCATGTGATTCTGTATTCTTTTACATCCCTGTCTTCCCATCCTGTCTACCCCCTAGTCGCATCATGTATTGTAGGCTCTTCATCGTCACTAGTCCCAAGTACGAGCAAAATTAGCCATCAACCCATCCAACACAGATACAAACACACTGTACCCTTCACACAGGGGTCGTATGAAGGTCGGAGGTCGGAGCAGGGCTACTAGACCCACACTCACCCCTCTCTTGTGCATTCACAACAGGGCCGTAAACCCTGCCTGATCCCTGCTCATGCCACGATCGTACGATACAACTTGGGTCATGACCCAGGGACCAGGCATGACATTAACATGATGCACAGAAACCTCATTTAATAGGAGCATAGTCTGGGGGTTGGCTTTTTTTCTCCTCCCCTTTCCTCATGTGATGCTGTATTCTGTTACCTCCCCCTCTTCCCATCCTGTCTACCCCTTGTCACATCATGTATGTTTGTATCCATGTTGGATGGGTTGATGGGTAATTTCACTGGTACTTGTGACTAGTGACAATAAAGGACCTACAACACAAACCCACTGTACCCTTCACACAGGGGTCGTATGGAGGTCGGAGGTCAAAGCAGGGCTACTGGACCCACACTCACCCCCTCTCTTGTGCACTCACAGCTGGGCCGTAAACCCTGCCTGATCCCTGCTCATGCCACCACTGTACAGATGGAGCTGGGGTCACGACCCAGGACACGGGCATAACATTAACGTGATGATGCACAGACACTTTATTTGCTACATTGCTTGAATGGTTGCACACATTGTGCACGACAACCAACAAGACCTCACTCGTGAAGCAGAATAAAAGCTAAAAGTATCTAAATGCTGAACAGTGAAGGTTTTGGACTTTCAGGAAGGGCCCTGTGCCCAGTGCTGTTACTTTTTTTTTTTTAATTCAGAAGTGCCGTTCACCCTGTTATGAGTTGATGAACCACTGAAACAATTTCATTCATTTCAACATTATTTTAGGCTTGAAAAAACTTCCTTGTGTGGCTTTGAGCTGCAATGGCACTGCTGTTGGATAACATGACCGTTTGGCTGCAGCTCAGATGATGTAAACCAGTCGAGCAGGAGGCAGTTGGCAGCACAGGTCACACCATTCACACTGAAATATGACACTAAGCAGAGCCATGTCTCAGAGAGTAGTGTGTGTGTGTGTGTGTGTGTGTGTGTGTGTGTGCAGGGCATGAGCCAGGGCAACCAGGGCTAGACCCCGATTAGCATACAGGTGTGTGTGTGTGTGTTTGGTGCTCACCGACTATAAAAGGTGTGTATGCTCCACCTGGGAGCCTGTGTGTGTGTGTGTGTGTGTGTGTGTGTGTTACTCACTGGCTATGAGCAGCAGTCTCTCTGCCTCAGCCTCCACCTGTGATCCTTTGCCGTGCTCCTCGTCTGTGCAGCAGTTAAGTGCCTGACTGGCCTGGTGGATCACCGTCTGCTGCAGGTTCAGCTCATTCGTCAGCTCCTGACACACACACACACACACACACAATAAGAACATGTGCAACACAAACACACACACGCACGCACACAGTATAAGAACATGTGCAACAACACACACATGCACACAAACCTGGACAGCTCAAACGGGGCTAACTTGAATCAGTTCTCACCCAGAAGAACAAAACTGCCATTTCAAAGGCCTGCTGTTACTACTGTTGATTTGTGGTCAGCATGCTTGAGAGACTGTGATGCCCTCCTATAGTAATCTATTTAGGCACAAATGAATAAGGGAAAATGGAATCCCAGCGCTGTGTAGTTCACACTGTGACAGATGGCACATGGAGAAGAGTTTGAGGCCAAACAAATCTGCTCTTGGGGCCTGTCCTGACAAACAGTGTGTGTGTGTGTGTGTGTGAGATGTGACAAAGGGCCCATTGTGAGGGACTGGTGACTCGTCTGCGTTCTAATCCAGCTGCCCGAGATGTAGGCCATCAATCAACTCCATCACAGCCCCGAACACACACACACACACACACACCCCTGAACAACCCCCCTCTGTCCCATGTGTACATCTGCATCATGCTGCCCATGCTCTCTACACATCTGCACCACAATATCTGCTGGGGTCAAGCACTTTGGCCTGTGTGTGTGTGTCTGTGTGCGTGTGTGTGTGTGTGTGTGGTCAAACTGCAAACAGCCGTAAAAACAAACGACACACGTGATTAAGCCGTGACAGGCTTGAGCCAGCTAAACATGCAGGTCAGACCAGGCTATCAGCAACGCATCAACAACAACACAACAGCTCTGGACATGTGGCTTGGCCAGTGAGAGCCAACCAAACAACCAGCCAAAGTCTGCAACAACAGTACATGCTCCCAAACAGCTGTAGTGTTTCGGCCAGCTGTCTGATGAAGGACTGGGGACTAGAGGAGAGTGACCCTCAGTCTGAATATCTTTGAAATTGATTTAAAGTTGATTTAGACAGATGTCCTATGTGAGCTGACCAACACTATGAATCCTGTGTCAGCTGACCAATAATATAAGTCCAGTGTGAGCTGACCAACACTATGAATCCTGTGTCAGCTGACCAATTATATAAGTCCAGTGTGAGCTGACCAATAACACGAGTCCAGTGCGAGCTGACCAATAATGAGTCCAGTGTGAGCTGACCAACACTATGAATCCTGTGTCAGCTGACCAATAACATTTATAGTCCAGTGCAAGCTGACCAATCATATAAGTCCAGTGTGAGCTGACCAATAACATGAGTCCTATGTGAGCTGACCAATAGCATTCATAGTCCAGTATGAGCTGACCAATAACACGAGTCCTATATGAGCTGACCAATCATATGAGTCCATTGGGAGCTGACCAATAACATTCATGGTCCAGTGTGAGCTGACCAATCACATTCATGGTCCATTGTGAGCTGACCAATCGTGGCGCTGCTGCTCACCTTCATCCTCTGCTTGATGCTGACGTGGCTGGCGGTCCTGTGCTGCTCGGCCCTCTGGGATACGTCCTCCTTACGCACGATCACCTGCTTCACATGCTGCCGCTCCGTCTCAGTCTTCACACGCGTCGACCTGTACGCGTCGATACTGACAACACACACACACACCACATGAGTCGACCTGTACACGTCAATACTGACAACACACACACACAAATCATGTCAACCTGTACGCGTCAATACTGACAACACACACAAATCACACACGTCAACATGTATGTGTCAATACTGACAACACATGCAAATGTCAACATGTACGTGTCGATACTGACAACATACACACACACACACACACACACACACACACACACACACACACACACACACACACACACACACACACACACACACACACGGTGAGTCGACCACAGAAGCCCAACACACACACACACACACACACACACACACACACACACACACACACACACACACACACCTGTAGAGCAGGTTCTGCTCCTCCTCTGGGTTCTCCAGGCTGTCTGAGGAACCGGCCCTGAGCATACGGGCCCTCTGGAACTTGTTGGGCCGCGAGGAACTGTCTGGAGTACTGCTCTTCTCCAGGAACGAGCTAGCCGGGGTCGACGTCTATGGACACACACACACACACAACATTGTAACTCTTACACATGACCTTCATCACCTCGCATCAGGCTCTCATGGACACACACACACACACACACACACACACACACACACACACCAAGTTAGAAAACTCATCAGGCTCAGTGTTCAGGCCTTAGTGTTTAGTGCTGTTCTGTACTCTCAGGTCAACAGCTGCAAACTCAGGATACAGTATGCAAACTATAGAGCCTAATTTAACTCAAAACCAAAGCAGAGCTCGCAAAACCAAACGATCAGTCGAGAGAAAGGAAAACAAAACTAGTGTGTTATTGTTAGAAGTCAGAGGAGGCTTTCAGAGGGGCCTAGTCGATTCAAAAGGCTTTGAGTTAGTGTGTGAACCTAGCCTGGTGGTCTGGAGAGGAAACTAAGGACTCTGGGGAACCATTACAGTATTGCCATAGCCCCTAAAGCAACACTAAAGATTACATAGATAAATAGATTTACTTTATTGATCCCAATCTGGGAAAACTTTTCCTCTTCAGTCAGTCTAGCTGCTAGTTCACCATTGAGGGAGTACGTCTAGCTGCTACTGTCAGTATCAAATAGGCGTTATGACTTTACTTAACTAAATCAAAGGTTTACGGGAGATGAATTTGTCTATTTTCACGTGGATAACCTCTTTGTTACGTATTAAGGCCTTATTTTAAGTGGAACAGAACAGAAATGGCTGATATTAGGTACTATGGCGATAACAGCATCACTTCCACTAGGCGTCTCCAGACTGTTAATACCAAAAGCCAAGCCTGTGATTAGGACTGATTTTATTATCTGCTTGTAGGAGACTCACAGGCCATTCAAGAGGTTTGTGTTAGTGTGTCACCCTTGCCTAGTGGTCTGGAGATGGCCACTGAGGATTCTGGGGAACCATTACAGTATTGGCAGAACACTCCAGACAGTTTTTGACCAAAGGCCAACAATAAAGCTGACTGACTTTTGACTAGGCGTCTCCAGACTGTTAATTCTGCTCACGAAGGACCAAAAGCCAAGCCTGTGATTAGGACTGATTTTCTTCTTATTATATATTTTATTAAACTTTATTATTATTTGTATTATTTATTGCGTTAAGCTCTGCTCGTAGGAGACTCACGGGCCAGGGGCCAGTGCAGGTCAGCGGGTCGGGCTGAGAGGAGGACCGCCTCTCGTCAGAGAGAAACACGGACACGTCTAGCTAGTGAAGGAGAGAGCACACGTGTGGGTGGGTGTGTATGAGTGAGTGAGAGAGTGTGTGTATGTGTGTGTGAGTGAGAGAGAGACTGTGTGTGTGTATATGTGTGTGTGAGTGAGAGAGAGAGAGAGTGTGTGTATGTGTGTGTGAGTGAGTGAGAGAGAGACTGTGTGTGTGTGTGTGTGTGTGAGTGACAGAGAGAGGAGGACCGCTTCTCATCAGACAGAAACACCGACACGTCTAGCTAGTGAAGGAGACAGCACGTGTGTGTGTGTGTGTGTGTGTGTGTGTGTGTGTGTGTGTGAGACAGAGAGACTGTGTGTGTGTGCGCGTCAGAGAGAAACACCGAAACGTCTAGCTAGTGAAGGACAGCACACGTGTGTGTGTGTGTGTGTGTGAGACAGAGAGACTGTGTGTGTGCGCGTCAGAGAGAAACACCGAAACGTCTAGCTAGTGAAGGAGACAGCACACGTGTGTGTGTGGGTGTGTGTGTGTGTGTCAGGGATGGGAATTGGCACGAGCCACCAGGCAAGTGCTGGTAAAATATGAAAGTGGCTGGTAGATTTCAGACACAAAGTAATAATTTACTCTTGAGTGGCTGTTAAGTTTTGCCATTCATTTGTCAATGATGAGTAAATGTTCACATTTTGCAAAGTTAAATTCCACCCCTGGTGTGTGTGTGTGTGTATGTGTGTGTGTGTGTGTGTCCGTGTGAAGGCACTGCCCAACAACCACCATCCTGTAAACACACACTCATCACGCCTAGATTTCAGACACAAAGACGAACGGTCTGCTGTGCAGAATATCTTTGACATAACATCTACGCAGGACTTCCTCTGCCTTGGGCCACACTTGTGCAGGGCCTCTCCTGTGTTACAGTGTGTTTACATGGGTGTGTGTTCAAGAGACTCAGAGTTTCACTTCTTATGTGTGAGAAACGCCTTTTCCTATTCCTCTGCTGGTGGTGTGTGTGTGTGTGTGTGTGTGTGTGTTTGCATGTGAGAGAGAGCACAAGACTCAGCCGATCGACCACGGAAGTGTTCTATTGACTGTGTGTGTGTGAGAGAGTCACTAAAAGCTTCTTCTCGGGCCCTTGATGGCAATAGTGATGGTCCCTGCTAGTGTGTGTGTGTGTGTGTGTGTGAGACTCACTAGAAGCTTCCTCTCTGGGCTCTTGACCACTGCTGCGACGGTCTCGGCCAGTGTGTGTGTGTGTGTGTGTGTGTGTGTGTGTGTGTGTGTGTGTGTGTGTGAGACTCACTAGAAGCTTCCTCTCTGGGCTCTTGACCACTGCTGCGACGGTCTCGGCCAGGGGGCTGAGCAGTGACATGGAGGAGATGTTCAGCCCGCCCTCTTCGTCATCATCATCATCATCCTCAACACTTGGCTCGCTGCTCTCCTCCAGGACGCCATCAAACAGCTCGTTAATCACCTCTGAGGTGATGGAGCCATCCACGTTCATTTCCTTCTCTACCACTTCCTGTTCATCCTTCTTCTCCGACTCCTCCTCTTCCTCTCCTCTCTCTTCATGACTTTTCTCTGCACCTGTGAAGACAAAACACTCGTTAAACAAATGAGCCAAGTTGTAAGCAGCTGGACTTTTTTTTCATAGCCTGAAGACGTTTCACCTTTCATCCAAAAGGCTTCTTCAGAGAACTAAACAAGCCTTTTGGATGAAAGGTAAAATGTACGTCTTCAAGCTACTAAAAAGAAGTCCAGTTGCTTACAACTTTTGACTAACATGACCTGGGTTAATGAGAATCTTCACAGACACGAATTAAGCACCATTTCTTTACACTACAGGGAAGAGCAGGATTACTTTAACAACACTGAATGATGCCAGCACACACATGTTCAGTCTGAATCATCCCACATCTTATTCAGAGTGACTGATTTCAATACACATTCTTAATACTCCAGATTAGATAATCACAGCATTGTTTTTACACTGAATATCCCAGTCATTTGTCAAACTGATGATAAAATAGCTCTACAAACCATATTTCTCAACTTTCTTGAACTCTTCTGTCTTCTTCTCGCCTGACACATCCATCTTCTTCATGGGACTTGACCTTACAGTGGCGGGGGGCTGTGTGAGAGTTACTGGAGAAGAGAAAGAATATTATTTACTCCTAATGTCCATAGATAGTGTACAGCGATCCCCCTCTATATTGATCTGTCTGTGTGTGTGTGTGTGTGTGTACGTACAGTGATAACCCGCTACACCTTTTGCAGTCCTGCTATATCATGGATTTTTTTCCTTAGGTTATATGCATGCTATATCACTATGCATGCTAAAAAAAAAGTTCGTCAGAACAATATTATACGTTGTGATAACTGTATTGCAACATATAAATATTCATTAAGATGCAGTAAAAATTCAAAAATACATACAGTAAAATGTACTAAAACAGTGTGTGGGAGGGGTAATTTAATTGTTAAAGTACAGTAAAATGTTTTCTATATGGTCTTGCTATATTGCGGATTTTCACCTTTAGTGGGAGGTTATGGATTGTAGTACCGCAATAGGCGGAGAATGACCACACACACACACACACACACACACACACACGATAAGGTGACACACAATGAAACACACAGCAGGGCGCTTACAGACCACCACTCAGTCACCAAGCAAAGACAAGCACATGGCGCATGCATCACACTCTCTCACACACACACACACACACGTTGTGATCCTTACCTGCTGATTTCACTATCTCGGTGTCTGTGCTCACGTCACCAGCAGAGAGCGCCAGAGAGTCTTTGCTGCCCTCACTCTCCTGCAGACGGGAGAAGAAGCAGCAGGTGTGATCATGGTGCACTCACATGGCTACAGGCTCTGATGGCCAACACTGAACATGATGATCATTAAGGCTAATTAGTCTGAGATGAGATGATTTAAATCAGACGGACAGACAGACGGTCACCTTCATGTCACTCTTGTCATGACCGACGTCTGGTTGAGTCCTGGAGGTGTTGCCCTTCTGGAAACGACTGCGGATCTGTGCCAGCTCAAACTCCCGATCCTACACACACATCAACACAAGTCACATCAACTATGTACGTTTAAGACACACACACAGACACACATTAACTGTGCACATTGAAGACACACACACACAGACACGCATTAACTGTGCACATTGAAGACACACACACACACACACACGCGCATTAACTGTGCACATTGAAGACACACACACACACACGCACGCATTCACTGTGCACATTGAAGACACACACACACACACGACTGCATCTTTCTGTAGCTCAATTACAAGTGCAAGTTGCTAACACCTTTAGGGCCAAACACTCAATCTCAAAGACCTACATATAGACATGACACTCATTTGGCCCTTCAGACACAAGTGTATGCTAAATAACCATGCAAATATAATGATGGTGATGTGTGATGTGATGTGATGTGTAAATGTGATTGTGTGACTGAATGAGAGGTGACTACCATCTTCTGTTTCTGGGTGAGGTCGGCGGTGGAACTAATTAAGTATTGAAATATACAATGCGATAATGTGATGTGATAACTAAATATGATGTGATGTGTAAATGTGATTGTGTGACTGAATGAGAGGTGGGTACCATCTTCTGTTTCTGGGTGAGGTCAGCAGTGGTGGTGGTGCCCTGGATCTTGTTGAGCCTGTCCTGCACCAGGCGGGATTTGGGGGTGCCGGATGCGGAGGGGGTGGGGGCAGCGGCAGGGGCAGGGGCCCCCTTGGACACAGACGGAGAGTTCTTGGTGTTCAGCTCCTGACACCGCTCCCCAAAGCGCTCCAGGAACGACTTCACACCTGTAGCAGGAGCAGCACATGATACAGGAGTGAGCACACACAAAACAACCACACACACACACACACACCTCCAACAAAACACACCCAAAACCAAAACACACACAAGCAACCAACCCACCACACACACAAACACCTCATCAAACCACACATGTCCACACCCAGCAAACTAACCACCCACACACACACACGCAACAAAAGCAAACAACCCACCACAGACACAAACACCCCATCAAACCACACATGTCCACACCCAACAAACTGACCACACCCAGAAGCCCGTTCAGAGGCGTACATTAGTCATCATAACTTAAATAATAATAATAATAATAATAATAATAATAATGTAAACCAGGAGCACAAAGACATGGCCTCACACTTACTGCTCTCTAGTCAGTTTGGCATAAAACACCACTTATCAGAGTCCCGTTATGTATTTCTCTGATGACGTATTATAGTATTAAGGTTAGATGTTGACCACTGTGAGCAAAGAAGGGCTCCCCCTCCTTACGAAAAGCCAACTTAACCACTGCTTCAACAAGGCAGGTAGGCCAAGGTGTGAGGTGTGTGTGTGTGTGTGTGTGTGTGTGTGTCTCACCTGGGGTTCCAGTGGTGCCCTTGGGCTGTACGGGGGTGGCATCTCGGGGTGCTCTCTCTCTGTGCTGGGACTGGACGGGGGCAGTGGTGGGCCTGCTGGCCAGCGAAGGCTTCTGGGGGCTGGCCCCAATCGCTCCCTTCCCTGTCTCCAGCTCCCTGGAGGGGCCCTGGGTCTTCAGGGGGCTCTGTGAGGCGGAGCTGCCCAGGGACGAGAGGGTTTTCTGGGGGCTGGCGGGGAGGGCTGCCCTGGGGGCTGGTTCGCTGGGCTGTCTGGAGGCGGGGGGCTTGTGGGGGCTGGAGGCGGAGGAGGGGGAGGGGAGGGCTCTGGAGGTCTGCGAAGCGGCACGGGGCTCGGGAACCTCGGTGTGCTGGGCACTCGGCAGCACCACACGGCTGGACTTCACCGGGGAACACAGGGGGGTCTGAGAGAACCACAGCAATGTTAGAGAACCACTCCTTTAGAGAACCACACTAATGTTAGAGAACCACTACTTAATTACAGAAACTACATCAATGTTCAAGAACCACACCAATGTTAGAGAACAACTTCATTAAAGAACTACTTTAACGCCAAAGAACCACTACTATTTTTCAGAACTACAGTGTTCCCCCGTCTATCACGGTAGTTACGTTCCAAACCCCTCTGCGATACATAGTGAGACTGTGAAAGGTAAACAGTGATATAGCAGGGGACCACTGTACATCAATGTCAGGGAACCACTACTTCATTTGAGAACCACACCAAATGTTAGAGAACCACTTCATTAGACTTCATCGGAGAACTACGATCAAGAGCAGAAAACTGACATCAAATGTCAAGATGATGATACACTGGGCAACCTTTTAAGCCTTGTTGCTGGGCAACCTTACTAACAGATGTTGTTCAGTGGTTTTATCATTGATATTTGTCAACATGATTTCATCAGGAGAACGTTAATCAGCAGCAGGCAATTGTTCAAGGTCATCCCCTCTAAAAACTAGGAGGCAAACATGGTGTTGCCCACCAACACTGCTCAGAACGCTGCTCCATGCATCATCACCTTTACAGAACTGTTATCAAATGTTAGAGAACCATCACCATAAGAGAACCACATAATCATTAGAGAACCATCATCATTAGAGAACCACATAACCATTACTAAAACTGCATCTTACTAAAGAACCCCACATTATCTATGCATATGCATCTACCCGTCATAGTGAAATAAGAATCAATCTGCCAAGTAACACTGCGAAGCCAGTTAATATGCCTGGGGAATAAGACTCCCCCTTTGCAAACACATGTTAACAAACGAAACACAGCAGGAAAAACCTCACCCACTCAAACACACCTGAGAAACATCAATAAACAACTCTTTGAAAGTGATATTTTTAAGCCTATTATAAACATCCTCTGCAACAGACCCCCATCCACCTCCCCCCACCCCCCAGCAAGGAGCCAATGGTGGTGCAGTCCGTACCTGGCGAGCGGCAGGGGCAGGTGTAGGTGTCGGGGCAGCGGCAGGTGTAGCGGCAGGCGTAGCAGCAGGCTTAGGATTAGTCTTGCTGGCGGCTGGCACCTTGGAGGCAGCAGCGGGGGTGCTGTAGGGTGGGGGCTGGCGGGCAGCACTGCTGGAGCTGGAGCTGGAGCTGGAGCTGGAGCTAGTGCCAGGCTTCGGCGGTGCCCCTTGTGCATTGTCTCTGCGCGCCAAGGCCGAGGGGTGGCTCAGATCGTCTTCCCACGAGCCGATGGTGGCGGCGAGGTTGGCAAAGCGCCCCTTGCGGCCCAGAGGGGCGCCCGCGGAGGCGGGGGAGGGGTCGGGGGGCACGTCGTACCGCTGGGGGGGCCTCATCGGAGAGAGGACGGCCACATCATCGCTGGTGACGTCATCAGACGGAGCTGCCAATCAAGAGCAGAGAGAAGGCGTGTGGGGATTGTTTGTGAATTCTGTAAGAGAATGTGCTCTACAACAATACAAGATTCTACTGTGGACCACAACATTCTAGAACACTGCCAACATTCCTACTCCCAATAAGATACCACCTAAAGGGTAAAAAATGAATGAAAAGACATTAAACTCGTCATAAATACTTCTACCCGTTATAAGTGATTAAAGCATTTCCCCCATTCATATTTAAATAAATGTTATTCTATTAATATTTAAATGTTAAATATTAGAGACTAACTTGCAGCAGCATGTATTTCTAAGCATTATTTCAGAGGGCTATGTCTTGCAGTAAGTCTCTAAGGACAGGAGGGAGTAGAGAACAGTTCCCTGGAGTAAATTATTATTTTGCGTCCAACATTTACCAGCCAAATTTTATGTTTTACTGGTATCTGGCATCCCTGACACATATGCACGCACGCACACGCTCTAACAAAGCTCCCCGATGTGGATGCCATTTTTGTGATTTGAGGGGAACCCCTCCCCTAACCCTAACACACCCCAAGGTCCATCAGTCTCTTACCTCCCGAGTCCCAGTTCTGCCTCTGAGCGGCCAGCCTCTGCAGCCTCGCCCTCATGCCAGAGGCAGATGGGGCCTCGGCCTCCGCCGCAGCCTGCCTCTCTTCCTGCCTTTCCCTCTCCAGGGGGGCCACTGGGGGCCTCGTCTCCACACTGCTGGCCCTGAGGGGCTCTTCTGGGGGACACACAGCCATCCGCTGCACCGGCTCTGGGGCGGCCTGGGGGGTCACAGCTAAGGGCTGGGAGGGGGCCGGGGTGGAAGTGGGAGCAGGTCTCTCCAGGGAGGAGGAGAGGGTAGGACGCCCGCTGCCGCTGGTGGGGGCGATGGGGGGCTTCCTGTCGACGAGGGGCTCTGTGGAGGGAGGGGTGTGTGGCCGTGCGCGGACGATCTCTGGCTGCTTGTTCTCGGTCTCGGCCACGTTGAGCGCATTCTCGTCCGAGCAGCGGCGCTTGGAGGGTGAGGGCTTAGAGGAGGGGGGCACTGGAACACATTACAGTACATCACCACACAGTTACAACCACACCAGCACCACAATAAACACTATTATACTGTATCTATATATATATATATATATATATATATATATACATATACACATACACACTATACCTACTACTACTACTACTACACACATTAGTGGAGACAGTTACAACACCAGCAGCCACACAATATACTATACCTACTACTACTACTACTACTACTACTACAACACACATTACAGTACACACATTTACAACCCCAGCACAACAGGACAGAACGGGAAAGCATTAGAGACAGAGCTTCTGTGCATCAAAAATATACTGAAATTCACCAATTTCACTGCATGGCCTACTCTACCCAGTATGTCTATGCATGTGACCATCCTTGTATCTTTGGCAATTAGGCTGTACGATTTGTATGTGAGACTTCTTAAAAATTATTCAATAAAAAATATAAACATATACCAAAATGTGTAAAAAAACAACCAAACCATATTCTTATAAATGCTATAGTACAAAGACTGACAAGAGTAATTTCAGTAGTATAAAAGCAGTAGAGCAATTTCGATAGCAATAAATAATTCCAGTAGTTCCACCATGCTTTAGTCAGCTCCTATGTGATGCGTGTTTTAACAGGCATAGGGGGCCACTGGGCATGTACAGTAGAGGACATCCGGCATTAGCACTCATCTGTCAGAGAGCTCCCAGATCGGCCTGCCTGACAGACACAGGAAGCACAGACACTTCCTGCGGCGGGATATGGACTACGGAGGGAAGATTAGACTAGTTTGAAATGACTGGCTGGCTGGCTTAAAGCAGTGCATTCTGGACTTGAAATAGTGACGTTTTTGGACAATCTCGCCTGAACGTCACAGTACCAACTAATCACTATTTCAATCCCAGAATGCATTGGTTTAAGCCAGTCACTTATTTCAAACAAGCCAATAGTGAGATCCTGTGACTCTGCAGAGGGATGCATGTACCCTTGTATATATGTGTGTGTGTGTGTGTGTGTGTGTGTGTGTGTGTGTGTACAGGGATGCATGTACCCTTGTATATATATGTGTGTGTGTGTGTGTGTGTGCACAGGGAGGCATGTACCCTTGTATATATGTGTGTGTGTGTGTGTGTGTGTGTGTGTGTGCACAGGGATGCATGTACCCTTGTCGACGGGGGGCTCTGCTATCAGGCTGCCGTTGTTCTCGGCCAGGGGCTCGCGGCTCCTCTTGGCCATGGCTCTCCCGGCCGCCGTGGGCCTGTCCGCCATCTTCTTCTGCAGGTTCTCACGCCGCGCACGAGTGCGCTCCAGCAGTTTCTGACGGGGGAGAGAATACCAGAACAAAACGTCAGTCAATAGAACACACACACCTCACTCACACACACACACACACACACACACACACACGAGTGCGCTCCAGCAGTTTCTGACGGGGACGAGAACACCAGAACATCAGTCAATAGAACACACACTCTCTCTCTCTCACACACACACACACGCACACACACGAGTGCGCTCCAGCAGTTTCTGACGGGGTGAGAACACCAGAACAAAACGTCAGTCAATAGAACACACACTCTCTCTCACGCACACACACACCTCACTCACGCCACACACACACCCACACGAGTGCGCTCCAGCAGTTTCTGACGGGGTGAGAACACCAGAATAAAACGTCAGTCAAGAGAACACTCTCTCTCATGCTCACTCTCTCTCTCTGTCTGTCTGTCTGTCTGTCAATCTGTCTCAGATGCCACCTGGAGCTCAATCAGCAATACACAACTGTAAAGGCACATGACTTAACTGTCAGTCAGTTTTTTTTCCCTCCCCAACACTGATTTAATTACTCAGTCACTGAGCTGGCCAGAGGGAGAGGAACCTCTTGGCTTAATAAGTGCCCAGGACTAGCGTGTCTTTCATCTGCATCATCATCCTGCATCAACAGTTTTGAACGCCAGGGCAGTAATGGCTTCTAAATACTAGACTGAAGAGGAGGAGGAGGAGGAGGAGGAGGAGGAGGAGGAGGAAGAGGGGGAGGGACGCATGTTTACTCTTTTTAAAGTTGTTATTGTTAGTGATTGAAATCCAAGGCAAGCCAAAGCCGGCGCTGTAAAAATAGCGCCGCTGACCCAGTCATGTCTTGGGACGTTGGGCATTTTTCAAAAAGTCCTAGAGTGTAGCGGCCAAGGCGTCTGAAGTCCCTGTTATTCTCATCAGCAAACATTCCTGTGGCCACACACACTCAGATTTATCACCCTCCTTCCAAACAAGACCCAGCACATTCCAGCTGCTTTTCCCGCTTGCAGGCTGGCTGGCTGGCTGTGGGACTGACTGCATGGAAACTTCAGTTAAGTTCAGTGTGGGTGTCATTCCCAAGGAATGAGCCATGCTTTCACACGTGACCCAGTCAAACTTTAATTCTATTGGTCAGGGATGAAAGCGTGCAGTGTGTTAAAGCACCCACATCTCCATAAAAAGTAAATCAGGTTGGCAGTAACTGCAGTTTCTTACAGTAGTCTGACAATGACCCCTTTTCAAATGCCACCCCGTAAATATTCAAGTTGTCACCTGACTGAACAAAAATTCTGAACAAAAAAGGGGTGTGCAAGGAAGAAAACTGTCAGCCGTTGTGACAAACTGCAATATGCAAATAAGCACGGCTCTGGCTGTGATACTTGATACTGCAGAGGGTTTCATTTCCCCATTTAATTTAAAATCAGTAAGACTTGGAGAAGTACCTACATTTACAAACTGACAGATCCCAAACGCCTTTTGTTAGAAGAAGTTAATGAATTGGGATCTTGCTATCAAAGGCCAGACCTCAATAGGCACGTTGAATTAAAAGGGTGTGCTCACCAGCACGCACGAAGTGCTCCATTATTTGCAGGCCAGCAGCCGTTTGCTGGGCACTTTAAATAACATGAACGTCACTCCCTCGGTACCTTTGTCAGAAACTTTATACGTGCAAACGACTAATATCTCGCTGTAATAGATGACTGACCAGCAACAAAAATGCGTCTTTTAAATCTAAATAAACATGGCTGACTCTGTGAACCACATTGCAACGTTAACGTCAGCGACCTTCTCGTCAATGGCTGTCGCGTTTCTGTTGTTTAAAAACACATGCTCCAAAATGCTCGACACTGAACGATTTTAACACAAGCAATAATAATGTCTTTAATGTAACAAGAAAAGATAACTAAACTAGCTAGCATAAGTTATCCATTGCTACCATGGTTAGCTTTAAATGACTTAGCAATGACAGATGAATAACTTTTCGCCAAATAATGATTAAGTTAGCCAGTCGTCGCTAATGTATTCATTTCGAAACATAAAACTAACCTCTGTAAATGGATCCATTTTAGACAAGTTTCCTCCTAGTCGACCGTCTCCTTGACGGGATGCCCGTTTTCGTATAGCGAACACTCGGCAACAAACCTGTCTTGCTGAAAGGCAAACGTCTTCTATCAGAAAAACGCACCCAGTTCTCTCGTGTCGTGTGTCACGGCAAACATCTGTTCAAATTTGAATTTCAGCGCTGCGTTCACTACGCAGGCGCTAACGGACAAGGACGGCTTGTTCTGATTGGCAGTTGAATACACACTTGAACTCAAGCCCCACCCTTCTGAAGGCGTCAGACATCAAGTCCAACAAAAATAAAAAGCTGACATCACGGATAAGTATCAGTATTTCATTCATTCAACCATTGTTTATTGTTTATAAGGTCTTTTACAGCAATAGCATGAGTTTACAATTGAATAAAATAAAAATAAACAAATAACAAGTAACAATAAAGAAAACAAATAAAAAGTAAAACAAATAATTAAAAATAGAACAACAACTAAATTAAAAAGAAAAACACATCAAAGCAATTAAACCAAGAACACTGTTCAATGTCATCCATCAACGACTTAAAAGTGTCTTATGACACAAGCTGGTTTAATTTGTTGTAATCTGCTCCATTTTGTAGGTGCATAGAAAATGACACCAGGTTATAGGCCTATGCCTAACCATATTTTCTTACCATTTGTAAGTCTGACAACATTACCATTAAAATGTAAGAAACAGTTACCAAACAGACTAAGTAAGCATCAAGGGTAACCCTAAGCTGTTCCATTATTTATTCTGATGGTAAACTTCAGTAAGTCCTATACTGAAATTCCACATCACTTCAGTTATATGTAGCGAGAGATTAAAATATTGTGATATCCATAGACATAATATATTTACTAATACACAATACATTTATTATTACTATGGTGATAGCTGTTGAAATGGTCAGTGTCAGCTGTTTTACACTAAAGGGCGCCATTGTACAAATGCTCTAGTACAGTACATTACATTTAGCTAACGCTTCTATCCAGAGCGATTTACAGTGAAGTTAGTCACAGAGACAGTCCCCCTGGTGCAATGTGGGGTCACATGCACTTCAGCCATGGGTGGGGGTGCAGTAGACTGCTGGTTATTGTTATTCTAGCAC
This sequence comes from Setipinna tenuifilis, assembly GCA_030347295.1. Classification (NCBI taxonomy): domain Eukaryota; kingdom Metazoa; phylum Chordata; class Actinopteri; order Clupeiformes; family Engraulidae; genus Setipinna; species Setipinna tenuifilis. Next base: position 4,855,164 of record CM059283.1, on the reverse strand, counting down.
CCACCTGTGAGGTTTAAGTCATTCTGTTGCTACGGTTTCTTCTGGTGAGACCTTAGGGGCACGCACAGTATCTATCTCTCTCTCTCCCTCTTTCTCTCTCTCTCTCTCTCTCACACACACACACACACACACACACACACACACTCACACCACCACCACCAGCAGCTCGATACACAACCTTGCACACACTAATAAGAATACTACATGTAACAATAAAATGGTCAATAAGTCCCATTCACTGCCTGTCTCTCATAGGCCATGCATTTACAGGCGAAGCACGTGGATGGGGTTATGTGGTTGCCCAGCAATATTTCTCAAACACTGGTTTACAGTAATCAGGGCATGTTATTAACATAACTGCCACTGTTCTTCATAAGGAAAGTGAGGTTTTAGGCTGTGGACAACACTGTAGGCTATGTGATATATCCATTGCTATTGTGTATGAAACTATATTGTAATTATATAATAGTCATTGTATATTTGTATTATAACTTGTA
>CM059283.1:4847167-4849667 GCA_030347295.1 Setipinna tenuifilis | reverse complement strand
TTCTACCCCTCCTCCTTCACACCCTCCTCCACATGCTTCTTATCCTTCTCCTCCTTTTTTTCTCTTCTCCATCTTCTCCTCCTTTTATATTCCTCTTCCTCCTCCTGTCATTCTCCTCCTGTCATTCTCCTCCACACCCTCCTCTTTTTTCTCTTCTCCTTCCCCTCCTCCTCTTCCCCTCCTCCTCTTCCTCCTCCTCCTAAGTCCTCCTTATCTTCTACTCCTCCTGTCATTCTCCTCCACACCCTCCTCTTCCTTCTCCTCTTCCTCCTCTTCTACTCCTCCTCCTTGTCTGTCATCTACCCGTCACTCTGCTCCTGCCCTAGCCGCTGGTGTGACTAACACCTCTCTGCTCACCTGGGCACAGGTGCTGATTCTGTAGGTGTCAGTCAGGGTGCCAGTCTGTGCCAGATAACGAGCCTCTCATGCACACCTCAGTCACCTCTGCTTCACCTCTCCTCTCCTCTTCTCATCCCTCTCTCCTCTCCTCCTCCTCACCCTCCTCTAATTGCCCCTTCTCCTCTGTCGGGGAGTCATTTGTATGGGACACTGTGAGCTCTATAAGGCTGTGAGCTGTGAGCTCTATAAGGCGCCCTCAGCAGGCCTGTGCTTTGGACACAGAGAGAATAGGCTGGGAATGGGGTTAATGGTTAATGGGGTTAGGTTAATGTGGAGAAGGCTGTTCATGGCCTAGTGCCAAAACCACTGTGACATTGTGCATCCGACTTTGGGACCAGCAATTTCAGAGAGTCTTGCCAGTGCCACCATTTTGGCACCAGCACCTGCCACTTTCCAGTCTTAAACTCAGTACCGCTGCTGTCTGCTGTCAAATAAAAAGGCCAAAATACCACACTTAAACAGCCTTAGCATCGTAACAAACAGGCCAGACAAGACCAGAACAGGGCAGGGGTTTGTGTCCTCAGTCGGATTGTTTTAGTGGAAAAACAGATCATGTCTGTCAGTGTGTCTGTGCAAGAGTAATCACACACACACACACACACACACACACACACACACACACACTGACAGTCATTAGCCCTCGCAGGCAGATCGATGAGTGTTTGCTGAACGCAGCAGAGCTAATAAGCTGGCTAGCAGAGCTAATAAGCTAGCAGAGGCCAAAGTGTGCTAACCTGGCTATCTCTACAGCCTGAGGAGCCTGCTTAGTGTCCGTTGTGTACACCTCTCTGCTCACCTGGGCACAGGTGCTGATTCTGTAGGTGTCAGTCAGGGCGCCAGTCTGTGCCAGATAACGAGCCTCTCATGCACACCTCAGTCACCTCTGCTTCACCTCTCTTCCTCTCCTCCCTCTATAGCTGGCTAGGAGAGCTGCTAGCAGAGGCCGAAGTGTACTGCCCTAGCTATCGCTACAGCCTGCTTAGTGTCCATTGTGTACACAGAACCAGAGTTGTATAAAGTAGAAGTAGAAGTACTGTTTTGGATGTAATTACAACACTGGTAGTATGGTATTATGCAGTTGCAACTGCGTAGTACCGTACTACTTGTGTTGTAATTACATCCAAAACAGTACTTCTACTTCTACTTTATACAACTCTACACAGAACTGGCCAATCTGGGTTTGGGAGAAAAAAGGAGTGTGTCTTGGTCTTGGCAGAAGCACTTGACGGGAACCAGAGGTACAATCAGGAGGACGTCTTTGACTGTGGAGCTGTAAAGCCATATGTGTGCCTGGTGGCTCATTGTGAACTCGTTAGACCCAGTGAAGAGGTGATTGTTAGTCTGAAAGATAAGTCTGCCAAAAGGCTGCCAACCTTATTTGCAGACAGTAAAAGTAACCAAGAAGATCATTTAAACAACAAGCCAGACGCCTAGGCAACCGTTTACTCAGTTTACTGTGTCAAATGACACAGTCTGTCATTTAAACACAACACAGACCGTAAACCGTCACCCGAGGTCAGTTTGTACAGGACTTACTGGTGGGAAGTTTTATTTTTCCCCTTACAATGAGACTGACCTATTCATGACCTACAAGCCCCCACATCATTAATACGATCTTTAACCAGAATGCCTCCCTCCCACCCAGGACAACAGGCGCGGTGTGATTTAGGACGGAACCGTTGGGGTTGTCATGGCGGCCATTGTTCTGTTGCCGGTTGCCGTGTTTGTGAGGTGGCCATTGTGTGGAGAGGTGCTGGCCACCGTTCTCCTGGGTAGTTTCGGGTTGTCACCCACAGCGCTGGGGAAACCAGAGACCTTGGAGCAGGAAGCCGGGTAAAAAGATCCCAGGAGCTTTTCTTCCTCTCTTCTTCTCTCCTCTCCTTTATCTCTCCTCCTCTCCTCTACCCTCTCTCATTCATTCCCAGCCTATTCTCTCTTCTTCCCTTTCGTTCTTTCTCAGTCCAAAGACCCAAAGCCTGGCCTGGGCCTGGTCACGCTACGCATTCGTCATCGGTCATTCAGTGGTCTGATTGGTTGTAGCTTTGTCCAGTAGTATACACAGAGGTGTTTGAAAGATGCCTGTTGGTCCCGCCTCTGAGAA
>CM059283.1:4837167-4839667 GCA_030347295.1 Setipinna tenuifilis | reverse complement strand
CCTTCCGTCCTCCTCTCCTCTCCTCTCCTTTGCTCTCCTCTCATCTCCTCTCCTTATCCGTCTTCTCCTCTCCTCCTCTCCTCTCCTTCCTTCCTTCCCTCCATCCCTTCCTTCCTCCTCTCCTCTCCCCCTCCTCTCTCCTCTCCTCTCCTCTCTCTCCTCTCCTCTCCTCTCCCCTCTTCTCTCTCTCTCCTTCTCTCCTCTCCTCTCCTCTCTTCCAGGCTGCTTCAGTAAAGACCAGGTGTACCTTGACGGCATCCTGAAGATCCTGAGGCACCGGGACAAGATAGACTTTCCTCTGCTGATGGCGCTGGGCAAGGTGAGCACACAGCAGGAGCCCCCTGGGGGCAGGGAGGGGGATAGGGGGGGTAGGTGGGGGTGGGGAGGCGGATAGGGGGGTAGGTGTGGCAGGGAGGGGGATGGGGGGTAGGTGGATAGGGGGGTAGGTGGGGTGGGGAGGGGGATAGGGGGGTAGGTGGATAGGGGGGTAGGTGGGGTGGGGAGGGGGAATAGGTGGGTAGGTGGATAGGGGGGTAGGTGGGGTGGGGAGGGGGAATAGGTGGGTAGGTGGGCCTTCATCTGGCGCTGGGGAAGGTGCGCACACAGCCCCTACCTTGAGATCAGCTGGTTTAGTGAATTGGCTGGAACAAATATGTGGGAGGACTTTTACTTTCTGAACCCGGGATGTCTGCCCCTGCGTCTGAGTCAGGAGCTAGTGCTGTGTGTGTCAGCCATCACTATGAGGTCACCCTGCTGCCCTCCTGAAGGAAGGAGGAGTGTGTGTGTGTGTGTGTGTGTGTGTGTGTGTGTGTGTGTGTGTGTGTGTGTGTGTGTGTCAGCCATCACTATGAGGTCATCCTGCCCTCCTGATGGGAGGAGAATCTGCCACTTTGCACAAGGACGTGAAGAGTGACACGGTGAAGTGTGTCTATTGTGTGTGTGTGTGTGTGTGTGTGTGTGTGTGTGTGTGTGTGTGTGTGTTCCACAATAAGGCCCAAAGGTGTGGCAGCAGATGGTAATCTAGAGAGCACACGCATCACTAACAACACTAATTACTAGACGTAAGGGCACTTGGACCAGGAAGACACACACACACACATACACACACACACACTAATGAGAGAGAAAAGGGATCTACTTACTGTGGACTATTAGAGCATGAACCTTTTACACTCAGACTGTGTACAACACACACACACACACACACACACACACACACACACACACACACACACACACACACACACACACACACCTGGCCTGGGAAGGCTCTAACTAAGGCACTTTACAGCACACAGCACCATCAGTTACAGAGAGGCACATGACATAGAATACAGCAGCCATTATGAGGCTTTCATTCAGCATATGTGATGTGTGTCTGCTATGGTGTGTGTGTGTGTGTATGTTGCTTTGGTGTGTGTTGCTATGGCGTGTTAATGTTGCTATGGTGCGTGTGTGTTGCTATGGTGTGTGTGTTGCTATGGTGTGTGTGTGTGTTGCTATGGTGTGTGTGTTGCTATGGTGTGTGTGTGTGTTGCTATGATGTGTTGATGTTGCTATGGTGTGTGTGTGTTGCTATGGTGTGTTGATGTTGCCATGGTGTTTGGTATGTGTGTGTGTGTTGCTATGGTGTGTTGATGTTGGTATGTGTGTGTGTGTGTTGCCATGGTGTGTGTAGGTGTCGTATGAGGACGTGGAGCGTCTGCGGGGGCTGGCGGCTACTGAGCACGTGCGGATCCCCCACTTCCTGCAGGACGAGGGGCGGTACGGGGAGCAGCTGCAGAAGATCATGCAGGCCAATCACATCACAGACGACGAGCTCACCGGCCTCATCTGAGCGCGCTCCACACACGCCCCGCCCCCACCCTACAGCTGGCACGGGGGGGGGGATCAGGGGGCCACAGGGAGCCCCTCAGTGCCTGAACTCTAGCTGCTGAGGGGGGACTCGCCCCCCTGTGCCACTCCCTGCACCTCCCCTAACCACCACCACCCAACCACATCTGCCCAACCTCCACCTCCACCACCACCACCACCTGAGCCACCTCCTGCACCCCTAACCACCTCCACACAACCACATCCACCCAACCTAGCCACCACCTGAGCATGCTCTGTGCCACCCTGTCCCACCCAACCACCACCGCCCAACCACCACCACCACCTGAGCCACCTGCTGCACCCCTAACCACCTCCACACAACCACATCCACCCAACCACCTGCCCCACCCAACCACCACCTGAGCATGCTCTGTTCTTACTCACTAAACATCAGTGACACCTGCCCCCCCTCCCTCACTAAAAGATGCCCCCACCACACGCATTATGCTTATATTCCCCCCACACACACACCCTTCCCACACACACACACACACATAATGCTAAGACCATCTTCCCACACACACACACATAATGCTAAGACCATCTTCCCACACAAACACACACATACACACACACTGTGCTCAGACCTCCTTCTGAAGGACACCACACATCCCCATGCATGCTC
>CM059283.1:4784667-4787167 GCA_030347295.1 Setipinna tenuifilis | reverse complement strand
ACAGGTGGTAAGAGCCTATCTGTAGCCTTTCTGTAGTGGTTCCCTGGCTCCTCTCATGCACATTATTACACACATCAACACACACACACACACATGAGATGATGAGGAGACACAGGAGACAGCACCCCACACTCTCAGAAAAAGGAGGCACAGAACTGTACTTTTAGGGGTACAAAGCTTGTCACACCAGCAGCACCCTAATTTAACCACTGTAGTTTTACAACTAGTGTGTACCTTCTCCAGAGCTGAAGAGGTATACATCAGCACCTTAAGGTCCAAATATGAGCCTTTGGGGGAACATTAATGCTGACTGCACCTTAAGATCCAAATATTAGCCTTTGGGGGAACATTATTGCTGACTGGACCTTAAGACGCAGATCAGTACCCCTACTGTCACATTTGAGTAGAGAACAGAGGACCCTGAGGAAGCCTTTCAGAACCCTAGAGATCCATTTAGAACTCTGAAAGAAACTGTAGATTCCTTTAGAATCCTGGAGAACCCCTTTAGAACCCCATTGAACTCTGGAGAGCCCTGAAGAACTCTGGAAATCCCGTTAGAACCCTGGAGAATGAGGCACTTCCTGTTAGAACCTCGTTAGAACCCTGGAGAATAAGGCACTTCCTGGCTTCTCTTCTAGTTCTCTGGAACACAGCAGCTCTCTGCCCCTGATGACCCTCACACTGGGAGAGAATGGGACTGGAGGTGTACAGTATGTGTGTGTGTGTGTGTGTGTGTGTGTGTGTGTGTGTGTGTGTATCTGTATGTGTGTGTGTGTGTGTGTGTGTGTGTGCATGTATGTGTATGTATATGTGTGTGTGTAACCCTGCCATACCCTTTGTATGTGTGTGCATGTGTATGTCTGTGTACATGTATGTGTATGTATATGTGTGTGTGTAACCCTTTGTATGTGTGTGCATGTGTATGTGTGTGTACATGTGTGTGTGTGTGTGTAACCATGCCAAACCCTGTGTGTGTGTATGTAACCCTGCCATACCCTTTGTATGTGTGTGCATGTGTATGTGTGTGTACATGTATGTGTACAGTATGTATATGTGTGTGTGTAACCCTTTGTATGTGTGTGTATGTGTGTGTGTGTACGTGTGTGTGTGTAACCCTGCCAAACCCTGTGTGTGTGTGTGTGTGTGTGTGTGTGTGTGTGTGTGTGTGTGTGTGTGTGCAAGTGTGTGTAACCCTGCCAAACCCTGACTTTGAGGTATTTGCTGTAATCCCTCCTCTGCATGTGCTTCATCTCAGCACAGCGTGATGCTGCAACCGATCCCCAGACACACACACACACACACACACACACACACACACACACACTGACTCTCCCTCTGAAGACAATTTGTGTGGGTGATGTGAAAGATCCAAGGGGATTTCTCTCTTACAAAACACTTGTTTCCATGGCATGCCATGCATTCACACACACACACACACACACACACACACACACACACACACACACACACACACACACACACACACACACTCTTACTTGTGTAAGTCCTGCCTGTGACTATGTCTACGGCCATCCCTAGAACTAGGTGCTGCAGTCTTGCAATTCCATGTAGTGTAATGTGGAATGCGTTTCTGATTTGTGTGTGTGTGTGTGTGTATGTGTGTTTTGTGTTCTATTTGGTCTTGCCAGGCTTTCTCAAACAGTAACATGCTTTGGGAGGTGCTGACAAATGGTGTGTGTGTGTTTGTGTGTGTGTAAACCTGTGTGGGTGTGGGTGCACTGAAGTGTGTAAACCTGTGTGTGTGTGTGTGTGTGTGTGTGTGTGTGTGTGTGTGTGTGTGTGTGTGTGTGTACGGATGCACTGATGTGTGTGTGTGATGTGTATTGGCCGTGCTTCTGAGTGCACTGGTGAATGAGCTCATTGTCAAACAGCAATCAAGCAGCCTGAGACCCCAACACCAGCAGAGCAGAGGGAGCACTATATGGCAGGAAGGACTCTAACACCAGCAGGGCAGAGGGAGCACTATATGGCAGGAAGGACTCTAACACAGGCAAAGCAGAGGGAGCACTTATATGGCAGGGATGACGTGAACATATAGACAGAGTAGAGAGAGCACTATATGGCAGCCTGAGAGGCCAACACCAGCAGAGCAGAGGGAGCACTATATGGCAGGAAGGACTCTAACACAGGCAGGGCAGAGGGAGCACTATATGGCAGGGATGAATCCCCTAAGTAATCCCCCCTCTGATGACGTCACTTTAGGTTGCTCTCTCTGTCGCACTTCCGATACACCTTGCAGTGTGAGCGTGTGTGTGTGTGTGTGTGTGTATATAAATGCTACCGATCCATAAAAGGCTACTGTGTCCGCTCTGTGCAGTGTCATTGTACCCTTCATTATAATAAATGAAGAACAGCACTTTTCCTTCATGTCCAGTTGAGTTGTATCAAGCTTTCTGGGGAAATCATGGGGTTAGCCAGATTCTATAGCCAGATCCTTACAACAGGCAGAGCAGAGGGAGCACTATATGGCAGGAAGGAC
>CM059283.1:4777167-4779667 GCA_030347295.1 Setipinna tenuifilis | reverse complement strand
ACACACACACACACACACTCACCCCCGGTCAGCAGCGTGACTGAGAAGTGTGGGAAAGGTGAGGATCAAATCCCCCACAGGCACGTACACGTACAGCCACACACACACACACACACACACACACACACAGTCCCAACAGCCACTATGAGACAGACAGACAGACAGACAGACACGCACACAGTTCCAACAGCCACTATTAGACACACACACATGCACAGAACCTCTCACCTTCTAGTCAGGTGACATTGCGATAGCACTGTGTCACTACATACTAAGTCACTATAATAAGAGGAGAATAGTGTGTGTGTGTGTGTGTGTGTATATGTGTCTGGCCAAACCCCAGGCCTCTTGTCAGTCATAACAGCACTGTACTTGTGTATCTGCTGCCCTCTGCTGGCCAGTGGGAAAATCTCATAAATACACACACACACACATAAATACACACCATCATGTCATGTTACTCCTAAATTACAGCAACACCCACCCCCATCATCAAACCCCTCACACACACACACACACACACACACACACACTGTACACACACATACTCACACATACACACACACACAGACAGTAGACATCCATGTGTGGTAAGGTCACAGATTTATTAAGTGTTGGTTCTGTACAATAGGAACACACTGGAGAAAGAGACATGGTAAAAAAGTCAGACCTGATGCAGTACATGATCAAAGCTAGAGGAGCCTCACTGGGCCAACTTTGGTGGGAGAAGGGTCTCACACACTCACACACACACACACACACACACACACACACACACACTTTGGAACACTGCTTTACCACTGTTGATGGCAACAGGTAAAATAAAAACGCATGCACACGTGTGCAGACACACTCACACTCACACACACACACACACACACACACACACAGTCAGGGAGTCAGGGAGCAGATATATGGGACAAACACAAAAAGAAAAATGGCTGACTGAGCTCAACGAGGGGGGTTACATGGGGGGGGGGGGTCAGAGGTCGGAGGTCAAGGTGGGGGGGGGGGCTCAGGGGGGTGTTGAGCTACTGCTGCCTGGCTTCAGCTGTATGAGTCACATCAGCCAGGTGCACTGAGGTGGGGTGGGGAGGCAACGTTAAAGAGGAACCTTTTTAGAAAACCAAAAAAAAAAAGATTTTTGCGTTTATTTATTAAAAACAAAAGGAAAACAGCAAATGCCTGAGGTGAAGTTCAGCCTGAAGGTTTTTATTTGGAGTCTGTCTTCTTTCGAGGGAGGGGGTGGGGGGGTTGGGGTCAGGGTTTGTGTATGTGTGGGGGGTGTATGGGGGTTTTGTAGGGGGGTATGAGGTTCTGTGTGTGTGTGTGTGTGTGTGTGTGTGTGTGTGTGTGTGTGTGTGTGTGTGTGTGTGTGGGGTGGGGTGGTATGAGGTTCTGTGTGTGGTTATTGGGGGGGGGTTATGGGGGGGTGGTATGAGGGTTTCTGGAGTGGAACAAGGATTTGAGGGGGGGGTTGGTAGATTTGGTCAAGTGGACAGACAGACAGACTGGGGGGTGGGATTGGGGGGTTGGGGTGAGGGGTTGCAGGCTGGCAGAGTTGGCAACTGGTTAAAACGTTAGGCGCCGATCCACACTGGGCCTCCTGACGCACACACACTCACACACATACGCACACACACACTCCTTAGAAGATCTTCTTCTTCTTGTTCTTCTCCAAGGTCCTGGAGGGAGAGAGGGAGAGCGAGGGATGGAGAGAGAGCGAGAGAGAGAGAGAAAGAAAGAAGATTGGAAGAGAGATACTTTTACATAAAATTACACTTAGGAGACGCTTTTATCCAAAGTGACATACAACAGAGGACATAAACATGCGTTACCATCTAAGAAAAAGAAAAAAAGAGAGGAGTAGTTTTGTATGTATGTGTGTGTGTGTGTGTGTGTGTGTGTGTGTGTGTGTGTGTGTGTGTGTGTGTGTGTGTGTGTACCTGGATGCGTCTAGTTTCTGCTGCTCCAGGAGTCGTTGTTGCGCCTCCCACTGGTTGTGTGTGTGTGTGTGTGTGTGTGTGTGTTTGTGTGTGTGTGCATGTGTGTTTGTGTTTGTGTGCGTGTGTGTGTGTGTACCTGGATGCGTCTAGTTTCTGCTGCTCCAGGAGTCTCTGCTGCGCCTCCCATTGGTTGCGCTCCTCCTCATACTGACGGCGTTTCTCCTCCAGCTCCCGGTGCTGAGCTTCTAGATTCTTCTTCATCTGCTCGTGACGCCGCGCCAGCTACACACACACACACACACACACACAGAAGTTATCATCAAACACACACATCTCTCTGTGCTGAGCTTCTAGATTCTTCTTCATCTGCTCGTGACGCCGCGCCAGCTACACACACACACACACACACACACACACACAGGTTATCATCACACACACACACATAGATCATCAGCTCCCTGTGCTGAGCTTCTAGATTCTTCTTCATCTGCTCGTGACGCCGCGCCAGCTACACACACACACACACAGGTTATCATCACACACACACAGCTCCC
>CM059283.1:4747167-4749667 GCA_030347295.1 Setipinna tenuifilis | reverse complement strand
TGTGTGTGTGTGTGTGTGCGCGTTGCTACTGCATAACAGACTACTTGTGCTGTTACTGTATAAGTGTGTGTGTGTGTATGGGCATGTATATGATGGTACTGTGTGTGCGTGTATGTGTGTGTGCAAGTGTGTGTGTGTTGCGAGTGTGTGTGTGTGTGTATGTGTGTGTGTGTGTGTGTGTGTTGTGAGTGGAAGAGTGAGTGATGGCGAAGTTGAACAAAGGCTCCAGTGTAAAATAAGAGGCAACACTGGCATGGAACACTCTTTTCTCCACTCCACCCCTCCTCTCATCCCTCCTTCATTTTATCCCTCTCTCTCTCCCTCCCGCCTCTCTTTCCCTACATCTTTTCTTTCTCTCTCTCTCTGTTTCTCTCCATCACTCCTGACCTTTAGCAGGCCTGCCATGGAACATGTGTGGGGGAGAGAGAGAGAGAGAGAGAGAGAGAGAGAGAGGCAGACAGAGAGAGAGAGAGAAGGATGAAGAGAGAGATGGAGAAAGAGAGAGGGAGAGAGAGAGAGGGAGGCTTAAATGACTGACTAGGGCCAGACACAGAAGCACACACACACACACACACACACACACACTCTTCTGAAGTGTGTCAATATTTTGCGGCGGGGCAGAGCAGTGCTGACCTCCCCATCGCCATGACAACCCAGCCCAGACCCCTCACCTCAGGGAGACCCTCCCTCTCTCTCTCCCTCCCTCTCTCCCCCCCTCCCTCTCTCTCTCTCTCCTCTTTCCTCCCTCTCTCTCTCTCTCTCCCTCCCTCTATTTCTACCCCCTTCTCTCTCTGTCTCTCTCTCCCCCCTCCCACCTCTCTCTCCTTCTCTCTCTCTCTCTCTCTCTCTCCCCCCCTCCCCCTTCCTGTCTTCCTCTCTCTTTCTCTGTCCCTCTTTCTCTTCCTCTTACTTTTCCCTTTTCTCTTTTCTCTTCCCCCCTCGCTCCCTGTTTCTCTTCCTCTCCCTTCCCCCCTCCCTCCCTTTCTTTCATCCCTCTCCTCCTTTTCTCTCCTCTCCTCTCTTCTTCTAAAAACAACACAGCAAACATGTAGATTCATTCCACACACAGCCTGAGGGGCTCTGAATAGAGCCAGTGTGTGTATGTGGGAACAGCAGCTCTGCGGTGTGTGTGTGTGTGTGTAGTGTTACTTTGTATTGTGTGTGTGTATATGTGTGTCTGTGTGTGTGAATGGTGGCACTGTGGTGCGTCCGTGCATGTAGTGTTACTTTGTATTGTGTGTATGTGTGTGTGTGTGTGTGTGTGTGTGTGTGTGTGTGAATAGTGGCACTGTGGTGTGTGTGTGTGTGTGTGTGTGTGTGTGTGAATGTTGGCACTGCGGTCTTGTGAAAACAACCAATGAAACGTCTGCGTCTTTAAACGCCACAATGAATTAGGGCTGAAGACAGCAGTGAGGAGCTTTGGCAAACACATGTTCCTATGACTGTGTGTGTGTGTGTGTGTGTGTGTGTGTGTGTGTGTGTGTGTGTGTGTGTGTGTGTGTGTGTGTGTGTGTGTGTGTGTGAGCAAGCATGTGCAGAAGCACAAGTGCATATGGTGCACCTCCCTCCAATCAAAAACATGTGAAAACACACACACACACACACACACACACACACACACGTGTGTGAAAACACACATATGTGGATCCTCAATTATCCATCCTGAGCATGTAAACAGCACACATGCTGTCCTCAATACCATATCTGCTACTGAGGTTTAAACACACACAAAACAGGTTGAGCAGGTAGTTAAGTATGATCAGGGTCAACTGGTGTGTGTATGGGGCAGGCAGGGGCATTACGGGCATCATTAAAGATGCACTGATGCATCACACACACACACACTGTCTGGGTGCCATCTGGTAAGTGTGTGTGTGTGTGTGTGTGTGTGTGTGTGTGTGTGTGGGTGTGTGGAATACTAACACCATATTCTAACTGCATGCCATGCCATATTACAACAGCGACAAAATCAGTTCCGTTACTTTATTATACACACACACTCACACAAACACACACACACAAAGACTGTTACTGATGACAGTCAACAACTACACAATCAAACAGTGTGTGTGTGTGTGTGTTCAGACTACTGAAGTACAGAATGTGCTACTCTCTACTGAAAAACACTGCATCGGTGTGTGTGTGTGTGTGTGTGTGTGTGTGTGTGTGTGTGTGTGTGTGTGTGTGTGCGTGCCGGGGTACCTGTATCATGTTTGAACATGTTAGCCACCATTACTGAGGCAAATGTGATATTTCTACCCCTTCTTGCTGTGTACGAGATGTTTGCTCTCCTCCTCTCTCTCTCTCACACACTCACAGACACACACACACACTTGCTGGCCAGGAGAGATTTGTGCTGATGGCCCCTGTACTGTGGTTGTGTGGGGATAGCCCTTACTCCTACCACTGCGCGCGCGCACGCACACACGCACACACGCACACACGCACACACGCACACACACACACAAACACACAAACACACAAACACACAAACACACAA
>CM059283.1:4729667-4737167 GCA_030347295.1 Setipinna tenuifilis | reverse complement strand
ACACACACACACACACACCACAAGTGTAAGAGTGTATTACCCCATTCACACAGCTGGAGGCAGTGTGGCAGTTTGCAATGCATTGTGGGCCACCACAGCAACAATGTATGTCACAGCTGATCAATAATTGCTGATCAATATCAATACTGACCGATCATCACAGGTCACAGGTCCTGGATCAGTGCCAAAGGGCAACAACAGCCCCTCACTAACACTTTTCCTCTTCCGCCGCCCTACAGGTTCGGAGTGGAACTGTCTTTCTTATGTCTCATTCTAACTACAGATTGGAGCGACCCACTTCTGCAAACATTGTAGGCTATAGTGCGGTTAGAGCCCATGGAGGGCCGCAAAGAGAGTTCAGAAGTGCAGTTCACCCTGTTATGAGTTGATGAACCACTGAAACCAATTTGGAAACGTAGTTATTTAAGGTTGAAAAAACGACTTAGGCTAGTGTTGTTTTAACCAGAGCAGCTCTGACCAGACCAGCGTCCATCCCCTGACCAGCACAATGACTAGCACAACTAGCATGGCTAGCATAGAACGGCATGACTACCATAGCACGGCATGACTAGCATAGCTCACAGCAGCATGTATGTAGGCTAGGCAATGACTAGCATGGCTAGCATGGCATGACCATCAGAACTCCTATTAGCACATAGGCTAGGCTAGGCTAACCCAGTGTGTGTCATAGTGTTAGGCTAGGCTAACCCAGTGTGTGTCATAGTGTTAGGCTATGCTAACTGAGTGTGTGTCATAGTGGAGGCTAGGCTAACCCAGTGTGTGTAGTGTTAGGCTAGGCTAAACCAGTGTGTGTCATAGTGTGGGGGTGGGGCAGCAGTCTGAACACAACGGCAGGAGGAAGAGTCTCATTACACAGCTGTGACATGGCAGAAGCTGGCTGACTGACTGACTGACTGACTGACTGACTGACTCTCACACACACACACACACACACACACACACACACACACACACACACACACACACACTTACAAGTAGACATTGTACACACACATGCACAGGCAGACACACAAACACAGACACACACACAGACAGGTACAAGTACATGCACACACAAACACACACACATGCTCAGGCAGACAGACACTTTCATAACTGAGAACTGTACACCACTTCCGCTGATGAGGTACAATGACAGGAAATGAACAGACGCAAGAAAAAAAGAGAGAGAGGGAGGCAGGGAGAGAGAGAGAGACAGAGGGAGAGAGAGAGATAAAGGGAGAGAGAGAGGGGGGGAGATAGAAAGAAATAGAGAGAGAGAAAGAGAGAGACAGAGAGGGAGGAGGGAGAGAGAGGGAGGGAGAGGAAGGGTTTTGTCATCTCAGACTTAAAAAAGCCCAGTGACATAGCAGGCTTCCCAGTCACAGTCACATCCAATTCACTACATGAGATAGGGCCTCTTATCACGTACCACACACACACACACACACACACACACACACACACGGCGTATGGCTTCTCTCAGTTGCTAGACTGCTCTTGTACATCTTATCTCTCACTGTGAATTACACACACACACACACACACACACACACACACACACACAGAAAGTGGAATAGATGTCTAGTTCTTATCTCACACTCTGAATCATGACCACAGAGGGTCCCAGAAGAACATGTAACTCCGCCCCCACTAGTTCCATCAGCCAATCAGGTGACAGAGTCTCAGCGGGAGGAAATGTAAAAAAAAGAAAAAAAAGAGAGAGGAAGAAAGAAAGAAAAAAGGAGGAAGAAAGCGTCCGTACCTGACAGAAGCGTTTTAGCGTTTGAAACGTTTGAGTCGACCACAACATCCCGTCACGGCAATCTCAGACGCCACACCTGCTGACTGACAGGTCGACACGTCGCCATGACAACAGCCAACGGATGCCTCATGCAGCCGCGGCCCAGACTACACACACACACACACACACCCCAGCTCCCTGCAGACACTGCTTGTTGGAGCTGTACAGGCGGGCCACACACACAGACAAACACACATACTCACACACACACACTCACACAGACACACACACATACAGCTGCAGTCCCCATAGCTAAACCTCCCCTGTGCATGTATAGGCTACTACTGCAGCTCCTGATGGCCGTCTGCTTTACATGAGTTTACATACTCACATTTGGCTTTTATGGTGCATTTGTGTGTGTGTGTGTGTGTGTGTGTGTGTGTGTTAGCAGAAAGAACCTCAGTCTCTCTGTGGCAGACAGCCTAGCCACCACTTCTCTTCCGGCCGTTTGCCCTTAGCGCGCATACACGCATACACACACAGACACACACACACACACACACACACACACACACACACACACAGACACAGACACACACTTGGAGAGCACCAGTGGAACGCTGCAGTGCAGTGTGTGTGGGGCTGCAGAGTGTGACCCCTCCCACGACCTCTCTCTCTGCAACACACACACACTTCTGGCAGAGCAAAACATCACTAGCAGTGTGTGTGTGTTTGTGTGTGTGTCTGTGTGTGAGAGAGACAGAGACAGACTATGCAAGCATGCATGGTTCTGTGTTTGCATGCGTGTCTGTGCAGCTATCGTTGTGTGTGTGTGTGTGTGTGTGTGTGACAGACAGACAGACAGACAGACAGACAGACAGACAGACTATGCAAGCATGCATGTTTCTGTGTTTGCAGCTATCTGTGTGTGTGTGTTGGTTATGCAAAGGTGCAGCCAGTACACTGCACGTGCCACCCCACCCTGCTGACCACTGAGTGTGTGTGTGTGTGTGTGTGTGTGTGTGTAAAACATCACCACCACCTGAACAAACTCCTCTGACACGCACCCTGTCTGGCTATCTCAGCTGTGCCATCTAGGGCAGCCCAGGGGTCAGACAGGCCACACACACACACGCACACACACATACGCACACACACACATGCACACACACACACTTCTACTACTAGTGCCACTATCTTGGGACCAGTGTCAGCCATGGCATCTACAACACCCATCAATCCAATGACCCAGCCACCCCCACACACACCACACACACATAACTCACAAACACACACACACACACACGCACACAACTCACCATACACATGCATAACTTACCCCATCACACACACACACACATACATATCTCATCCCTCTCACACACACATAACTCACTGTGGGATCATAATTGAAATGCCTAACTGCAGCTGCTGGCCTTGCCTCAGAGCCATCACACACACACACACACACACACACACACACACACACACACACACACACACTTCTGAAGATCTCATCAGTGCTGCAACACTAGACACACACTGCTATAATGGGCCTTGCTGATAGCTGAGATAAAGACATCAGTGCTTGATCAGGCTACCTTCCGCACACACTCTCACACACACTCACACACTAACAATGGGCTTTTCTGATCAGCACCTAGGAGAAGGTGAACGACACTACAAGAGTGGAAAGATCAGCTAGCGGACAGAGAAGCAGTCATTCCTGTGACTGACAGACAGCCGCACTATGATAGACAGACAGACAGACAGTCATTCCTGTGACAGAGAGACAGACAGGCAGCCGCACTGACTCTGTCACTGACAGACAGATAGACAGACAGACAGACAGACAGCTGCACTGTGACAGACAGACAGTCATTCCTGTGACTGACAGACTGACTGACAGACAGACAGACAGACAGACAGACAGGCGCACTGACTCTGTCACTGACTGACAGACTGACAGACAGACAGACTGACAGACAGCTGCACTGTGACAGACAGACAGTCATTCCTGTGACTGACAAACTGACAGACAGACAGCCTTACTGTGCGCTGACGGTCAGGGGAGGGTCAGGTTTACAATGCAGGCGTCTATGCTGCACTAATGCAATCACAGAGCATGGAGCACATAGGAGATAACTGCACCCACCCACCCACCTCCTCGCTCCGCCTGCCCACCCACCCCTGCATCACGCTGGGCCCTTTACGTGAGAGATGCTCCCCTGGATGACATGTGAGAGAGAGAGAGGGGGGGGGGGGGGGAGAGAGGGGGAGAGGGAGATAGAGAGAGTGGCAGAGAGAGAGAGGGAGAGAGAGAGTGGCAGAGAGAGGGGGGGGGAGAGGGAGAGAGAGAGGGAGAGAGAGAGAGTGGAAGAGAGAGAGGTGGGGAGAGAGAGAGGGAGAGGGAGACAGAGAGAGATAGAGAGGAGTGCAGCGAGTGGCCAAGCCATGTGATGCAGGCATGACAGCAATGAATTTAGTTCAGAATTCAGAGAAAGCGGCAAGCAGGATGCTCCTGACTGAAGAAGAGTCTGGAAAATGTTGCCACTGTGAAACGGAAGCCCCCCAACCCCCCCATCCCTCTTCTCTCCTCCCCTCCCCTCCCAGAGACGTGGTTAACTGCTATGCTGGAATGCGAGTTTAGAATGGAATGTTACAGTAACAATGATTGATTGATTAGGCCGCCTGATCTCAATGACATCCGGGGCCACAAACACGACGCTAGTGTCAAGTTAACTTAGCCTCCGCCCAAGTTTCAACAAGTTGACAAGAAAACAAAACTGTCACGTCACAGCACAGCAGACACGCAAAGTTTTCTCACAAAGTGGCGTTCAGGGAGATTCATGAATTACTGCAGACTTGTGACTCGGTGCCAATGAAACATACAGGCCCACGATAGCTGGCAAGACTCGCACTGGTGTGTCATCACAAATCACAATCCCGCTGCGGTTTATCAATGTTGTCCTGTTAGCTTGCTAACACAACAGCAAAACATCATTTGGCAACGTTATATAAACCCTCTCAGCGAGTCTGTAAGCAAGCAGAAGCAGTGTAGCTGTTGTTGGGATCAATTGGCGATATTGACAGGCTGACAGGCTATTGAGAGCGCCAGCTAACGCCACAGGACACATCGGCTACCACTCAGGGACAGTTCCTGCCTATCTGGGTTAACAGGTTACCCCGTCCGTGCCGAGTTGGCCTCCATCCAGACAGCAAGTTAATCTATTGTTAGCCAGGGAGCCAACGCTGTTGGTCAAAGGGGACTGATTGACTGACTGCCAGATTACTCTTTGATAACGAGCATGATTAAAAGCTGCCAGAGTAACCGAAACTACCTTGATTGTCGACTTGAAATTCTTTTAATGTTTCTATATAGGCTACGTGGCGAAGTGTGGCTTACACACTTCACACACCACAACCTACACAATCTGTAGGAAGTGAAATCATAAAACCTAGGCAGCCTACACTATGATATATTACCGCTTTGCAACTAGTGTACGAACCAAATCAGCTTCCAGCGCAGATGGCTGCACACACACTGTGGTAACCAACTGAAATACCAACTGAAGTTGTGTTCTTTGGGTCAGAAACATGCTGGATTCCACAGAGTGGTTAATTACAAACCCAGTCCAATTATCTGTTCAACAGTTAGCTGTGCATACAGACAGTGCTAGCGCTTACTTTAGATCACATACTGATTGAGTAGGGGAAAACCTCTGCCGTTACAGCGAAAATCACACAGGAAATGCCTCTGTCTCACTCACTTTCAACTGTGTGTCTTTGCTAGTGTAACTTGATATTATTCCTTTGTCTAACGTCAACTGATTTTGAATGAAGCTCTCCGACCGCACCGTGCCCACACAGAGCAGCGCAAAAAGTTTTCCTCCTGAACAAAAGAGAAGCCCAACTCACCCATGATGTTCCTTGCCGCCTCAGTAACCGATCCTTCACAGATCGACATTCCCTTTCATGAATTCACGGTAACTCTTCAAGTCCCGACAGTCGTACGTATTTTTTTCCGCGTACTCTCAAACCTATCCAAATAGGGCGGCGCGCAGGCTGAACGTAGCCGTGCTTTGGTGAATCGCCACAAGTGGTGTCTCGCGAGAATTCAAGTCAAGCCACACCAAAGAGATTTTTTGCATTCTTTGGAGCGAGCTGAAGAATGGAATATGCATATTGCGAGTGGCTGGGCAAATGCATTTACATTTTAATCAGGAAATACAACATCAATCCAGATGCTTAGCAGCTCAATCATAAACAAAGTCTTTGTTCTGCGACTTATGCAAGCAGATACTATGCTAGCCGCCCACAGTCTCTGGATGAGTTGATTAAGAGCATGTAGAGTGACCTATAGTCCACAATAAAGAAGTGCTAAAGGCAGACATGTCAGTTAACTAATGACAAAACCTTGCCCTGGTCATATGCGTTTTATGTGACAGCATAACATAAAAGTCTAAACTTCACAACAAGAGGGTCTAAAACAAATATGATGTGAGGTTATGTCAGAAATCAGCACTTAACTGCTTTTATATCGACTTTAGCCAATTCAGCTTTTCACAAGTACAAAAACTGAAATTTGATCAAATCACTTTTTTATCTTTTAAAAGTTGTCCAACGGCGCCACCTGTCTGTGAAATATGTAAAGTTCGCAATAGGCTGCACAAAAACTGAATTTATCATTTGATGGGTTGTGTAAGTTAGAAGGTGATCATGAAACTCTTTTATCTAATCTTTCATGACATCAAAACGAATCTATATGAAACTAATGCTAACACATAGCCTATATGAACCAATAGCTTGACTAAACCGAAGTAGCCTAGTGTGTGACTGACAGCTAACACTCCTACCGTCTCCTTTAGAGGCTGGGTAGTCGATCACCATGATGTCCTCTGACGGTTGGATGACCAGCGCCAGGGAGGGGGGTGAGGACGGTGAGGACAGGTGGTAAACTCTCCCCAGAGGAACAGCCATGGCGGAGTCAGAAACATCCATGGCGCATCCCGAGAATAACAACAGCTGGGAAACTGATATTATTGTTCGCAAGACCAACTGAAGCGGCCTGTTTGGTAACATTCTGCTGTTTCTAGGAAACAAAGTTCTCATTCTGTATGAGTGTCATTATGATGTCGGGCAGAGCAGCCATTTCCCAGAATTCTAAAACATTCCCCCAGGCCAATGTTCAGTAAACAAGTGTAATGTTTGTAGTGTAAAATCACGAAGTGGTCTCAATAGATTAACAACAAACCAATAAAAAGTACATTAAATTAGATGAAACAACCAACAAGTATAATAAAGCATGACTAAATGAGAGTTGATGATAAACAAAATAAAACAATACACAATCAGTTAGGGCATTTGGGGAAAATATCACTTCAAATAAAAAGCACAGGGTAGCCAACCATGAGCTCATACACTCCTTCAGGCAGAGCAGAAGTTTCAAATAAGATTTGACTTAAATTTTGAATTAAACATTTTCTAAATCCCTTAAAATTTGAGGAAGACCATTTTATATGCGGTGCTCGGAAGACAGTGCTCTGTGACCAGCAGTTGTTTTTTATTCACAGAAGGGAAATCCAAAAAAACAGGACTTCTAGATTTTATAACTAATACATTCATTAGGTTTAGATCTTGTCATTTGTGTTTTTTAATTAATCTAAATGTATTATTCGAAAAGTGTGTTTGAATAATTGCAATATATAACAACATTGTCATAACCGGTATAAATCAACTTGAAGTCTTTAGGCACC
>CM059283.1:4720258-4722758 GCA_030347295.1 Setipinna tenuifilis | reverse complement strand
CACACACACAAAAAGACTGTTACTGATGACAATCAACAACTACACAATGAAACAGTGTGTGTGTGCGTGTGTATGTGTGTGTATGTGTATGTGTGTTCAGACTACTGAAGTACAGAATGTGCTACTCTCTACTGAAAAACACTGCATCGGTGTGTGTGTGTGTGTGCGCGCGCCGGGGTACCTGTATCATGTTTGAACATGTTAACCACCATTACTGAGGCAAATGTGATATTTCTACCCCTTCTTGCTGTGTACGAGATGTTTGCTCTCCCCCTCTGTCTCACACACACACTCACACAGACACATACTCACACAGGCACACACAGACACACACACATGTGCTGGCCAGGACAGATGGTTGTGCTGATGTCTCCCCTACTGTGGTTGTGTGGGGATAGCCGTTACTCCTACCACTGCACGCGCGCACACACACACACACACATACAAACACACACACCCTTGTTTATTTACTTCTGAGGTTGGGGTGTAAGTCTAGGGAATATTTGCATGTAGGAAGAATGTGTGTTTTTGTGTAGATGTGTTTGTGTGCGTGAGCTGGCATCATGTGTGTTTGTGTGTGTGTGTGTGTATATAGGGAGAGGGCCTGCTTTGACAGAGGACTGGGAGGAAAGGCTAGGACAGCGTGTGTGTGTGTGTGTGTGTACTTTGACAGAAGGTTGGGAGGAAGGGCTGGGACAGTGTGTGTGTGTGTGTGTGTGTGTGTGTGTGTACTTTGACAGAAGGTTGGGAGGAAGGGCTGGGACAGTGTGTGTGTGTATGTGTGTGTGTGTGTGTGTTGGTGTGTGCTTTGACAGAGGGCTAGGAGGAAGGGCTGGGACTGTGTGTGTGTGTGTGTGTGTGTGTGTGTGTGTGTGTGTGTGTGTGTATGCTTTGACAGAGGGCTGGGAGGAAGGGCTGGGACACAATGGATGTCCCATTACTGTGACCACCAGAGATTACAGCCTTGGGTTCCCCTTTCTGCCCACACACACACACACACACACACATAAATAATTACACACACCAGGCATGACCACCAGCCATAACTCTTGCCTCAAATTGTGAAAAGGTTGTTGCTTACACACACACAAACACACAGATGGTGAGCATAGAGCAGAGATGTAGAACCTTCTACAAAAGAATGGATTCTAAAACAATGCAGGATTCTAAAGTTCCACATTCTATTCTATGAAGCCAAACATTCTTTAGAATGTTCACTCTCCCAACATTCCGTCTGGTGAGGAGCCAACACAGACCAAGGACTCCTGTGCTGTGCAGTGGAACAGAATAGAACAGAACAGACTGGCTTTCACTGCCATTACACACATGTTCAATGAGACTCAAAGCAGCTCTTTCTCCAGTGCAGACAAGTACTGTATGCATAGACAAACAGAGTGAGCAAAAGCAGGTCCAAGCCCAACACCAACACCCTACTGCTGTCTCAGGCACAGACCCAGAAGGCTGTGCGGCTACGGCGGTGCAGTTTGTCCCACACAGGCCCCCGTACTGCAGCGGAGCGGAGCAGAGCAGAGGGGAGCAGAGGGGAGCAGAGGGGCGGCCCACTACACACTTCCTTTAAAGGAAACAAGCAGCAGCTGTGCAAACCAGAGAGCAGCGCAGAAGAGAGAGGGAGAGAGAGAGAGGGAGAGAGAGAGAGGGAGATAGAGGGAGAGAGAGGGGGGAGAGAGAGAGAGAGAGAGAGGGAGAACTCCCCACAGAGAGAGAGAGGGAGAAAGAGAGAGGGAGAGAGACAGACAGACAGAGAGACAGACAGAGAGAGAGGGAGAGGGAGAGAGAGAGAGGGAGAGAGAGAGGGAGAGAACTCCCCACAGAGAAAGAGAGAGAACTCCCCACAGAAAGAGAGATAGAGCGAGAGAGATAGAGGGAGAGACAGAGAGAGAGAACTCCCCTCTAGAAAAGGAGAGAGGGAGAGAGAGAAAAAGAGAAAACTCCACTCTGTTGGGGGGTAAGAAGAACTCCCCATAAAGAGGAGAAGGAGAGAGAGAGAAAGAGAGAGGGGGAGAGAGAGAGTGGGAGAAAGAGAGCGAGAGAGAGAGAGGGGGGGGGGGGGGAGCAAGAAGAACTCCTCTCTAGTGAGAATGGAGAGCAGAGAGAGGACAGAAAGGAATAAAGCAAGAAGACAGAGGTGGAGAAAGAGGGAGAGAGGGAAAGAAAGAGAGAGGAGGAGAGAGAGGGGGAAAGAGACAGAGAGAAGGAGAGAGAGAGAGAGAGAAAAGCAAAGAGAAAAGCAGAGAACAGAGCAACAGTGTTCAGGAGAAAGGAAAGAATGAGAGAAGGGAAAGGCACGACATCATTTCCTCTTCCTCCCAACCCCACCCTTCTGAGGGCAGTGTGGCACGTGCGGGGTTAACTCCACACCGACCACCTCAGCTGTCAATCAAGCCTGTGACATCACCGACAGGCGGGACACTCCCCTGACATAATGAGGCCAGTGACAGTCCAAAAACACACATACACACACACACACTTAGGCTGGCCT
>CM059283.1:4705258-4715258 GCA_030347295.1 Setipinna tenuifilis | reverse complement strand
ACAACATCCTGCTGTGTGGGAGATGTCTCAGACGTATAATGTAGGCCACAGCACAGTTCACTATCACTACCTGCATACACATACACACACACACACACACACGTACAGACACACACACACACACGCAAACACACACACACAGACATAGACACAGACACACACAGACACACACACACACACACACGTGGTCTTAGTCCATCATCTGCGCTTCCAGTTTGAATAAAACATCATCACGCACAAGAGCCTGTCATAGGCTCCCACCACAACTAGCCAAAATAAATAAGCAAACACGATATATCCTGTTGATTATCTTTCACCCAAGCCCTGGTGACTGTTTATTAACTCTGTATGTGGTTTGTTTAAGTGGAGTGACTGTGGCTCACACACTGAAGACTGAGACACAAGATCTACGGAGAAGTTTATTTTAAAATGGTACAGGCGGAGCAGAGCAGACGTTTCAGCATTGCTTTTCTCTGTGTTGTGTGAGGTGAGCAGGCTCTCTCTCTCACACACACTTCTCACACACACACACACTCACACTACACTCACACACACACACTTCACACACTCACACACACACACACACTTCACACACTCACACACACACACACACACCGCAGAGAGCACTGAGAGAAGCAATGCTGAAGCCTCCGCTACGCTCCTACTATTTTAAAATAAACTGCTCTGTAGACCTCATGTCACCTTCTTCAGTGTGAGAGACACTCTCACCTCACTGGGACTTTCCTTTGGTCCCACGCACCTCAATCAACCCATCACATCTAAAGTGCAACAATAGCCTACCTCTCTGTATGTTGTTTGCTTAGACATAGGTCTACATAGGCCTACATACTGGCACTGAAGCATCGTTACTGGTAATAAACATGCATTAACCAGTTATAACAGCCTATCTGCTGAAAATTTTACAGCGATCTGTCTGGTGAGGTAATGTGTCAGAGACAACAACACTACAAACAAACAAACAACACTGCCGTGACACAGCACTGGTTCTCTCTTAAACACACACACACACACACACACACACACACACACACACACACACACACACACACACACACACACACACACACACACACACACACACACACACACACACACACACAGCTCAGCTGGTGGTCTGAAACACTCCAGTGCTTGTTTGCCTAGAGCAAAGGGGTGTGTGTGTGTGTGTGTGTGTGTGTGTGTGTGTGTGTGTGTGTGTGTGTGTGTGTGTGTGTGTACTAGACTGGGGCAGACAGTAGCGTTATGATCATGCTTAATCAGCCATCAGGAACAGACACCCGCCTTTCCCCTCCACTGCTCCTGTGTGTGTGTGTGTGTGTGTGTGTGTGTGTGTGTGTGTGTGTGTGTGGGTGGGTGTGTGTGTAAGGTGATAAGCTAGACTAGTTTTATGATCACAATGCCTGTTTCGCCCCTTCATTCCTTGAGTGTGAGTGTGTGTGTGTGTGTGTGTGTGTGTGTGTCTGTAACAGCTGTGTTATTGCATTGACGGCTGTCTCTCCCTACTGTGTCTTGCTCTCCACCAGAGAGGGGGGCGTGTTGTGGCTGGACCTCATACACACACACCTACACACACACACACCTACACACACACACACACACACACACACACACACACACACACACACACACACACACACACACACACACAGTGTTGTGGCTGGACCTCTGTTCACTTCAATGACCAACTGCCCCCCCCCATCCCCCATCCCCCCTGTTCCAGACACACCAGCCGCACACACACACTACAGGAACCACAGGAACACACAGGATTACTCTGTGTGTGTGTGTGTGTGTGTGTGTGTGCGGTAGTATGTTTTTGAGTTTGCATTAGTGTGGGGGAGGTCAGAAGTTTGCAGATTAATTTTTATTCCCATGATACACATACACGCACACACACGCACGCACACACACACACACACACACTCATGTGTGATCATCCAGCTCAGGCCTGACCCACTAAAGCAGACTGAGAGAAAGAGTGTGATCAGTAGCACTACTAAAGCATACTGGAGTAACACACACACAGACACACACACCGACACACACAGCCTACTAAAGCATACTGTAGTCACACACACTGGTACTAACACTAATGAAACATACTGCAGTTAGGTTACACACACACACACACACACACACACACACACACACACACACACACACACACACACAACTGAAGCATAACACACACAGTGGTACTAACACTACTAAATCATACTTAACACACACAGTGTGTCTGCAGTAACACACACACAGTGCTGCTGGAAACACTGAAGCTGGAGGAGAATATCAGTCAGTGAGGAGGTTAATGTCTCTGCACACTTACCAATCCATCTGCACTCCTCATAACAAACACTGAACATCAAAGAGCAGCGCAAATAAAAATAGACTCGTTATCGTAACGCACGCTGTCAGCGGCAGTTTAACGGCGGTGTGTGTGGTTGTGTTTATATTTAATATAACCAACATAACATCAGCCGACAGTGTGTGTGTGTGTGTGTGTGTGTGTGTGTGTGTGTGTGTGTGTGTGTGTGTGTGTGTGTCTTAGCTGCTGTGCAGAGGCCTTAAGGTAGGAGAGAGGGCTACACACACACACACACACACACACACACACACACACACAGGGTCGCACACACACAGTGTGTGTGCAATAGCAGCATTATGCAAGTGTGTGGGAACACACACACACACACACACACACACACACACACACACACAGCACAAGTGTAAGGGTGTATAACCCCATTCACATAGCTGGAGGCAGTGTGGCAGTGTGCAATGCATTGTGGGCCACCACAGCAGCAATGTGTGTCACAGCTGATCAATAATTACTGATCAATATCCCACTGACCGATCAATACTGACCGATCATCAGGTCAAAGGGCAACAACAGCCCCTCACGAACACTTTTCCTCTTCCGCCGCCCTACAGGTTGAAAGTAGAATTGTCTTTCTTATGTCTCATTCAAACTACAGATTGGAGCGACCCACTTCTGCAAACATCGTAGGCTATAGAGGCCTATAGAGGCCATGGAGGGCCGCAAAGAGAGTTCAGAAATACAGTTCACCCTGTTACGAGTTGATAAACCACTGAAACCAATTCGGAAACGTAGTTATTCAAGGTTGAAAAAACTAGTGTTGCTTTAACCAGAGCATCTCAGCTCACACCAGCGCTCATCCCCTGACCAGCACAATGACTAGCATAACTAGCATGGTTAGCATGACCAGCACAATGACTAGCATAACTAGCATGGTTAGCATGACCAGCACAATGACTAGCATAACTAGCATGGTTAGCATGACCAGCACAATGACTAGCATAGCTAGCATGGCTAGCATGACCAGCACAATGACTAGCATAACTAGCATGGTTAGCATGACCAGCATAACTAGCATGGTTAGCATGACCAGCACAATGACTAGCATGACTAGCATGGTTAGCATGTCTAGCATAGCACGGCATGACTAGCACAGCTCCCAGCAGCATGTATACTAGATTAGGCTAGGCTAGGCTAGGCTAAGCCAGTGTGTGTCATGGTGTGGGGTGGGGGTGGGGCAGCAGTCTGAACACAGGGGCAGGAGGAAGAGTCTCATTACACACAGCTGTGACATGGCAGAAGCTGACTGACTGACTGACTGACACACAGACACACACACACACACACACACACACACACACACACACACACACACTTACAAGTAGACATTGTACACACACATGCACAGGCAGACACACAAACACAGACACACACACAGACAGGTACAAGTACATGCACACACACACACACACACACATGCACAGGCTCAGGCACTTTCATAACTGAGAACTGTACACCACTTCCGCTGATGAGGTACAATGACAGGAAATGAACAGACGCAAGAAAAAAAGAGAGAGAGCGAGGGAGGGAGAGAGAGAGAGATAGAGGGAGAGAGAGAGATAAAGGGAGAGAGAGAGGGGGGGAGATAGAAAGAAATAGAGAGAGAGAAAGAGAGAGACAGAGAGGGAGGGAGGGAGAGAGAGGGAGGGAGAGGAAGGGTTCTGTCATCTCAGACTTAAAAAAGCCCAGTGACATAGCAGGCTTCCCAGTCACAGTCACGTCCAATTCACTACATGAGATAGGGCCTCTTATCACGTACCACACACACACACACACACACACACACACGGCGTATGGCTTCTCTCAGTTGCTAGACTGCTCTTGTACATCTTATCTCTCACTGTGAATCACACACACACACACACACACACACACACACACACACACACACACTGAAAGTGGAATAGATGTCTAGTTCTTATCTCACACTCTGAATCATGACCACAGAGGGTCCCAGAAGAACATGTAACTCCGCCCCCACTAGTTCCATCAGCCAATCAGGTGACAGAGTCTCAGCGGGAGGAAATGTACAAAAAAGAAAAAAAAGAGAGAGGAAGAAAGAAAGAAAAAAGGAGGAAGAAAGCGTCCGTACCTGACAGAAGCGTTTTAAACGTTTGAGTCGACCGCAACATCCCGTCACGGCAATCTCAGACGCCACACCTGCAGACTGACAGGTTGACACGTCGCCATGACAACAGCCAACGGATGCCTCATGCAGCCGCGGCCCAGACTACACACACACACACACACACACACACACACACACACAGAGCCCAGCTCCCTGCAGACACTACTTGTTGGAGCTGTACAGGCGGGCCACACACACAGACAAACACACATACTCACACACACACACACTCACACAGACACACACACACATACAGCTGCAGTCCCCATAGCTAAACCTCCCCTGTGCATGTATAGGCTACTACTGCAGCTCCTGATGGCCGTCTGCTTTACATGAGTTTACATACTCACATTTGGCTTTTATGGTTCATTTGTGTGTCTGTGTGTGTGTCTGTGTGTGTGTTAGCAGAAAGAACCTCAGTCTCTCTGTGGCAGACAGCCTAGCCACCACTTCTCTTCCGGCCGTTTGCCCTTAGCGAGCACACACACACACACACACAGACACACACACACACAGACACACACAGACACACAGACACACAGACAGACACAGACACACACACACACACACAGACACACAGACACAGACACAGACACACACACACACACACACACACAGACACACACAGACACACACACCTACACAGAAACACACAGACACACACACACTTGGAGAGCACCAGTGACTGCGTTCACATGGTGGGATTGGTTTGGTTTGGGATTGGTTCACAACGGGTGGTCTGTCCCCCAAGTCCCTGTTCACATGCAGTTTGTCTAAGCGGATTCGGCGGGAGTTCCGGCCCTTTCCGCTACGCTATTGGGGGCGCTGTAGTCAACTTCTATCTTTCTATTATTATCTTTTAATACAAGGAACGTCTCTTCCACGCATAACTCTTGAACCACTCATCCGCTTGATCTCAAATTTGGACTGCGTCATCATAATGTTACCAGTGTGTGCAGTACCGAGTTTCGTGTTGTTTGGGCAAAAAATGCCAAAGATATCGGTCAAACCGTGCCGACCCAGCCATGACGACCCAGGCTGATAAGATTTACAATGCTAGCTGCTACAATGTTGGACATAACGCGACTAACGACACATAACTAAAATAATGGACATAACACGAGTAAACATTTGCCCACAACAAAGCTGCTACGAAGGTAAGATGTATCTTATCGTATACGCAACAGCGACTACAGCACTGCACACATATGCCTACAGTGCATACAGACGACAGGTAGAGGAGACTGAACTTTTCACCTCTCATTCCGGTTATTCCACGGCGCAAAACAGTGGCTAAAGAAAATCTTACAAGTCAGTCAGTGCAAATGTATTTACATAGCCTCCTCCTTTCACCTGATATTATTACCCACTTAAACAATAAGGTAGTCTAAACAAAAACGTAATACTCTGGCACATCTTCTATGGGCTCTGCACTGTTCCTACTAAATACAGACAATAAACAAACTTTCTGGCGGCATACAAACATGGTGTTCCAGGAGTTTGACGCATTCGCGTACGTGTTGTGCATTCTGCTGTGTTAGAAAGTCCGTATGAAGGAACAAACTGCGTTTTTTATTTCGTTGATACATGCGCAATACCCAAAATCAATCCGATCCCGTTCACATGGCAGTCGAAGTGGTTTCGAAAGAGCCCAGGCCTGGAGTCGCAGGGGGATCACGAAAACCAATCCCAATCCAAACCAATACCCGTTCACATGAAGCTGGTACGATCCCAAACCACTTCCAAGTGGTTTCGACTTGTCCATGTGAACGCACTCAGTGTGTGTATGGAACACTGCAGTGCTGTGTGTGGCTGCAGAGTGTGACCCCTCCCACGACCTCTCTTTCTGCAACACACACACTTCTGGCAGAGCAAAACATCACTAGCAGTGTGTGTGTGTGTGTGTCTGTGTGTGTGTGAGAGAGACAGACTATGCAAGCATGCATGGTTCTGTGCAGCTATCTGTGTGTGTGTGTGTGTGTGTGTATGTGTATGTGAGAGAGAGAGAGAGAGAGAGAGACAGACAGACAGACAGACTATGCAAGCATGCATGTTTATGTGTTTGCAGCTATCTGTGTGTGTGTGTGTGTTTGTTATGCAAAGGTGCAGCCAGTACACTGCACGTGCCACCCCACCCTGCTGACCACTGAGTGTGTGTGTGTAAAACGTCAGCACCACCTGAACAAACTCCTCTGACACACACCCTGTCTGGCTATCTCAGCTGTGCCATCTCGGGCAGGCCAGGGGTCAGACAGGCCACACACACACACACACACACACACACACACACACACACACACACACACACACACACACACACACACACACACACACACTTCTACTAGTGCCACTATCTTGGGACCAGTGTCAGGCATGGCATCTACAACAGCCATCAATCCAATGACCCAGCCACCCCCACACACACCACACACACATAACTCACAAACACACACACAACTCACCATACACACATAACTTACCCCATCACACACACACACACACATACATATCTCATCCCTCTCACACACACATAACTCACTGTGGGATCATAATTGAAATGCCTAACTGCAGCTGCTGGCCTTGCCTAAGAGCCATCACACACACACACACACACACACACATTTCTGAAGATCACATCAGTGCTGCAACACTAGACACACACTGCTATAATGGGCCTTGCTGATAGCCTGATCAAGCACTGATGACTTTATCTCAGCTACCGTCCTCACAAACTTACACACACTCTCGCTCACACACACAATGGGCTTTCCTGATCAGCACCTAGAAGAAGGTAAGCAAGACTAGCAGAGCCTGAAGATCAGCTAGCGGACAGAGAAGCAGTCATTCCTGTGACTGACAGACAGCCAGACAGACAGGCAGACAGACAGACAGCCTCACTGTGACAGAGAGACAGACAGGCAGCCGCACTGACTCTGTCACTGACTGACAGACAGACTGACAGACAGACAGACAGACAGACAGACAGACAGACAGACACACTGACTGTCACTGACAGACAGACAGACAGGCGCACTGACTGTCACTGACTGACAGACAGGCTCACTGTGCGCTGACGGTCAGGCTAGTGGTCAGAGGAGGGTCAGGTTTACAATGCAGGCGTCTATGCTGCACTAATGCAATCAGAGAGCATGGAGCACATAGGAGATAACTGCACCCACCCACCCTACCCACCCACCCCTTGCTTGCCTACCCGCCTACCCCCATCACGCTGGGCCCTTTCCGTGAGAGATGCTCCCTGGATGACATGTGAGAGAGAGAGAGAGAGAGAGAGATGGAGAGAGAGGGGGGGGGGGGGGGGGAGAGAGGGGGAGAGAGAGAGGGAAAGGGAGACAGAGAGATAGAGACAGAGAGATAGAGAGAGAGGGGGAGAGAGAGAGGGCGAGAGAGAGGTGGGGAGAGAGAGAGAGATAGAGAGGAGGGCAGCGAGCGGCCAAGCCATGTGATGCAGGCATGACAGCAATGAATTTAGTTCAGAATTCAGAGAAAGCGGCAAGCAGGATGCTCCTGACCGAGGAAGAGTCTGGAAAATGTTGCCACTGTGAAACGGAAGCCCCCCCAACCCCCCCCATCCCCTAACCCCCACCCCTCTTCTCTCCTCTCCTCCCCTCCCCTCCCCTCCCAGAGACGTGGTTAACTGCTATGCTGGAATGCGAGTTTAGAATGGAATGTTACAGTAACAATGATTGATTGATTAGGCCGCCTGATCTCAATGACATTCGGGGCCACAAACACGACGTTAGTGTCAAGTTAACTTAGCCTCCGCCCAAGTTTCAACAAGTTGACAAGACAAGAAAACAAAACTGTCACGTCACAGCACAGCAGACACGCAAAGTTTTCTCACAAAGTGGCGTTCAGGGAGATTCATGAATTACTGCAGACTTGTGACTCGGTGCCAGTGAAACATACAGGCCCGTGATAGCTGGCAAGACTCGCACTGGTGTGTCATCACAAATCACAATCCCGCTGCGGTTTATCAATGTTGTCCTGTTAGCTTGCTAACACAACAGCAAAACATCGTTTGGCAACGTTATATAAACCCTCTCAGCCAGTCTGTAAGCAAGCAGAACCACTGTAGCTGTTGTTCAGATCAATTGGCGATATTGACAGGCTGACAGGCTATTGGGAGCGCCAGCTAACGCCACAGGACACATCGGCTACCACTCAGGGACAGTTCCTGCCTATCTGGGTTAACAGGTTACCCCGTCCGTGCCGAGTTGGCCTCCATCCAGACAGCAAGTTAATCTATTGTTAGCCAGGCAGCCAACGCTGTTGGTCAAAGGGGGACTGATTGACTGACTGCCAGATTAGTCTTTGATAACGAGCATGATTAAAAGCTGCCAGAGTAACCGAAACTACCTTGACTGTCGACTTGAAATTCTTTTAATATTTCTATATAGGCTACGTGGCGAAGTGTGGCTTACACACTTCACACACCACAACCTACACAATCTGTAGGAAGTGAAATCATAAAACCTAGGCAGCCTACACTATGATATATTACCGCTTTGCAACTAATGTACGAACCAAGTCAGCTTCCAGCGCAGATGGCTGCAAACACATTGTGGTGACCAACTGAAATACCAACTGAAGTTGTGTTCTTTAGGTCAGAAACATGCTGGATTTCACAGAGTGGTTAATTACAAACCCACTCCAATTATCTGTTCAACAGTTAGCTGTGCACACAGATAGTGCTAGCGCTTACTTTAGATCACATACTGATTGAGTAGGGGAAAACCTCTGGCGTTACAGCGAAAATCACACAGGAAATGCCTCTGTCTCACTCACTTTCAACTGTGTGTCTTTGCTAGTGTAACTTGATATTATTCCTTTGTCTAACGTCAACTGATTTTGAATGAAGCTCTCCGACCGCACCGTGCCCACACAGAGCAGCGCAAAAAGTTTTCCTCCTGAACAAAAGAGAAGCCCAACTCACCCATGATGTTCCTTGCCGCCTCAGTAACCGATCCTTCACAGATCGACATTCCCTTTCATGAATTCACGGTAACTCTTCAAGTCCCGACAGTCGTACGTATTTTTTTCCGCGTACTCTCAAACGTATCCAAATAGGGCGGCGCGCAGGCTGAACGTTGCCGTGCTTTGGTGAATCGCCACAAGTGGTGTCTCGCGAGAATTCAAGTCAAGCCACACCAAAGAGATTTTTTGCATTCTTTGGAACGAACTCAAGAATGGAATATGCATATTGCGAGTGGCTGGGCAAATGCATTTACATTTTAATCAGGAAATACAGCATCAATCCAGATGGTTAGCAGCTCAATCATAAACAAAGTCTTTGTTCTGCGACTTATGCAAGCAAATTGCATATTCTTTCTAGCCGCCCACAGTCTCTGAATGAGTTGATTAAGAGCACGTAGAGTGACCTATAGTCCACAATGAAGAAGTGCTACAGGCAGACATGTCACTTAACTAATGACAAAACCTTGCCCTGGTCATAT
>CM059283.1:4670258-4675258 GCA_030347295.1 Setipinna tenuifilis | reverse complement strand
ATGATTGGATCTGCCTTTACCCAATCTCTTCCTGGAGGTGTAGGCTCTGAATGGCCAGGCAAGATGCTGCCTGAGACAACCATGTCAATGAAACCACAGCCAGACCCTCTGTACAAAGTAAAGTGAAGTAGGAAGGGGCTGGTTTACCAGGATAGCGACCTGCTACATCACAGTTACCATCGTCCTCGTCGACCCACTACACCACGGTTACCATCGTCCTTGGAGATCGCTACACCACGGTTACCATCGTCGTGGCGACCCGCTACACCACGGTGCTGATGTCCTCAGGATCGTCGGGCTTCTTGGGTTTGCTGGGCAGCGACTTGAGGTACTCCAGGTGCCGGCGTGCGTCCTCCTGGTTCTGCCGCACGTAGTAGACCACGTACGAGATGACCATGGCGAACCAGCCAAACATGGTGACCAGCATGGCCACGTCCGTGGTGCGCTTGGCCAGGTTGCACAGGTCCGCATCCACCGCCATGTAGGGCTGTCCGTCCCCGTCCCCATCCTCCTCCTCCGCGGCATGGTGCCTTAGCAGCTCCGAGCCCGACCCCGACCCCCGGCAGAGGACGCGCGTGGCGGCCTCGTGGTTGTGCGCCGCCATGCCGCCCAGGGCCTGCTGCAGGGCGCAGTCGCAGTGCCAGGGGTTGTCCTCGACCAGCACGCGGGCCTTGAGCCGCGAGAAGGCGTCCTTGTGCACGCTGCTGATGCGGTTGTGCGACAGGTCCAGCAGCTGCAGTGACCCCTCCAGGCCAGAGAAGGCGCCCTCGCCCAGCGTCTCCAGCGCGTTGCTGGACAGGTTGAGCTCTCGCAGGAAGCGCAGGCCGGCGAAGGCGCGCTCGGGGATGGCCGAGATGTGGTTGCGGTCGAGCCGGAGCTGCACGGTGTCGGGGGGCAGGTCGCGCGGGATCTCCTTGAGCCGCGATTGGCTGCAGGTGACGTTGAGGCCGCCGTGTGTGGGCAGGTGTGCGAGGGGGGGGGTGGCTGTGCGTGTGGGGGTGGCCGTGGGGGGCGTGGGGGGCGATGGGGGTGTCCGTGCGGAGGCAGGAGCAGCCCTTGGGACACATGCTGGCGGGGGGGAAGCACAGGCCCATCAGCACCAGGCTCTGCAGCAGCAGACACATGGGGATGGAGTGGCAACGCCACACGTCCACAGCAGACATGGCCGCCAGACCCAGCGGGGGATCAGCATACTCCCCCAGCACACGGGCGCAGCATGCTTAGGGCCTGTCCACACAGTAACGGCTTTAGGACGAAGCGTTTGAACAGTGTTTTATACTCCCTTCGCACCTGGGCTTGGCATACTTAGGATACTCAGTTGTAGGTCGAAAGTGTCGAAAAGTATTTCAGTGTTAACATACTTCCTCCACCCCAGGGCTAGGCATTCTCAGGGCCGGTCTACACGGGAACACTCTTAGGTCGAAAAGGTCAAAAAGTGTTTTATACTTCTTCCGCACCAATTGAGGTGCTGCATCAGCATGCTCCTGGCCACTGTCCACAGGGGAACGCTTTTTAGGTCGAAAGGGTCAAAAAGTGTTTTATACTCCCATTGGCTTAGCATACTCAGGGTACTCAGCTTTAGGTCGAAAAGGTGGAAAAGTATTGTAGCATTAACATACCCCCATCACCCCAGAGCCTGTCCACATGGCAACAGTTTTAGGACAATGCGTTTTTTATACTCCCTCTAAACCCGGGCTTTTAGGTCAAAAAGGTCAAAAAGTATTTCAGCATTAGCATACCCCCTCTGTTGTAATAGGGGAATAGAGCGGGTAGGTGGGTAGAGTGTTGTTGGGGTCTAAGGTTGGGGGAGCGTGGTAGGAGGAAGGGAGGGGGGGTTGGAATAAGGCAACGGTGGGTACGTTGTGAGGGAGTGAGGGAGTGTTGTTGGTGGAAAAGGGGGGTCGGGGGTTGGGGGTTACGATTCCGTTGGGGGGTAAGAGAGAGGCCAGAAGGAGGGGGTGTCGGAGCAGGAGGGGGGGTGCAGAAAAGGTGTTTCGGGGTAAGAAGGGTGGTGTTGGAAGGGGCAGTGGTGAACTTTGACCTGCGTTTCACTTCCTCCTCATGCTGGGCATTGTGGGAGGGGCTTCACCAGTGGACGGGTCTCAGTGGAGGAGGGGTCTCATCTCCTGTGGAAGCCTACAGGAGAGACAAGTAGCTGTTAGAGCAGTCATCATCATCATCATCATCATCATAATAATAATAGTAATAGCCCAACCATAGTTATATAATATTATCACCAATAGTAACAGTAATAATAAAGCATAACTGTGACTCATTGTTTTCAATGAAATGGTTATTACATTCAATAACGCTGCAACAATGCATGCTTTAGTAATATTTATAACATTAAAGGGGTCCTTCCGTCAAAAAACACTTTTAGTAGCTCTATTTACAATGTGGTGGGTCACAACAAGCAGTATATGCACGCAGCATTCCAAGACGTGAAATTCGATCCTCATGGTTTTACTGGTCATTGAAGGGTCAAGCTAACCAAAACGAGCGGATCAGAGCAGGCTAAACCTATCTACGTCACTAGGTCGTAAGCCCCGCCCAGAGGCATGTATGGCACGCTCACATCCATTGAGAACAGTGGACAGAAGCTAGGTGAACGAAAGACAGCGAATTTGCCCAATCAGAGGTGCCTTATTGACACGTCATCGATATTCACAAGGGACACCGGAAAAGCCAGTCGTTCAACCACTAGACCTGTTCTAGCTTACAGAAAACGGCGTCAAACAAGAGAACTAGGACATAATTTTTCACAGAAATGACGCACAATGCATTCGACCATAGTGGCGACACAGAAATATGAATAAAAATAACGATGGAAGGACCCCTTTAATACGAAAAACAGTAGGAATAATAAAGCATACTCGACTGTTGTGTGAGAGTGTGTGTGTGTGTGTGTGTGTGTGTGTGTGTGTGTGTCTGTGTGTGTGTGTGTGTGTGTGTGTGTGTGTGACTCTTACTGTGAGAATAATAAAGCATACTTGACTCTTGTGTGAGTGTGTGTGTGTGTGTGACTTTTACAATGACTGCGTTCACATGGTGGGATTGGTTTGGTTTGGGATTGGTTCACAACGGGTGGTCTGTCCCCCAAGTCCCTGTTCACATGCAGTTCGTCTAAGCGGATTCGGCGAGAGTTCCGGCTCTTTCCGCTACGCTAGGTGGGGGCGCTGTAGTCAACTTCTATCTTTCTATTATTATCTTTTAATACAAGGAACGTCTCTTCCACGCATAACTCGTGAACCACTCATCCGCTTGATCTCAAATTTGGACGGCGTCATCATAATGTTACCAGTGTGTGCAGTACCAAGTTTCGTGTTGTTTGGGTAAAAAATGCCAAAGATATCGGTCAAACCGTGCCGACCCAGCCATGACGACCCAGGCTGATAAGATTTACAATGCTAGCTGCTACAATGTTGGACATAACGCAACTAACGACACATAACTAAAATAATGGACATAACACGAGTAAACATTTGCCCACAACAAAGCTGCTACGTAGGTAAGATGTATCTTATCGTATACGCAACAGCAGACTACAGCACTGCACACATATGCCTACAGTGCATACAGACGACACGTAGAGGAGACTGAACTTTTCACCTCTCATTCTGGTTATTCCACATAGCAAAACAGTGGCTAAAGAAAATCTTACAAGTCAGTCAGTGCAAATGTACTTACATAGCCTTCTCCTTTCACCTGATATTATTACCCACTTAAACAATAAGGTGGTCTAAACAAAAACGTAATACTCTGGCACATCTTCTATGGGCTCTGCACTGTTCCTACTAAATAAAGACAATAAACAAACTTTCTGGCGGCATACAAACATGGTGTTCCAGGAGTTTGACGCATTCGCGTACGTGTTGTGCATTCTGCTGTGTTAGAAAGTCTGTATGAAGGAACAAACTGCGTTTTTTATTTCGTTGATACATGCGCAATACATGAAAACCAATCCGATCCCGTTCAAATGGCAGTCGAAGTGGTTTCGAAACAGCCCAGGCCTGGCGTCGCAACGGGATAACGAAAACCAATTCCAAACCAAACCAATCCGCGTACACATGAAGCTGGTACGATCCCAAACCACTTCCAAGTGGTTTCGACTTGTCCATGTGAACGCACTCAGTGAGATGACTATTATATTTAACGAGGCTATGGGTAACTATGGTGCATCTATTAGTCTACTGCAGTAGGAATGGCCCCCAGTGCTTTTGGTGCCCAATTTACACTTGTCACTGTCACCAGGGTGTGAATCACCCCTCCATAATTGGGGGCTACCACCTTTTGGGGGGGGGGGGGGGGGGGGGGGTACTACCTTTTACGCTTTACATAAATTACATTAATATGTCGGTAACCCCAAACCCTGCTATTTTTGTGTCTTTAGGGGGGTACTGGGTCTTGATCAGGGGGTACCGTAGGAAGGGGACATCTTTTGGGATGCAGACATCGCAAAAACCGAATTACACTTAATGACAACAGTCAAAAGCATGAATGAAGTGTCATTAATGTTCATGATATGCGTCATGTCATGTTTATAAAGGGTTTATGTCATCCTTATGTAGACACCCCTCAAATACAGTCTGACCATAATATGTATGGCTCGTGATGTTTAATCGACTAAAACCAGAAGCTCTCTCTAATACACACACATACACACACACGCATACACAAAACGCACACACACACACACATACACTCACACACACACTCTCACACACACACACATGCACTCACACACACATACATGCACTCACACACACACACACACACACACACACACACACACACATGCACTCACACACACGCACACATGCACTCACACACACGCACACATGCACTCACACGCACACGCACACATACACACACACACACATGTGTGTGTACGATTACTCTTCTCACTCCTGCGGGCTGCTCTGACACCTCTCTAAAAATAGTCTGTGCTCACTCGCACACACACACACACACACACACACACACTCCGCCGTGCCGCGCAG
>CM059283.1:4645258-4647758 GCA_030347295.1 Setipinna tenuifilis | reverse complement strand
TAACCAAGACAGCCGCTTATGTAGTTCTATGATAAACAAAATGGAAATGTAAAAACAAATAACAATGTCTTTGTGGATTTCCTCTTGATTTACTGTATATATTTGTACATTTGTACCACCTGTCATAGACAGGAAGTCAACAACTGCACCTGCCGTAAACAGGAAGTGAAGATGGCCTCTCGGAGAGAGAGAGAGAGAAAGAGAGAGACAGAGAGAAAGAGAGAGGGGGGGAGAGAGTGTGTCTGTGGGTTCCTGGAGATTTACTGTATATTTGGACACTGTAGTCTTCTCAGCCTCTGTACAAACATACCCACTTCAGTGCTCTGTGTGTGTATGTGTCAGTACTGTGAGCGAGTGTGTGTGTGTGTGTGTGTGTGTGTGTGTGTGTGTGTGTGTGTGTGTGTGTGTGTGTGTATGTGTGTGTATGTGTCAGTCCTGTGAGCGAGTGTGTGTGTGTGTGTGTGTGTGTGAGCAAGTGTGTGTGTGTATGTGTGTGTGTGTCAGTCCTGTGAGCAAGTGTGTGTGTGTGTGTGTGTGAGAGCGAGTGTGTGTGTGTATGTGTGTGTGTGTCAGTCCTGTGAGCAAGTGTGTGTGTGTGTGAGAGTGTGTGTGTGCGTGTGTCAGTCCTGTGAGCAAGTGTGTGTGTGTGTGTGTGTGTGTGTGTGTGTGTGTGAGTCCTGGTGTTTACCCTGCTGTAATTGGTGTGGTGGGGAGACAGAGGCAGCACTGAGGGAGTTAGGGGGTGTGTGGGGGTGTGTGGGGGGTGTGTGGGGGGTGTGTGGTGGGGGTGTGTGGGGGGGTGTAGGGGGTGTGTGGTGGGGGGGGTGTGGGGGGTGTAGGTGGTGTGTGGTGGGGGGGTGTGGGGGGGTGTGGGGGGTGTAGGGGGTGTGTGGTGGGGGTGTGTGGTGGGGGGTTGGGGAGGTGTGGGGGGAGTTAGGGGGTGTGTGGTGGGGGGTGTGGGGGGAGTTAGGGGGTGTGTGGTGGCGGCCATAAGGAGAGCACTGGGGAGTTAGGGGTGTGTGGTGGGGGGGTGTGGGCGGTGTTAGGGGGTGTGTGGTGGGGGGGTGTGGGGGGTGTATGAGGGAGTTAGTGTGTGTGTGGTGGGGGGGTGTGGGGGGTGTGGGGGGTGTGTGGTGGGGGGTGTGTGGTGGCGGCCATAGAGGAGAGCACTAATGAGGAGCCATTACCCTCCAGCAGACACTACGCATGATGGCACACCACACATCTACGGGATAATATTACTGAATGTTAAAATGAAGGGTGTATGTGTGTGTGTGTGTGTGTGTGGGCGTCTGTGTGTGTGTGTGTGTGTGTGTGTGTGTGTGTGTGTGTGTGTGTGTGTGTGTGTGTCTGTGTCTGTGTCTGTATGTGTGTGTGTGTGTGTGTCTGTCTGTGTGTCTGTGTGTGTGTGTGTGTGTGTGGGCGTCTGTGTGTGTGTGTGTGTATTTGTGTGTGTATGTGTGTAATATCCATGTCCTTCTTTGTTTGGACTTGGCAAATGGCAACATCCAAGAATGGATGTAAAAATGAATGAACAAAAAGAACGAATAAAGAAAAAAGTGGACCATAAATAAGTGAATGAATAAATTAATGAATTAATGAATGTGTTTATTTATGTCCTAGTTAGTGTACTGTAATTGCTTGTCTTTTGTATTCTACTGTAAATTAAACAAACAAACAAACAAACAGCACCCATTTGTCATTGTGATTACATGGTACACCACAACACAGCACAGCACAGATGGTACCATGCTCAGGGCACCTCAGAGTGTGTGTGTGTGTGTGTGTGTGTGTGTGTGTGTGTGTGTGTGTGTGTGTGTGTGTGTGTGTGTGTGTGTGTGTGTGGACAGTATCATGCTCAGGGTATCTCAGTGTGTATGTGGACAGTAACATAGTCAGGGCACCTCAGAGTGTGTGTGTGTGTATGTGTGTGTGTGTGTGTGTGTCTCTCTCTCTCTCCCCCCATCCCAGGGTTCTCCTAACTGTGTAATGTGTGTTGTGTGTGATGTGTGTTGTTAAGTGAGTGTGTGTTGTTGAGTGAGTGTGTGTTGTTGAGTGAGTGTGTGTTGTTGAGTGAGTGTGAGGCATAATGGCGAGTGCCGGGAAATAATGCTGGCACTCTCACAACACGCTGTGTGTGTGTGTGTTATGGGTGTGTGTGTGTGTGTGCATGTGTTTGTGCGCGTGTGTTTGCGTATGTGTGTGTATGAGTCGGAAGTTGTTGAAACTCCAACAGGAAATTAGATCTGAGGCATGTGTGTGTGTGTAAATTGGATCTGAGGCGTGTGTGTGTGTGTGTGTGTGTGTGTGTGTGTGTGTGTGTGTGTGTGTGTAAATTGGATCTGAGGCTCGGGGGAACTTTAAAAGGTGACCCACTCCATCCTGCCCACCAGGCAACGGAACTGCCGTAACGGAAACGCAGAGGGTGTGTGTGTGTGTGTGTGTGTATAAGTGATTGAGTGTGTGTGAATGTGTGTGTGTATGTGTGTGTGTTGTGAGA
>CM059283.1:4610258-4632758 GCA_030347295.1 Setipinna tenuifilis | reverse complement strand
TGGCGTGGGCGTTGATGTAGGTGACCTCCGCAAGGTCCACCCCAGCGTCCCGCACCGCTGCCGCCATGCACCTGGGGATGGTACGCTCGGGTTACCATGACAACAGACTCAGGCTAGTTACAACAACAGACTCAGGTTACTATGACAACAGACTCAGGCTATTTACGACAACAGACTCGGGCTATTTACCATGCTGAGAGTTTTTAGCTTCTGTGTGATTCTTGACGTGTGTGCAGACGTGAGTGCCAGTGTGTGAGACGCGAGTGCCAGTGTTGTCATGAGGACAGTTGTGATAGCTACCATGGGTGTGCTGTGTTGTCATGGGGACTGTTGTGATTGTCATTGTGGGTGTGCGGTGTTGTCATGGGGACAGCTGTGATGGCTACCGTGGTTGTCCAGTGTTGTCATGGGGACTGTTGTGATGGCTACCGCGGTTGTCGGTGTGCCGTGCTGCGTTACCTCAGTGCTCCATCTCCGTCCGCGGTGGGGGCAGTGATGTGGCTGGCGTCGCCCGAGAGCCCGTATCCCAGCACCTCGGCGTACACTCGCGCCCCCCTGGCCACCGCTCGCTCGTACTCCTCCAGCACCATGACGGCCGCCCCCTCCCCCATCACGAAGCCGTCCCGGTCGGGGTGGAAGGGCCGCGAGGCCAGCCGGGGC
Source organism: Setipinna tenuifilis (assembly GCA_030347295.1). Lineage (NCBI taxonomy): Eukaryota > Metazoa > Chordata > Actinopteri > Clupeiformes > Engraulidae > Setipinna > Setipinna tenuifilis. Next base: position 4,632,098 of record CM059283.1, on the reverse strand, counting down.
TGCTGGTTCCAGCTGGTGCTCAGTGCCCGCGCCCGGGCGAACCCCGCCAGCGCCAGGGGGCCCACGCACGCCTCCGCACCCCCGGCAACCATCGCCATGGCGTCTCCGTGGGCGATGAAGCGGGCCGCGTCCCCAATGGCGTGGGCTCCCGTGGTGCAGGCCGTGGAGACGGCGTGGTTGGGGCCCTTCAGCTTGTGCTTGATGCTGATGTGGCCGGCGGCCATGTTGACCAGGATGCGGGGCACGAAGAAGGGACTCACCTGGGGGGGGGGGTACAAGCGTGATTATACACAGCACAGCACAGCACATCACATCACAGCACAGCACATCACAGCACAGCACAACACAGCACAACACATCACATCACATCACATCACATTACATCACAACACAGCACATGGTGGCAGGGGCAGCTGTGCTAGTGATTAAAGAGTTGGTCTTGGGATCAGAGGGTTGCAAGTTTGAATCCTGTTGTAGTAGGAAGAATGGGGTGAGGGAGTAAACAACCAGTGCTCTCCTGCACCTTCATCCATGGCTGAAGGGCCCTTGAGCAAGGCATCTAACCCCACATAGCACCAGGGACTGTAACTGGAACCCTGTACCTAAATAACTGTAAGTCGTTCTGGATAAGAGCGACAGCTAAGTGTAATGTAGTGTAATATAGTGCACACAACCAAACTGACTCTGCATTTAACCCATCACACACATGAGGAAGGGACAGCCATGACAACCACGCCCAGGGAGCAGTGTGTGGGGAAGGCATCATGCTCAGGTGAGGGTTGATGTAGGTTATTTACAGCAACCAGCTCTATTTCTCACATTCAACTTTTGATTCAAGTTAAAGAAACACGGTCACAGACAACAAGATGCATTTATGCTTCATGAGCTGTGTTTCCTGCAGCAGTAAAGTAGGGCCTGACCTTGTTGTAGCCGCGTGACTCGAAGGCGGCGGCAGTGCGTGCGATCTCCTCCAGCGACACCATGCCCATCCCCACGGCAACGCCCGTGCCCAGCTGCTCCTCGGTGCTGCTGGGATACCACCCACAATCCTCCAGGGCCAGCTGCGCCGCCGCGATCGCCATGACGGTGGCGGGGGACATGCTGCTGATCTCGCCGCGGCTGACGAAACGCTCCTCGCGAAACTCGCCCTCGCCGTCCCCCCTGGGCACCCGTGCGGCCACCTTACAAGGCACCGACTTGTACTCCTCGGCGTCCAGGGCGACGATACCGCTCTCGCCCTGTAGGAGGCACTGCCATGGGAGGGCGGTGCCCGTGCCCAGGGGCGAGACGAGCCCGATGCCCGTGATGACCACCCTCCTGTGGGCACGGGTGCGGCTGGCGGACCCCTGGTGTCTCCGGCTGGGGCCCACACACAAGCAGCTCCTCACGGCCAAGAGTCTACTGTGGTGATGATGAGGTGACGTCATCGTCATAGTCCTTTGCAAGCACTGAACAGACATCTTTTTATCTCCTCACTTTGTGTTTGACAGGGTTCACTTCATATTCACAGTGGCATTGCTAGGAAAGCATCTGCAACAAAGAATGGGACATTGTGAAGGCAGTGTATGTACAAGGATTATTACTGTATGCATAGACATACTGGCTAATGTAGGACATGCAGTGAAATTGGTGATTGGTGATGGAGGATTGTGGCCAAATCTAGTACTGCAATTAAAATCAAAACACTGCAATGCGTTCAGAGGCAAAAGACAAAATCAACCCATAAGCAGAATTGGCGGGTTGCAAATGGTTTAAATGCGCATATTCTGGCTGCTGGCTGACTACTGCTGTCAGACAAATCAGTATTTCAGCTTAACATGTTTCCTTAATGCCTGCTGACTTAGAACATATGATTACTTGTCGTGCACTTCTTACATACCCACAGCCCATTTAACTCGAACTTGAATTAAACGAACCAGCAAGGCCAAAAGTCTGCCGCCCCCCCCCCCCAGGACTACAATGTTAAGTTGCGACATTGTCCTTGTTGTGTCCCTAGCACCGGCGTTAACAGCTAATGCTTCGAATGAAGTACTATGGGTCTTGCTAAGACGAATTACACTGTTCAGTAAGCACCTTAGCCAGCGAGTGCAAATAACATTCCATAGCCATATAATCAAACACACTGACACAGAAAACAAAAGAACTTCAGGGTCATACCTTAAATTATAACAAGCCATGTTTATACTGTTATACAAAACTTTACATGCCACAAGGCTGTCACATTTGCAAATGACAACACGAACACCCGTGCTTTCAAGAGCCATGTGACAGGTGACAGCTCTTAGACATCCATAAATCTGCCTGCTTAAAAATAACTATATATTTCAAGTGATAAATATATTTTAACGCCGATTCTGTAAAAATGTAATAATTATACACCGTTTTGACTGCATACTCTCCGTGTATGTTATTGATGAGTTGCTACATTTAAAAAGAAGTCTTGCATATATTTTCAGGCACAAGACGGACAGCTATTTGTGCTTACGTTCATAGAGGCGTACAGATCTCTACTGTCTATGATACAGAGCACAGCTCAGCAGCTATACAACTACACCGCAAGGAGCAGCGACAGCTTGTCAAGGAACGACCATAGACTGTGGGAACGACTCGGCATTATGGCAGGCGCAGGAGTTAGTGCACTTTGCGAAAATCCAAATGAAGTCTTTCTGGACGTCTCGAAGATATTACTCACCTACGCAGACAACATCCTTAGGTAACTTGGCTTCTGTCACACACACACATCTCTGCAACATAGACCACCGCTGAAGAAAGCAAAGTTATTTAGCTAGTCATCCACCCGGCGAGCTAGCTGACTCTGGTTTCCTCTGGTGTGATAGCTATTTAATGCACAGTCATGTTTTTTGGAAATGCAACAAACTTTGCCAGCTGTTGTAGGAACGTTGGAACACACTGCTCTGAAATATCCCAAGTCATTTACATCCAGATTGTTAATCATTGAAAGATTATTGGCAGTGTCAATCTCTCCTTTTTACAGCTTGAAATATTACAGTCAACGAGCGAACTCTTTATTTTACAGGAACCCGAATGAAGATAAATACAAATCCATCCGAATCGGAAATCCGACGTTCTCCACCAAACTCCTTCCTGTCCGGGGAGCAGTGGAGTGTCTTTTTGAAATGGGCTTTGAGGAGGTACGAGGCGCTGCTTGCTTGTCTTCCTTTGAATCTCAGGTCCAGAGTAGTAGACAGTTCCAGCGAAGGGGTGTTGCAATACTAATATTGACACATGCTCAAACCACAGTTTGTGGTCAGATGAGGATGAGAGTAGATTATTATTACTGTCAACGTGTAAGAAGGAAAAAAAGAGTGTTTTACATTATGCTTCAAGGACACAAGGCTGAGTGTTGTATCAGAGAACTGCATTGAAAATGAATCCTCTGTAGCATGTCAAGGGACTGTTAAATGGTTTGTTTTGATAACAAGATGTAATCTGTCACATAAGCTGTGACCATTTAAGGACCCCCCCCACCCCCCCCAAAAAGCATCCATGTCCCCTGTCCTGATGAAGTGCCCCCCTGTTATTAATGTCCTGTGCCTGGCATTATGTGTCACTCACTGTCAGGGTGTGAATTACCCCTTCATAATTTGGGGTTACCAGATTGTAAGGGGGTACTGCCTTTTACGTTTTAAATTAATATTACATTAGTTACAAAAGATACCCCCCCCCCCCCACCCTGCTATTTCAGTCACTTTGGGGTAACCCCAAAGTATCCTCAGTGCCCTCTGTAATTCAAACTATGCTCACTCTCTCCCCTCTTCCATCCTCCTCCTCCTCCTTCTCCTCCTCCTCCTCCTCCTCCAGGCGGACACACACCTGATCTTCCCCAAGACAGCGTCTGTGGATCAGCTGCGGAGGGTGCGGGAGTCCATCGCTGTGGAGCGGAACCAGAGGCTGGGGCTGGGGGTGGGGGTGGGGGCAGGGGCAGGCGCCCCAACTGGAGGAGGGGGAGTAGGAGGGCGAGGAGGAGCAGCAGCAGACGGGGGACAGCCAGATGTGACACCTAAGGTCCCCAGCTCTGGAGCATTGGCTGCAGGTGTCACTGCTGCCACCGCTGGTGTCACCTCTGCTACTGCCACCTCTGCCTCTGCCACTGCCACCTCTGTGTCTGGTGCTGCTGCTGCTGCTGCTGCTGCCTCTGCTGCTCCACCCCCCCAGCCTGCCTCCGCCCCCTCACCACACAGCTCCTCCCAGCAGCCCACACTGGTATGTTTATGTGTGTGTGTGTGTGTGTGTGTGTGTGTGTGTGTGTGTGTGTGTGTGTGTGTGTGTGTGTGTGTGAGAGAGAGAGAGAGAGAGAGAGAGAGAGAGGCAGAGTGTGAGAGAGGGAGAGAGGGAGGAAGAGAGCTTGTTCTGGCAAACTTCCCATACACAGGAAGTTATCAAATGCCTTTGTATACTACTGGACAGAGCTACAACCAATCAGACCACTGATTCTGATGATGCATGCATAGAGTTTGTTTTTCATTCAGGGATTCATCTGGATTTTTCCAGACCAGGAAGAACTGAGAATAGTCAGGTTGGCCAGACTGACTTGGATGAGAAATTCAGTGTAGCGTCACAGGCAGTATGGGCGGGCCCAGGCTAACACACACACAGCGTCACAGGCAGTATGGGCGGGCCCAGGGTAAGAGTGAGCATGATTATATTATGACTCATCAGGAAATGCTGAAGTAGTTTCACTTCCTAGTTTTAGAACGAAGGGAGTTTCTATTCTTTCGTTTTGAAAGAGTGGGCATCTAACTAACCGTAATCTTTGGATACCCTCAGGGATCTGAGTGGATTTATTTTGGTTAGTGACTGCATTTATGATGTCTCTGTCTCTCTTTCTCCAACTTCTTTTATTACTTTTATGTTCTGCTAATGTAAGTAGCAGTAGCCGTTTCTCTCTACTGTCTGATGTGTACAGTTTGCTTGGATTGCAGTTTGTGAGTTATTCCTCCGTAATTTGGGGGTACTACCTTTTTTATGGAGGGTACTACTTTTTTACTTTTTACATTAATTACATTCATATGTCAGTACCCCCCAACCCCCCAACTATTTTTGTCTCTTTGGGTGGTATTGTGTCTTGATCAGGGGTCACCGGACCCCCAATAATTTGCACTATGGCTGGCTGATGGTTGTTACCTCTGCCAAGGAGGTTATGTTTTATGCTGGTGTTTATCTGTCTGTCTGTCTGTCTGTCTGTCTGTCTGTCTGTCTGTCTGCCTGTCTGTCTGTCTGTTTCTTAGCAACATAACATTCTGAAATGTTGACAGTGTGTCGGTATTGTCACTGCCTCGAGGTGATTCTTTTTTTGGTTGAAAATCGGTTTATTGGTTACCTTAAAAAAAAAAAGAATGGGAACATTCACATGGGAAATCCCCACTGACAAAATCAGAAAAAGGGGAGGGGAGTGAACTGCTTGGTGTAGGTCTTAGCTTTGCTCTTTGCTCTTTGCTCTTTGCACTTTTCCAGTTACTTTATGGTCTTTTCCTCCTCTTAAGTAATTAAGAGTAGAGTACTCAGGAATCAGGAATAGTTAAAAAGGGGTGGTCTCGGACTGTTTTATCTGCCCTACTTTGGCACGGTTTCTCTGGTGTGAAAACAAAGCCAAATTGGACGGATCAGTAGAGTTTACTGCATTACTATTATGGAAAGTGGTGCGTTTTAGTCTGGTTCTGGCGGTGCCAGTCTGTTTTGGTTTGTTTAGAACTATGCATATGTGAAAACAAACCATACTGTTACCATACCATACTGTTTGCTGTCTGTTTGCTACACTGTAACATTTTTCTGACTAGCACGGCCCAAAGCAGTTGAACTATAGGTTTGGAAGCCTTGACCTGTATTCATCGTGTCTGGTGTGTGTGTGTTCTTCATGTGTCTCTCTGTAGGCCAGCAGCATGGCGTACAGTTTGACCTGTATTTACCGTATCCGGTGTGTTTGTGTGTGTGTGTGTGTGTGTGTGTGTGTGTGTGTGTGCCCTCTATGTGACCTGTATTCACTGTGTGTGTGTGTGTGTGTGTGTGTGTGTGTGTGTGTGTGTGTGTGTGTGTGTGTGTGTGTGTGTGTTCTCCGTGTGTCCCATGTAACCTGTATTCACTGTGTGTGTGTGCCCGTGCCCGTGTGCCCTATGTGACCTGTATTCACTGTGTGTGTGTGTGTGTGTGTGTGTGTGTGTGTGTGTGTGTGTGTGTGTGTGTGTGTTCTCCCTGTGTCCTATTTGACCTGTATTCACTGTGTGTGGGTGTGTGTGTGTGTGTGTATTTTCTCCGTGTGTCCCATGTAACCTGTATTATAATAATAATAATAATAATGACTTGGATTTATATAGCGCCTTTCATGAAACCCAAGGTCGCTTTACAGAGCTAGATGGGGCTAAGGAAAGGGGAGAGGGGAGGAGGGAGGGGTTAAGGACCATAGGCCTCAGTGAAAAGGTGGGACTTGAGGTGCTTTTTGAACGTAGCCAGAGTGGGGGCTTGGCGGATGTGGAGAGGTAGCCTGTTCCAGAGAGTGGGGGCAGCAATACAGAAGGCTCTATCACCAAAAGTCCGTAACTTGGACCGGGGGATGACAAGCTGATTTTTGCCAGAGGACCTCAGGGACCTAGATTGAGAGTAGGGCTGGAGAAGATCTGAGAGGTACTGGGGGGCAAGGTTATGGAGTGATTTGTATGTGAGCAGTAGGATTTTGTAGGAAATGCGGGACTTCACCATGTGTCCTGTGTGTGTGTTCTCCGTGTGTGTGTCCCTCCAGGCCAGCAGTATGGCCTTCTTCCGGACGCTGCAGTCTAACTTCCAGCACGTGCTGGTGTACGAAGGGGCGTCTCTGCAGGCCAAGGCCCGCAACTGCATCCCAGAGGACCGCCTACGCTCCCAGGCCCAGCAGAGACTAGAGCAGGCACGCCAGGCCGACCCAGGTCAGTGTACACACACACACACACACACACACACACACACTGGTGTATGAGGGGGCATCTCTGCAGGCCAAGGCCCGCAGCTGCATCCCTGAGGACTGACTACGCTCCCAGGCCCAGCACAGACTGGAGCAGGCCCGCAAAGCCGACCCGGGTCAGTGTACACACACACACACACACACACGCTATACACACACGCTATACATGTAGAAACACACACACACTTCCAGGCCCAGCACCTGCTGCAGTAGGCCCGCCAAGCCGACCCGGGTCAGTGTACACACACACTCACACACACACACACACACACACACATAAGACACAAAGACGGAAGAAAGGGAGAGGGAGGAAAGGTAGAAGAAAGGGAGAGGGAGAAGACAGAAAGGGTGGGGTGGTTTATCAGCTGCAGGTCTGTCTGGTTGGACCTGCCCTGCGTGAGGGGTGTGGAGGATCACCGCGGGCCTTCATGTCTGGCCTACTAACTTATTCACATGCAGGGGCGCAGCCAACAGCCCTTTTTGTTACTCTGATGCAAACACATTTATACATCCATATTAGTGTGTGTGTGTGTGTGTGTGTGTGTGTGTATTGCTCACAGGCTGCTCCCTGAGTGAGCAGGACATGTGGAGTTGCTTCAGTGGTTTAAGGGGGAATTGACCGTGTGTGTGTGTGTATGTGTATGTGTGTGTGCGCAGGCTGTTCTCTGAATGAGCAGGACATGCTGGTGCTGGAGCTGCTGCAGTGGTTTAAGGGGAAATTGTGTGTGTGTGTGTGTGTGTGTGTGTGTGTGTGTGTGTACAGGCTGCTCCCTAAGTGAGCAGGACATGCTGTTGCTGGAGCTGCTGCAGTGGTTTAAGGGGGAATTGACTGTGTGTGTGTGTGTGTGTGTGTGTGTGTGTGTGCGCAGGCTGTTCTCTGAATGAGCAGGACATGCTGGTGCTGGAGCAGCTGCAGTGGTTTAAGGGGGAATTGACTCTGTGTGTGTGTGTGTGTGTGTGTGTGTGTGTGTGTGTACAGGCTGCTCTCTAAGTGATCAGGACATGCTGCTCCTGGAGCTGCTGCAGTGGTTTAAGGGGGAATTGACTGTGTGTGTGTGTGTGTGTGTGTGTGTGTGTGTGTGTGTGTACAGGCTGTTCCCTAAGTGAGCAGGACATGCTGTTGTTGGAGCTCCTTCAGTGGTTTAAGGGGGAGTTCTTCTCCTGGGTGGACAGTCTGCCCTGCTCGCACTGTGGGGGGGTCACCCAGTCCGCCGGCTCGCTGCCCCCCTCCGACGAAGACCTCCGCTGGGACGGCGGCCGCGTGGAGAAGCACTTCTGCAACACCTGCCAGACCGCCACACGCTTCCCCAGGTAGGACAGGACAGGTGATTTACACTCAAAATACATGCACAGGCTAAGAGGCAGCAAGACAGCCAGCAGTCCAACACCAGAAGTCAGCTTCCACTCACTCACTCACACACTCACACTCACACACAGCCAGCAGGCCCACACTAGAAGCCTCTCTTTGGCAGCAGGAAGCAGGTGCTTTTAGGGAGGCTTGATTGCATGCATGGCCAGGTGTTCCTAATTAGGCCAATCACATCACACCATCGTCTGAGCAGATAGTGTGTAGGGCAGCTAAAGCCAGATCCAATCTTTTTACATTTCAGCAGAGTCCACACCTCCAGGAAGGAAAAAAGTTTCTGTGTGTGTGTGTGTGTGTGTATACATATATTAAGGAATGCCCCTCTGCCTCTGTGCTCTGCAGGTACAATAACCCTGAGAAGCTGCTGGAGACCAGGAGGGGGCGCTGTGGGGAGTGGGCCAACTGCTTCACCCTCTGCTGCAGGGCACTGGGGCTTGAGGCACGCTACATCTGGGACAGCACAGGTTAGTATGCTAGTACAGATTAGTATGCTACATCTGGGACAGCACAGGTTAGTATGCTAGCACAGATTAGTATGCTACATCTGGGACAGCACAGGTTAGTATGCTACATATGGGACAGCGCAGGTTAGTATGCAAACACAGTTTGGTATACTACATTGGGGCAGAACAGGTTACTATAGTAGTACAGGTTAGTATACTATATCTGGGACAGCACAGGTCATTATACTAGTGTGTGAATATACAATGCAGCCTTTTAAGGCATGTGCATGTAGGCCGTTGGGACATGCTGGGTCACTGAGGCACACTGGGACAACAGAGAATGCTGGGAACACTGAGGGATTGTGGGTAAGATGGAGGTGGGCGGAGCTGGCTGTGGGCCCAGGCGGAGTGGGCGGGCGAGGAATGCATCTCATTGGTGCTGCCGTGGCAACAGCTGGTTGCTATGGAGCCATGGGGCCCTGGCCTCACCGTCGTCTGGACACCACCATGGTCAGGGCTGGACCGCAGTGGACCACTGGATGTGGTGTGTGTGTGTGTGTGTGTGTGTGTGTTCAGGGGCGGGGGTTGTATGTGAGTTTTGTCTCACCATGTACTGAAATGACAACAAAAACCTACTTGACTTGACTTGGCTGTAGAACATTGGCCTTTGTGTCCGTAATGGATTCATATGCTTGGACACACACACACACACACACACACACACACACTACACCACGCACATATATATGCGTTCCCATGCAAGAAACAGATATGTGTTACATTGGCCTTTGTGTCCGTAATGGATTCATATGCTTGGGCACACACTACACTACGCTCGCACACACACACACACACACACACACTACACCACGCACATTCGCATTCACATGCAAAGAAACAGATATGTGTTTCCTGTAATAAAAGGGAGTTGGATTATTCAGACATAGAAACAGCAGTGGACATGGCAAACTCCTCTAGTGAAGGACAGTCACACAGGAAGAGTGTTTACTGATAAACTCACCGCTCTCTTAGAGCACAGAATGATTACAGGCTGCTGGTTTCCTTCCATCTGTTTACTTCTTTCTTTTTCTCTCCCCCCTCTATCTCTCTCCCCCTCTCTCCCCCTCTCTCCCCCTCTCTCCCCCTCTCTCTCCCTCTCTCTCCCCCTCTCTCCCTCCCTCTCTCTCTCTCTCCCTCTCTCTTTCCTTTGTCTTATTTTTGCTCTCGGCCTCTTTCTCTCTCTGCTGTTTCCGTCTCCATCTGTTTACCCCTCTCTCTTTGTCTCTCTCTCTTTCTCCTTTTCTCTCTCTCTCTTTCTCCTTCTCTCCATCTGTGCTTACCATTCTCTCTTTCTGTCTCTCTCTCTCTTTCCCCTTCTCTCTCTCTCTCTTTCTCTCCTTTCTCTCCCTCTCTCCCTCCATCTGTGTTTTCCCTCTGCTCCTTCTGGTTATCTTTCTTATTTTCTTTCTTGTTCTCCTCTCTTCTGTCTTTCTCGACGTTTTTCCTGCTGCTCTCTGTCTCTCCACCCATTTCACACTTTCTCTCTTTTTGTCTCTCCCTCTTCTTCTTTCCCTCTCTCTTCCTCTTTCACTCTCAATTACTCTCTCGCTCTCTTCCTCTTTCTCTACCCTCTCCCTCTCTTGCTCTCTCCCCCCCCTCTACCTTTCTCTCTCCCTCTTCCCCCCTTCCTCTGTCTTCCTCTCCCTCTCCCCCTTTCTCTCTCCCTCTCCCCTTTCTTTCTTCCTGTCCCCCTTTCTCTTTCTCTCCCCCTCCTCCTCTCTCCCTCCCTCCCTCTCTAGATCACGTGTGGACGGAGGTGTTCTCTGTGTCTCAGGGTCGGTGGCTTCACTGTGACCCGTGTGAGAATGCGTGTGACAAGCCCCTGCTGTACGAGGTGGGCTGGGGCAAGAAGCTCTCCTACGTCCTGGCCTTCTCCAAGGACCAGGTCAGTGTGCCCCGCCTCCGTCACGTGGTCATGTGATCTACAGCTAAGTGCTGATTGGTGTAGGTAGATAATGGGCAAATCCGACTTTTTGCCCATTGGCTTAAAACACAACACTAATTGCTTTAACATGATGTCAAATGAGATTCGACGATCTGTGACTGCTGCGGATTGGTACATGACGGTCATGTGATCTGGGAAACTGCTGCTGATTGGTGCATGTGGATCATGTGATCTGTGAGACTGCTGCTGATTGGTGCAGGTGGTGGACGTGACGTGGCGGTACTCCTGTAAGCATGCTGAGGTGCAGGCCAGACGGACACAGGTGCAGGAGACCTGGCTACTACACACAGTCAACGCACTCAATACTGTGGTGAGTGTCTGCCCATCTTACTGGTGTGTGTGTGTGTGTGTGTGTGTGTGTGTGTGTGTGCATGCAGGAGACCTGGCTACTACACACAGTCAACGCCCTCAATACTGTGGTGAGTGTTTGGCCATCTTAGTGGTGTGTGTGTGTCTCTGTGTGTGTATGTGTGCATGCCTGTGGTACTGTTTTGCTGGCTGGAAATATGTGCTGTGTGATCTTTGTGAGGGATGTGTTCCATATGCATGTAGGTAGTCTGTGTGTGTGTGTGTGTGTGTCTTGAGTGTTAATGTACGCGTGTGTCTTGAGTATTAATGTGCGTGTGTGTGTGTGTGTGTGTGTCTGTCTGTCTGTCTGAAGTATTAATGTGTGTGTGTGTGTGTGTGTGTGTGTCTGAAGTATTAATGTGTGTGTGTGTCTGAAGTATTAATGTGTGTGTGTGTGTGTGTTTTAGCGTCAGCAGGCGCTGGGTGCTGAGCGTAAGAGGGAGATGCTGGAGAGGCTGCTGGTGGAGCTGGTGGAGTTCATCTCCCCCAAGAGCCCCCGCGCTGGGGAGCTGGGGGGCCGCGTCTCGGGGTCCCTGGCCTGGAGGGCCGCACGCGGGGAGACAGGGGCAGCAGCAGGGGCAGCGGCGCCCCCACAGGTGAGAGGAAGCACTGCAGCCGTCAGTTCACACTGTTTACCTATACATTACATTACATTACATTGCATTTGGCAGACACTTTTATCCAAAGCGACTTACAAAAAGGAGGACATAAGCAACAGAGGTGTAAAAGGACACAGAGTAGGGACACAACGGACATATGTACTTCTGCATAGGGACAGAGAGAGAGAGAGTTGGTTTAGTGTTTGTTAGTTTTGTTAGTTTTGTAAGGAAGGGAAGCAATCTCGGAAGAGAAGGGTTTTTACAAGCTTTTTAAAGATAGGGAGGGATGTTGCTGTTCTTGTCGCAACTGGTAGGTCATTCCACCATTTGGGGACAGTGTCACCTGCGCATTCACCTGACACTGTCACCTGTACAATCACCTTACCCTCTCACCTGTCAGCCCATTAATCGTCTTACCACACATGTCACATGTCACTTGTGCATTCACCATATCCTGTCCACCTGTCACCTGTGCATTCATCTTACACAGTCACCCTGTTACCCAGTCAGTCATCTTATTCAGTCTACCTGTCACCCAGTCAATTATGTTACCTGTCCACCTGTCACTTGTGCATTCACCTTATATTGTCCACCTGTCACCTGTCCATTTCATCTTACACAGTCCCCTATAACCTGGTCAGTCACCTTACACAGTCTCCCTGTTACCTGGTCAGTGATGTCACACAGTGTACCTGTCACCCCATCAATCAAGTTACCCTGTCCACTTGTGCATTCACCTTACACTGTCCACCTGTCACCAATCAATCATGATACCCTGTCCACCTGTGTGGGCAAGTGCTTGTCCATCCAATCAATCAATCAGTGTTTGTCAATAGGGTCAATCAGTGTTAATGGCCGCCTGTTAGTCACGCTGTGCTGTGTTTATGGGGCATGATGGGCCTACAGGGCTAGTGGTTAAAGGCAACACTGGGGTCACGTTAGGGGTCAGTAACAGGACTATAAAGGGTCAAAGGTCATATCAGCTTGTGCTGTTGTGTGCAGGAGGCGGCGGGATTCGTGTTCGTCCCCACGGAGAAGGAGAAACGGGCGAAAGTGTTCCGCCTGTGCTACAACGTGACGAGCGACAGCTACAGCCGCCCGGGCAGGGGGGAGGTCATCAGCGGCTGGGAGAAGTGGGTCTGGAGGAAGGAGCACATCTTCAGGAAAGTGGAGGACGACTGGCAGATGGTGAGTCCCGCCCCCCTTCGTCTTCCTCTCTCCCTCTCTCTCTGTCTCGCTCGCTCTCTCTGTCTCTCTCTCTGTCTCTGTCTCTCTCTCTCCCACTCCCCCTCTCGGTCTCTGCCCCCCCTCTCTTTCTCTCTGTCTGTCTCTCTCTGTCTCTCTCCCTCTTTGTCCCTCTCTATCTCTCTCTCTCTCTCTCTCTCTCTCTCCCTCTCTCTCTTTCTCTGATGGTTTTTGAGGTATGCCATAGAAGAGCTACAAATGCTCTTGGCTGAGATTAAGAAATGGATCAGGGTGGTTTTTAAAAATGCTGCTAAACACAGAGTGCATTGCAACAAGAAGTATAGAGCTTTTCTGAGAATGAACGCTTCTCTGAAACATTGCAAACGCTGCAAAGACTATATTTGTCGATGTGTATACAATTCATTTGCTTGGAAGTTTTGGGGGCAATGTTAAAGCCACCTGTATGTGACGTGTACCTGTCTGCCCCCCCACCTGTCTGCCCCCCCACCTGTATGTGACGCACACCTGTCTGACCCCCCCCCCCACCTGTGCTCAGGTGTACCTGGCGCGGGCGGAGGGCAGCAGCTCTGGGAGTGTGAGCTGGAAGCTGGACTGTGGCGCGGCGGGGGTGCGGATAAAGACGGCCACGGTCAGGGCACACACACACACCTTCGAGTCGGGACGCGTACGCTGCAGTGTGTGCTCGGGCGACATCTGTGTCGCCTTCGCCGGAGGTGAGAGTTTGTGTGTGTGTGTGTGTGTGTGTGTGTGTGTCTCTGTCTCTGTGTGTGTCTCTGTGTGTGTCTCTGTCTGTGTGTCTCTGTCTGTGTGTCTCTGTCTGTGTATGTGTCTCTGTGTGTGTGTCTCTGTGTGTGTGTCTCTGTCTGTGTGTCTCTGTCTGTGTGTCTCTGTCTGTGTGTCTCCGTGTGTTTGTCTCCGTGTGTGTGTGTCTGTGTCTGTGTTTCTGTCTTTATTATTCCCAAGGGGCAATTAGGCAGCAGGGAGTACACAGATCCAATCAAGTTCAGCAGACAGTGGAGGTGGTTATGGTGTGTGTGGGAGACAGATCAATGAGGAAGAATGAGTGAGTGAGAATGAGTGTCTAGTGCTCCCCCTTCTGGTGGCTGTGTGGACCTACAAGGATGCTTTATTGTCACATGCATAAACACACTGGCTAGAGTAGGACATGCAGTGAAACTGGTGAACATGCAGTGAAATTGTCATTGTCCTAATTGCCAGTCTATAGCCATTGTCCATTGCCATCCTATACAAGGATACAAGGATGGTTTGTCACATGCACTGGCTAGAGTAGGACATGCATTTGCAGTGATGCCTGTGCATCACCTGTCTGTGTGGGGCTGAGGGTGAGAAGACTTTGGTAGGTCATGACTGCTTGATCGTGTTTGTGATTTGCAGTTTGTAATATGTTTGTGTGTGTTACGTATGTGATTTTGTGTGCGTGTGTGCGTATGTGTGTATTGATGTGTGTTATGTATTGATATGCATGTATGATATTGTGTGTGTGTGTGTGTGTGTTATGCATTTATATGTGTGTGTGTGTGAGAGATGTGTATTCACAGATGGGGAGGTTCATGCATTGTCTGGCTTGGCTTGTGTGTGTGTGTGTGTGTGTGTGTGTGTGTGTTGTCTGGCTATTGTCATACATTGTCCCACTAATGTGTGTGTGTGTGTGTGTGTGTGTGTACAGACGGGGAGGCCCATGAGTTGCCGGCCCTCGCTGGCGCCAGTGAAATGACCATCCAGGTGGAGCTGGAGTATGGGTCGTCATGGCAACACGCTCAGCTCTTCCGGCAGGGGCTGAAGGAGACGGACAAGTGGTCGCTGGAGGTCGTCGTGGAGATGGAGGATGCCTGACGGAGACGAGACGAGGCGGGCGTGCGGACGGACGATGAGTGCAGGGCGTCCAGTGTGCTACAGTGAGGTGTCCCACAGACAGGGGGCACTATGCTTAGAGACACCACCATCACCACCACCACCGGCCACATGGACAATGGCATCAACATGGAGTCCATGGCATCAGTGAAGACTCCTCACTCCTCTCCTCTCCTCTGACAAAAGGGCAAACCCAAAGTGTACACTGCACAGTGCACTATTTATGTAGTCAAAGCCAATGCAAAGGACATATTGGGCTCGTTTGAAATGACTCGCTGTTTGAGTCAGTGGCTTGAAGCAATGCATTCTGGACTTGAAATAGTGATGTATCTGGACAATCTTGTCCGAACGTCACCATACCACACCGTACCAACCCACCCATGTGGTACGCTGACGTTCCGATGAGAACGTCTTAAAACTTCACCATTTCTAGTACAAAATGGATTGCTTTCAGCCAGCCAGTCATTTCAAACAAGCCCAACGTGCACTACATAGTGAACAAATGGACATCTCGCAGAGTAAAGTGCACTATGTAGTGAGTGAATTGATGTCAGTGGGACTTTCTGCTCTGTACAGTGAACGAGTGCACATTTGAGACTGAGCCAACAGAGTTACCTCTTCATAATTGGGGGGTACCTTTAACAGTGGGGGGGGGGGGGGGGGGGGGTACAACTACAGTTTACCTTTAGCATAAAGTACATTAATATGTTGGTACCCCCCAACCCTGTTGTTTTGGTCTCTTTAGGGGGTGCTAGGTCTTGATCGGGGGATTGGGGTACTGAACCCCCCCCCCCTCCCCAGTATTTTAAACTGTGGCAGCCAGTGTTGGGTGCTACTGGAGGATGAGATGGGAGAGGTGCCATTTTACCAGAGTTGTATAAAGTAGAAGTAGAAGTACTGTTTTGGATGTAATTACAACACAAGTAGTACGGTACTACGCAGTTGCAACTGCATAACACCATACTACCAGTGTTGTAATACAGTGTTGTAATTACATCCAAAATAGTACTTCTACTTCTACTTTATACAACTCTGCATCTTACATGTGCAGCCATGTGGGTCAGTGCTGTATAGGTGCTCCACTGGGCCAGTGGGGATTGATGCGTGTGATCTTTTGTGTGACTGTTCTGGTCTGGAAATGCAGTAAGTCACTCTAAGTGTGCTGAACATGTAACAAATGCTGTATGAGTGCTGTTGTGTTGTGTCTTTTGTTAGTGTGTTATTGTTTTGTTTTCTTTTCTATGTTGGATTCTGGTGGAAATTGTTTGTTTGCAGCTACACATGTATTGTATTTTTAACTATTAATGTTACACAAAAATGTGATTCCAGCGTGATTGAATAAAGATTAAATGTTTATTTTGTAAATAAACACACGTGTGAAGCATGGTAATTGACAAACTTGTTCACTAAAATTGAGTTCATCATATACAGAAATGTCTGTTTTTCTACCTCTGAAGTTGTCAAAATATTAGAATGGCTGTACTTTGTAAAATGTGTATCTTGTGCTTGCCTGTGTGCTGGGTTGTAGCTCACCTATCGCAGCCACTAAGAAAGACATTTAAGTAGTGCGTCCACTGGGGTCATGAATCTTCTGACTGACTAGTAGTAGTCTGGATTCATGTCTATGGCTTCATCCCGGGTTTCCTCGGTATGGACTGATTGTCGCTTGTGATTGGCGGAGGCACCGGCACCTCCAAACGCTGCCTCGCCATTGGTCGGCCAGGGGGCTTTGCTTCTTCGCCGTGCGGATGGTGAAGCCGGACAGACGCAGTGGCGGCACTGTTATTGTTTCTGAATGAAAATCCAAGGGGATGTGGAAATAGCCGCGCGTTTCACATGAACCTAATTTAAATGTCACCGTTGTTTGTTTTTTATACGGAATACGTGTGGTGTGAATGTATTTAAGTAAGTAGTTGTACAGTATTTATACCCTAGCAAGTTGCAGCTTAGCTAGGACGTTCAGGCCTTGTACCACCGCGCGTCGATTTTAACAATAGCCGAGACACACTCCCCTTTGCACGGGCAAACTGTCTTCATGAAATTCTTTTACTGTCAGAAATTGATGCTCGGCTCATAAAAATCCCACATTGAGTATGTCGTATATGGGACTATACATTTAATGTCTTGTGTTAATTTATGGACAATTTTTACAAAGACCTTGGAGCATTTTTAAACACATCATTTTGAGAAACACAAAAGGAATATGTCCAACGGAGCTGCGGGAAGCGGAGGCTTGACTTGGGTGGTAAGTAGCTTATTTTGTTTTTTTGAAAAGCTTTTTTTAGTAGATGATGGGGAGTAGCACAATATGCTATACCAAAATGCAATCTTTTCAAATACACCTATGTATTCTCATTTGCAACCTTGCAGTATCCCGGTGGAATGTGTGTGTGGCTGTGTTGCTTAGTTAGCTTGCAATGCTAGCTGACTGGCCATTACCATCAACGTTAGCAAGTGGGAAAAGGAGGCTACCTAGCAATATTAGCCTGCTAACTTTAATTAATGACTACATGGGAGCGAATGAAATATCATTGCAGAAATATAGCAGGGTGCGACTGGCGTTGTGTGGGGAAAAACATGTAGAAATTGTAAAATATACGAGGGAGCTGGGTCGCCTCGACATTTTGTTCTCGTGGTGTGTTTGTGCGCGAGCCATCCGTGCTCCGGCAAGGTTCTGAAAAAAACTTCTCTTTGTGTGGAAGAAACAGTGCTGGCTAGCCAGCTAGCGATACCTCAGATCTGATTAATGACTTGAAACATGGACTTGTTTCAGGTCTGGTGAAAAACTGGTTTCGACTGTAGAAAGGCTTAGGTCTCATACAGCCTGCAGGATGCCCTGTTTACATACGTATTTTAGTTTGTCGAAGTTCCTTAAGTTTAGAGACCAAAATATTGATGGCCACCTTGAACGGTTTATCAACATCCTCTGGTAACAATCAGGGGTGGACATTAACTTAAGCAAAATGTGAACTTTTACCAGCCACTGACAAACAAATGATATAAAAACTCAATATAATATAATTATGTTGTGTCCAAAATTTACAAATCTCCATCCCTGGTAACAATAGTAGGCTACCAGTTGGTAAACAGGGCTAAAAAATTAACTTTACAATTTGTAAACCCTTTAGCAGCCACAACCCAAAGTTATTATACAATTCAGCAGCCACTCAGCATGAAATATGATTTTGTGTCTGGTTTACACCAGCCTCCTTTTAATATTTTACCAGTTAGTGCCACCTTCCATTCGTGCTGGCGAGGGTTAGGAAATGTCATGTGGGAGACTCAATATGAATGAGTTCTCTGCTTTGTAGTGTGGAGAGGATTAAGTTAAGCAGAAACAATGTAGAGGCCGTCTTTATCACCTAATCACTCAAGAGGGTCTTTAGCTGGTCTACAATATGCTCCTTACCCCAACAAAGGGGGGTTCAGGATGGCCCCACATATCTTTGTGATTAATGTCTCTGGGTAATGTTGAACAACATGTCCACATTATGGTCGTACTTGTATTTCAAGTCATCCTACATTCTGGCCAATGTGACTAGGACAGTGATGGGTCATTGGCTTCAGAAGCTACAATCCAGCACCACATATTTGTTGTCTTTCAGCTGTTAACCAAATCAACTGATTCCAATTTGCACAACTCTTCGTCCAGATAGAAAAGTTAATTAATGCAAAACACCTGTATTGGTAATTACACAGGTAATGACACTGGTAATTACACAGTTACACAGTTCAGAGTTTCTCATATGTACATTAAGGAAACTTGTTCTCAGTGTCAGTGAAGTTCATCCTTTGTTGTCCATGTGAACGGCACACGTAATAAAACACATTAAGACACGACATAAAAGGCACAAGACATCGCAACAGCAATAAATACAATTCGAATACAATAGTGTCTGTGCACTATGCAAGCTGGTCTATATGTGCAGAATAGTGTCTTATTTGTGGTTATTTGCAATATGTGGTACTGGATTATGGCTTCCGAATCCGGGTTGCCCATCACTGGACTACATTACATCACATTACATTACCAAAGCGATTTACAAAAGGAGGACATAATACGCTAACAGAGGTGTAGAGGAACACAGAGTAAACAGACTACACACATACACACAAGGAGATACATGTGCCTTAAGTAAGTTTCCCAGAGCAGGGACACTTCAGACACACACACACACACACACACACACACACACCCCTACACACACACACAGACTCAGACTTTGTTGTCCATGTGAATGGCACACGTGAAGTGTAAAGTGTCGGCTGCTTCTCACAGAAGCTGTGACCCCTTCGCCCCAGACGGTCGTGGCCAGCGGAGTGATTTTTAAATAAAGTTTCAATTGACTGGAGTAGCTCTCAGGTTTTAGTGTTGACGCGGAGGGCCAGGGGACCTCCTGAGTGACATGTTGGCAGCGGCGGCCGCTGTTGTAACCTCAGCCCCTTTTATCTCTGCGCTGAGAGTGGCATCGCCAAGGCGTAAAGGTTGTATCGCCCGCCGGCCCACAGCGCTGCCCTACAAAGGCAGAGTGCAGTAACTACACCAACACTAACACTGATAATAAATGCCTTTAAAGTTGGCATAATGTCCAGTCCAACATGTTGTAGGTATAATAGCGGCAATGCATTACATTACATTATTATATTACATTATTATTATGTCCTCCTTTTGTAAGTGGACCTCCTGAGTGACGTGTTGGCACCGGCGACCGCTGTTGTAACCTCAGCCCCTTTTTATCTCCGCTAGGGCTGCCACAATTAGTCGTGAATAGTCGACTACGACTAATTGACTAATCGTCGTTTAGTAATTTAGTAGTTAGTAGTTTTTTTTTTTTCTTTACTTTGCTTTTCTGTCAAATCTGCCGCTACAGCTTCCACTGCCGCGTCTGCCTTTCTGTCACATGCACACTAGGGCTGCCACAAACGACTAGTTTGATAGTCGACTAATCACCGATTTTATCTCCGCGCTGAGAGTGGCATCGCCCTAGCCTGGCTAACGCGACTTATCAATGCTCTGCGAACATTGGTCTGGCCAAGCTGTGTTGTAAACCCATTTCTCAGAGGGCGGGCTTAACCCACGTGTGTGAAATGCCTGTGTTTGCTACTGGACGAAGAATCACACCCCTCGCTAAACTACCGCGTCATTGCCTTTTTGAAATGCTAGATTTTCATTGGTCCCAGTTTCTCTGCTAATGTAGAAACGGTGTAGACAGGCAGCTTGGCCAGACTTACTTGCATGCGAAATGCAAATGCATCGCCGAGGCGTAAAGGTTGTATCGCCCGCCGGCCCACAGCACTGCCCTACAAAGGCAGAGTGCAGTAACTACACCAACACTGACACTGATAATAAATGACTTTAAAGTTGGCATAATGTCCAGTCCAACATGTTGTAGGTATAATCGCGGCAATGCATTACATTACATTACACATTACATTATTATATTACATTATTATTATATCCTCCTTTTGTAAGTCACTCTGGATACAAGCATCTGTTAAGTGTAATGCAATGATGCTTTATGGGCTTACTTTAAAAAGCAGAAGATTCACAAGACAAAAGAGGTGTTTTAAAGTCAATTTTAAACTTGGTTTTGACAAAATATGTAGCCCAGCTTGCCATTTGAGATTGTAGGTGACAATTGTAGGTGACAGGTTTCTCTGAGGGAGTTTAAAGGCTGCTGCTTGCATGATAAGGGCCGGCCTGAATTAAAAAAAAACTCTTCCCGACAGTGAGTGTGGATGTTTTAGGAGTGTTTTAAGAATGGTTTGTCATGATGGGTGGGGCGTGGAGGCGTTAAGTGCCAATGGAGTGTTCTCTGAATAGAAAAACTCTTCCAGACAGTGAGTGTGGATGTTTTAAGAGTGTTTTGTGGATGTTTTAAGAGTGTTTTGAGAATGTTTTGTCATGATGGGTGGGGTGTGAGGACGTTTAGTGTCAATAGAGTGTGAATTGCCCCCCCCCCCCCATTACAACTCCAAACAGCTCCACTTGAGCAGATGGGTGTCCAAAGAAGGTTTTTTTTTTGGGGAGGGGGGGGTCACATCACTTTCATTGGGTGTGATTCAGGTCAACCTTAGGTGAATAAACATGAAAAACTTTTACTTTACTATAATTATATTATATTATACTTATATTTACTATGGCCTCCAGTTACTTAAAATCATTGTCATACACAGATATGCTTATAAGGACCTTTAAAAAAATGTGTTTAATCTGAGACCACATCCTGGAGGAGATGGGCATGCCTAACATGACGCCCATCCTGCCCCATAGAGCCACAGCTGGAGAGAGAGAGAGAGAGAGAGAGACAGAGACAGAGAAAGAAAGAGAGAGAGAGAGAGAGAGAGAAAGATAGATAGATAGATAGATAGATAGACAGACAGACAGAGAGAGAGAGAGAAAGAAGGATGGGTGTCAAGGGAGGAGAGAGAGAGAGAGAGAGGGTGAGTGTGTGGGTGTGTTCATAGACGGCCAGATCCGTCACACTGGTGAGGCAGGAATGTTCTCAAGAGTATCTGGGTCCATAGAATGTTTTTTTATTATTATAATCTAACCACGTTCCGGAACACATTCTTTCATGGAATGGTCAAAAGCGTCCCTTCTTGAAGCCTTCCTACATTCGTTTCGCAGAGGCCAGTAGCAAGCTTAGTTCCCCTCCTAATTGGTAGGGCTGCAGGTCGTGGGTTCGAATCCTCAGTCAGAGAGAGACTAAGCTAGGCTACAGGTAGAAACAACACAGATCAAATTTTGCATTACAGTACATTATATTACATTACAGTACGCTAAACTTAACAGGCACTTTTATTGAAAGCCCCCTACAATAGAGGACACACATCAAGCTGCAGATATGCAGAGAAGAACACACAAACACATACACACACATACACACACATACACACACATACACACACACACACACACACACACACACAGGGCACAGTTTGTAGAGAACTGTGTTAAAACCCTAAATGGCTTCCATTAAAATCGTCATGGCAAATTGAGTTCTTACATTGTACTTACAGTGTTACATCACAGTACATCAAACTGA
>CM059283.1:4592758-4602758 GCA_030347295.1 Setipinna tenuifilis | reverse complement strand
CTGTAATGCCATTGTTCTTACTCAGAAGAGGTTAGGTAATCAGTAGTGCTTGTAAAAAGATGTTTGTGTGTGTGTGTGTGTTTGTCTGTGTGTGTGTGCGCGTGGTTTTGTGACACTTAAAACAGGTGGCAGGAACGGATACGGTGCCAAACTCTGCAACATCTTCAGCACCAAGTTCACCGTGGAAACGGCATGCAAAGAGTACAAACACAGCTTCAAACAGGTGCCGCATCAGCCCCACATCGCACATCTATTATGGTTACCAGTTTACCAGAACAGCAGAGTTGTATAAAGTAGAAGAAGAAGTACTGTTTTGGATGTAATTACAACACAAGTAGTACGGTACAACTGCATAATACCATACTACCAGTGTTGTAATTACATCCAAAACAGTACTTCTACTTCTACTTTATACAATTCTGCAGAACAGGCCTTTTGGTTTTCATGTTTTGTATGCTTATCTGTGCATAAATTAATTTCAATCCAAACAAGTAAAGAGCCTCAGAGGAGGAGTTTGGTCCTGTTCTGAAAAGAAAAGAAAAATGGAAATGACATTAATTTCAGTTGCTACCTTAATGCATAGTTTATTACACTTTAAAAAGTGTAAAGACTTTCAAATGTAATAATGAGAGATTTAGTTAGTGTAGTCTGTTACTGAATAATGTGTTCAATTGTGGTTTGTCTACCAACGAGGGATTAAAAGAGTCTTTAATTTCAGTGCTGTGGGCTACCCTGCCTAGGGGGTAAGTACGGAGGCAGCACCAGGACTCCTGGTGACCTGCGTGGGGGTTGGGGGCACTCGTGTTGGGGTGTTATGTTCTTGAAGTACGTCACAGAGTGGGGTGTACTCATGTTGGGTCTGGATGGGGTGTTATGTTGGGTGCACAGTTCTTTAAATTGCGTCACAGTTGTGCTGTTGGGGGCACAAATCTTTTCATACGTCATAGTGTTAATGATGGGTGCACAGTTCTTAAAGTGCGTCACAGAGTTGGGTGCACAGCACGTAGTACTTGACATGTCACTGTTTAAATGTTGAGAGAACATTTGCTAAAGGGCTACATTTGAATTGATGTCTGATGGCTCCTCAATGATATAATTCTTTTGATATTTCATAACATGTATATATATAAAATACAATGTATATATTAACATACACAATTCTTACAAAAAATATCAAGGTTGACACAATTAAGCTTTTAGATTAATTTTAGATCTTTTGTTGTAAAAAAAAAAAGTAGACACATACAATGTACAAGTGTAAGGACACATACAAACTGCTGTCTAATGGCTAAATTGTCAGCGGTAAGAAACACCATTCTGACACACGTCCCGCATTGATGTGTACAAACGTATTTAATGTATTTATTTTTTTATTTCATTGTGGGTTTTAATCTCATGTAATATTTATTGCCTGTATTGGTCATGAAATAGCCATAGATGCTTAACTGGCAATAAACATAAACAAACAAACAAACTGACACGTGTCCCCTTCTCCTCCCATGCCGTGTGTGGCGTGTGCAGACCTGGCAGAACAACATGACCAAGACGGCCGACCCGAAGATCAAGTACTTCGACGGGGACGACTTCACGTGCGTGACGTTCCAGCCGGACCTGTCCAAGTTCAAGATGGAGAAGCTGGACAAGGACATGGTGGCACTCATGACGCGACGGGCCTACGACATCGCAGGGTCCTGCAGGGGCGTCAAGGTCATGTTCAACGGCAAGAAGCTGCCGGTAGGTCCCCCGACTCTGTGTGTCTGTGTGTGTGTGTGTGTGCTCATGACACGGAGGGCCTACGACATCGCAGGCTCCTGCAGGGGCGTCAAGGTCATGTTCAACGGCAAGAAGCTTCCGGTAGGTGGCCCTGTGTGTGTGTGTGAGACACAAGGGCATGAGCTTGCAGTGGGTTTTCTTGGAATGCATACACATTTTATACACACACACAGGATGTGGCAGGATTTAAATGGTGAACCAGTGTGTGGGGTCATGACATAAAATCAGTTTATTCAGACACAGTGTCCCCGCCCTGACACACATAAGTTTTGTTTCCACCAAGCAGTACAGTACAGTTCGGTTCGGGACCTAACGGTTTGGTACAGAACGTTTTTGTGCGGTTCGGTACGGATTGTGTTTTCATTGCCAAAGGTAGAGTAGAGTCGTCACAGCAACGGGCGTGTCTCTAAACCGTACCACAAACTGGTACCCCAACACAAGGGTGCCAGAAAATGGTATGGTTCGGTACGGTTATTTAGGTACGCTTCAAAAATTCTTACCATGGAGACACAAACAATTCCGAACCGAACTGAACCGAACTGTACTGTACTGCTTGGTGGAAACGGGGCTATACACACACACGTGCACAGAATACCATACAGTACACACCCTCTGGGAAACCGTTGAAGCATACAGAGTTTGAAACATGCACACAAACACACACCCACCCACCCACACACACACACACACACACACACACACACAGATATAGATACACTCACTCAGCATTGAGTCCTTATCTAGTAGAAGCAGCAGTGTAGTGTAGAACAGCAGATCAGAGCTGTGCTGACCTTATCTGCATAGTGTAATGAAGTCCTGTAAGGTCGCGACCCCTGCGGTGACCTTATCTGTGGAAGTGTAGGATTAAGATTCACCAACACACCTGACAGGCACAGCGGTGGGGATAAAGATATTAGGGCTCCAGCCTAGCATACCTACCGCTAGCCTCTTGCCATAGATATGTGTATACGGACTAGATGCCAGCATGTAGATGACGACAGATCTCCGCATGTGTCTGGAACCATCTAATACAAAATAAACACACGTGGAACACACACAGAAGCAAGATTTAACCCCAGTCTTCCCGCCCCCCAGGTTAACGGGTTCTATCATTGGTCTCTTACATACTGTAGTGGAACTTTAGCGGGTTGCTCAATGAACACCACCAACATAAACATTTTACCCGACTCTCCCCTCCATAGCCACACATTCAACCAAAATTTAACCCCACTGTTCCCCCCGCCCCCCCCCCCAGGTGACCGGGTTCCGCAGCTATGTGGACCTGTACGTGAAGGACAAGCTGGACGAGACGGGCGTGGCCCTGAAGGTCGTTAACGAGTCTGTTAACGAGCGCTGGGAGGTGTGTTTGACGCTCAGCGAGAAAGGGTTCCAGCAAATCAGCTTCGTCAACAGCATCGCCACCACTAAGGTACGAGTGTGTGTGTGTGTGTGTCTGTGTGTCTGTGTGTGTCTGTGTGTGTGCGTGTGTGTGTGTGTGTGTGTGTGTGTGTGTGAGAGAGACAAAGAGAGGGACTGTGTCTGTGTGTCTCATGCTCAGTGAGAAGGTCCTGCAGTATTTTAGCTTTGTCACCAGAATTTCATCACACACACACCCCAAATAGCCTAGTTCCTCTTGTTACACACCCACAGGACCAACTCTAACAAACATATCGCACACCCACACACTGACACACACACACACACACACACACACACACACAGCTGCTAACAAAGACACACACCCAAAACTACTTCTCATTTTTCTCACACACTTGCCACCCCTACACACATCCTTGCCCTCATATCTACCCTACAAAGGCCCTCTCCTTCTCACACCCAGCCTGTTTAGAGTGGGTAAAACACACACACACACACACACACACACACACACACACACACACACACACAGAATTAATACTGTGAATGATCACAGATAATCAATTGCAAAAAGCAAAAAACACAAAAATGATTCATAACAAACTTCGTCTGTGTGCTGTAGTTGATCATAGCCTCCTCAGTGCTAACGCTAACACACGCGCCCCACACACACACACACACACACACGTCATGAAGACGCACAAGAGAAGCAGTTAACGCTGAAACGCAATTAGACATAAAAGGGAACGAGCAGCTCTTTGAAGTCCGTTAAGTTTGAGGAGGTTCAGATTCTCCCCAGAGGGTGAAAAAAGTGAATTATAAAGTGCATTAAAGTCTGCTACTGTGGCAATCACATCACACTCGCTGCATGGTTGACTGAGATTGAGTTTAGTGGAAATTTAAGTGAATTTAATTTGGTGCTTCTCACTACTCAAGCGCTCTGCCTCCTGTTTGAGGCTGGTGAACATTTACATGCACACACACTAGCACAGACAGGAGCACTGACACACTCTTTGTGTGTGTGTGTGTGTGTGTGTGTGTGTGTGTGTGTGTGTGTGTGTGTGTGTGTGTGTGTGTGTGTTTATTTGTTTGTCTTTGCGTCCTGTTTGAGGCTGGTGAACATTTACATGCACACACACCAGCACAGACACAGGAGCACTGACACACTCTTTGTGTGTGTGTGTGTGTGTGTGTGTGTGTGTGTGTTTATTTGTTTGTCTCTGCGTCCTGTTTGAGGCTGTTCAGCATTGACATGCACACACACCAGCACAGACACGGGAGCACTGACACACTCTTTATGGTCTGTTGCTGGAAATGGTTGTGTGTGTGTGTGTGTGTTTATCTGTATGTGTGTGTGTGTGTTTATTTCTGTATGTTGGTCTGTATGTGTCTTTATCTGTATGTGTGTGTTTAATCTGTATGTGTGTGTTTATCTGTGTGTGTGTGTGTGTATCTGCCTGTATGTGTGTGTTAATCTGTTGTGTTTGTGCAGGGTGGCAGACATATTGACTATGTCGTGGACCAGATCGTGTCAAAGCTGATTGAGGTGGTGAAGAAGAAGAACAAGGCTGGCGTTAATGTCAAACCCTTCCAGGTACCACACACACACACACACACACACACACACAACCACATCCACCCTCACATACATACAGCCCAATAGCCTTTGTTTTCCTTCTCTATTTCTGTCTTAATCTATCCCCCGCAAAGGAAAATAGTGAACTTAAAATGTCCATGCCATGTTGTCAAGAAATGTTCCTTACAGCTCCTGTGATGTTTGTGTGTGTATTTGTTTGTGTGTGTGTTTGTGTGCGTGCCTGTGTCTATCTGTGTGCATTTGTGTGTGTGTGTGTGTGTGTGTGTGTGTGTGTGTGTGTGTGTGCCTGTGCCTGTATTTGTGTGTGTGTGTGTGTGTCCAGGTGAAGAACCATATCTGGGTGTTTGTGAACGCCCTGATTGAGAACCCCACGTTTGACTCCCAGACCAAGGAGAACATGACGCTCCAGACCAAGAGCTTCGGCTCCAAGTGCCCGCTCTCAGAGAAGTTCATCCGCTCGGTATGTGCCCACACACACACACACGCACACACACAAATGCTAGCTCTCAGAGAAATTCATCCGCTCAGTATGAACACACACACACACACACACACACACACACACACACACATTGCTACACATACACACACACAAAAATGCTCGCTTGCTTGTTCACTCACTCACTCATTCACTCTGTCTCTTCCTCATTTACTCACTCACATACACACACGCACACACACTCGCACACACTCACTATCAAATGTGTGTGTGTGTGTGTTTCCCTGCAGGCCACTAACTGTGGTATTGTGGAGAGCATCCTGAACTGGGTGAAGTTTAAGGCGCAGACGCAGCTGAATAAGAAGTGCTCGTCCGTCAAGCACAGCAAGATCAAGGGCATCCCCAAACTGGACGACGCCAACGACGCAGGTGACACATCAAAGCACCCCTCAGACATGAACACACCCCCAACACCCCTCAAACTGAGATGAACAAATTTCTGTGTGAAAGCCTCAGACATGAACACGACCCCTAGCACCCCTCAAACTGAGATGAACATGTCCCCCAGCCCCCCTCAAACTGAGATTGAGCGCGGCCCCCAGCACCCCTTAAACTGAGATGAACACATTTCATGTCCCCCAACACCCCTGAAACAGGGATGATGTCGTGCCCTACACCCCCCTTGAAGTCTAGACAAACCCTAGTGGTAGGAAGCGTAATTTTATCTCAAGTCTTTTTTATTTTTGTGTTGGGTACAGAGCAAACATACAGCAACATTCAACCCTCCCCACCCCATCACACCACAGTTCAAAAGTAAAACAGCAATAATAACTGAGATTCACAGTAGTCAACCCAATACATATTGTTTGGTGTGAAATGACATTTGGTGTTGCTACAAACACATAGATACACAAATAAACAGGAAGCGTCATTTTTATCCTGGGTACAGTCTAGCCAGTCAACAGAAGCCCTTACAGATTGGCACTTTTTATAACCTCTGTAGTGTCATCACTGATGGCGTATTTGCCATAATCAAGACATAAAGGTGCCATATAACTGCACTGTGTAGGTCTAGAGCACACACAAGAGTCTGGGTGCTGGACCCAAAAGCAAAGTCAAAAAACAGAAACAAAGTCTGCAATGTGACACCAATGTACTTTCAAAAATGTTTAGTCCTGACATTTTGGGAATGCGCCCTTCATCAGATGTGACGTCATTGTTTTCACTCCGCACCTATTGGTCTTCATCAGGGGATCTCAGGCCCCCCTGGTGGTCAGTGCAGGAACTGCAGGAGGTCCGCCAAAGCAATTTATCTCTCTTTTATTATCCTCTGTCCAAAAGATGCGGAAGACTATCTGTGTGTGTGTGTGTGTGTGTGTGTGTGAGTGTGTGAGAAGACTATCTGTTATCTGTTATCCTGCACTACGACTTATTCAGCACAGCTGCAGTCTAGAAATAGCCTCCCTCTGTATACAAACAGGATTTTGTTCGTAACCTACATTATCAGGGACAAGAAGGTGTGTGTGTGTGTGTGTGTGTGTGTGTGTGTGTGTGTGTGTGTGTGTGTGTAAAACCCAGTGTTCCACTGACTCTAATAATCCACATGGCCAGGCCGGCCAAGCTGAGCCACAGTCATGTATTCGTCTTTAAAGCAGCACTAAGTCGTTTTTTCAACCCAAAAATAATGTTTCTAAAATAGATCAGCATGTAACAGCGTGAACGCCACTTCTGAGTTTGCTTAGAGTCACTCCATGGGCTATAACTATACAATGCAAGTTTGCAAAAGCGGGTCACTCTGATCTGTAGATCAAATGAGACATAAAAAAGACAATTCCGCTTCCAACCTGTAGGGCGGCAGAAGAGGGAAAGTGCTTTAGTGGTGCTTTAACTGGTCTTCTTCATATCTGACCCTCACTTCTTGCTGAAGGCCGGACGTGTTGTCCTTGTAATATTCTAATGTGCGTGTGTGTGTGTGTGTGTGTCTGTGTATGTGTGTGTATCTGTGTGTGTGTGTGTGTGTGTGTGTGTGTGTGTGTGTGTGTGTGTGTGTGTGCAGGCGGTAAGCACTCGTCGGAGTGTACTCTGATCCTGACGGAGGGGGACTCGGCTAAGACGCTGGCCGTGGCCGGTCTGGGGGTCATAGGTCGCGATCGCTACGGCGTCTTCCCGCTCAGGGGCAAGATCCTCAACGTGCGCGAGGCCACACACAAACAGGTCAGCTGGAGAGTGTGTGTGTGTGTGTGTGTGTGTGTGTGTGTGTGTCTTTTGGCTGGGGCCTATAATATGCAAACAGATGGGCTGGAAATTTGGGTGTGTTTTTTTTGTGTGGGTGTATAGACCCTACTTACTCAAAAAATGAGTACTGTGCAGATGTGTGTGTGTGTGGGGTCTTTTGTGTGTGTGTGTGTTTGTCTTTGGCTGGCACCACACACAAACAGATTGGCTGGAAGTGTGTATGATTGTGTGTGTGTGTGGGTTTGTACTGCACAGGTGTGTGTGTGTGTGTAGCAGTATAGTGGCTGTTTGAATGTAACTAAAAAAGCTGTGTGTGTGTGTAGCAACATAGTGGCTGTTTGAATGTAATTTAAAAAAGCTTGTGTGTGTGTGTGTGTGTGTGTAGATCATGGAGAATGCGGAGATCAACAACATCATTAAGATCCTGGGCCTGCAGTACAAGAAGAGCTACGACGACCCAGAGTCCCTACGCTCTCTACGCTACGGACACATCATGATCATGACCGATCAGGTACACACACACACACACACACACACACACACACACACACTCTCTACGCTCCCTACGCTACGGACACATCATGATCATGACCGACCAGGTACACACACACACACACACACACACACACACACACACACGCTCCCTACGCTACGGACACATCATGATCATGACCGACCAGGTACACACACACACACACACTCTCTACGCTCCCTACGCTACGGACACATCATGATCATGACCGACCAGGTACACACACACACACACACACACACACACACACACACACACACAGACACACGCGCTCCCTACGCTACGGACACATCATGATCATGACCGATCAGGTAGACACACACACACACACACACACACACACACACACACTACGCTCCCTACACTACGGACACATCATGATCATGACCGATCAGGTACACACACACACACACACACACACACACACACACACACACACACACACACACGCTACGCTCCCTACGCTACGGACATATCATGATCATGACCGATCAGGTACACACACACACACACACACACACACACACACACATACACACGCGCGTTCCCTACGCTACGGACACATCATGATCATGACCGATCAGGTACACACACACACTCACACACACACACACGCTCGCTACGCTAAAGACACATCATGATCATGACTGATCAGGTACACACACACACAAACACTGTGTTCGGTATTTTATGCCCAGTATAGTTATTAATATTCTTTGTTTTATGTCCGTGTGTGGGTTTGTGTGTGTGCTGCGATTCCTCCCAGGATCAAGATGGTTCCCATATTAAGGGTCTTCTCATCAACTTCTTCCACCACAACTGG
Organism: Setipinna tenuifilis; assembly: GCA_030347295.1. Classification (NCBI taxonomy): domain Eukaryota; kingdom Metazoa; phylum Chordata; class Actinopteri; order Clupeiformes; family Engraulidae; genus Setipinna; species Setipinna tenuifilis. Next base: position 4,593,982 of record CM059283.1, on the reverse strand, counting down.
CCTTCCCTCCTCAAACACACCTTCCTCGAGGAGTTCATCACACCCATCGTCAAAGTAAGCTTACACACTATACACACATGCTCAAAGCATCACAAATGTTGCACACAACACACACTTATCACATCTTTGCACACTTGATGCTTTGTGTTTAACCTGTGTGTGTGTGTTTTTATGCATGTCTGTGTCTGTGTACGTGTGTGTACGTGTGTGTGTGTGTGTGTGTGTGTGTGTGTGTGTGTGTATGTGTGTGTTTTCCAGGCCACCAAGAACAAGCAGGAACTTTCCTTCTACAGCATTCCAGAATTCGATGAGTGGAAGAAGCAGACGGATAACTATAAAACATGGCACATAAAGTACTACAAGGGTGTGTATGTTTGTGTGTGTGTGTGTGTGTTTCTGTATGTGTGTGTGTGTGTGTTTCTGTATGTGTGTGTGTTCTTCTGTGTGTGTGTGTGTGTGTGTTTGTTTGAGGGAGAGAGTGAACCTTACACATTGTGTGTGTGTGTGTGTGTGTGTGTGTGTGTGTGTGTGTGTGTTTGCTTGGCCTGCTGTGATGAAAAACCTTATACATTGCATGGTCATAAAAACTTGCAATTTGTATACTATATTCTTTATGTGTGCTGGAAATCTTGTATGTGTGTGTATGTTTGTATGTGTGTGTATTAATGTGTGTGTGTGTGTGTTTATGCTGCTCCTATCAGGGTTGGGTACCAGCACCAGTAAGGAGGCGAAGGAGTATTTCGCCGACATGGAACGCCACCGCATCATGTTCCGCTACACGGGCACCGAGGACGACGCCGCCATCTCGCTGGTACGCACACGCCAGACACAGGCTGGCACACTGGCTTTGGTTCGGTTCTGGTGCTGATGGGTGTAAACCTGATGATGGGTTTAGTCCGGATGATGGGTTTGGGTTTAGTCCTGATGATGGGTTTGGAACTGATGATGGGTTTAGTCCTGCTAATGGGTTTGGAACTGATGATGGGTTTAGTTCTGATGATGGGTTTAGTCCTGATGATGGGTTTGGTTCTGATCATGGGTTTGGAACTGATGATGGGTTTAGTCCTGATGTTATATTTGGTTGGTTGATTGTATGGAGCCATTCTTGAGCAGACCATGCCTTTGAGTTAGTGTTCAAGCATGGTTCAGATACAGTGTTGCCAAAGCAATGTCGTACTACTGTTATTACTACTACTATTACTACTATTATTACTATTACTACTA